>VZSV01000127.1:1021664-1043569 GCA_013398735.1 Nothocercus julius | reverse complement strand
GGGCCCAGCCCCGGCGCGAACCCTCCGCGGGCCTTCGTCTTCCCGGCGGTCGGCGCGGGCGTCAGCTTTCCGGCTGCTTTTCCGCAGAGGAGGAGGCTCCCCTGCGGCCCGCCTGCCGCGTGCAGGGAGTGCCCCTGCGCCTGCCGTCGGCGGCGCCTGCTTGGAGCCGCGTGGCACCGCCAGGGCCTGCAGGGAAGCTGCAGGCTGCCAGGCTGCCATGCGTTTGGCCTTTGCTGCTGATGCAGTCTGGCAGCCATGGAATATCGAAAGGATGCAGGAGCCCTCCCAGAGCTGCTTCGGGACCGCAGCTGTTCTCGCTTTCCAGGGAAGCGCGGGGCAGCAGAGCAGGTCGGGGTGCCGCAGGAAGCTGCCGGCCGTGGATGCCGGGGCCTGGCTGCGCCCGGCACAGCCGCAGCACGTCCATACGGGCTGGGAGCCGACGGGCAGCACGGCCGGGTACAGCCGGAGGGGAGCGGCGGCCCTGGGCGCCTGGCCGGGCCGTGGGCTGGCGGGGGAGCTGGAGCCGCGCACGCCGAGTGGGAACCTGCAGCAGCCGCTCTCCTTTTAAAATGGCTAAAACAGACCCTACGACGTAAAGCAGCGTCTTCTCTTCCCTTCCCTTCTCCACCACAAGACTTCCTCGCTGCCCGCTCTGCGCGCTTTGGCCTTGCGGGTCAGCAAGGAGTAAGGAAAGCAGCCTAGGCAAAGACCTCCCGGTGAAAATGAAGCCTGTGGTTTGAAACCACAGATAAATATCGGGGCCCCCCGAGACCAATCATTTCCTAAGCGGGGCATAAACAGATTCTCCCAGCCAATGCACTGTATTTTACTCCTAAATATACTGTAAAAATTTTGGAGTAGCAAAAATGCTTGAAATGGCCGCTGCGGACCGTTAAGCCTACTTTAGCAAGACAGCGTGATGCCTGGAAGACGAGCAGAGGCCTGCGAAAGAACTGAGGGAAAAATGAACAGCACCAGTAGGAAAACCCACTGCTGTGGAAATTGCTCATTAGCAATATGGCAGGATTGCAGCAGCTCGGCGAAACAGGCCCGTCTGGTTGTCATCCTGCTGGTTCAGGAGGCTGTTGGTTGTGATAGTTCACAATTTTTTTTTTAACAAGGGTTTTTACTAATCATTCTTAATATCTGTTACCTGTCAAGAAATACCATACATGGACATTAAAAATAAACCGTTACTCATAAGGTTTTAAGAGAGATCTCTATATCACTTAGTAACATTTTCAGTGGAATCACAAATTAAGGCTTATGTGCTGATTTTAAATAAAAGTGCGCATTTGTTCAAGCTTGGGGACTGTCTAATGGATTTGACTGATGTGTACTGATGTGTGGAGTAGTCACTTTAATGAGAAACTGCACATCAGTTGTTTTAATATAGCAAAGACCAGGAGAAACAGAGATACCCCAGTTGCTTATTATCAACCTTTGAAGTTTGCTTACTTCTGCCCTATGAACTTCGCTTCTGCACACTAAGGAGTTTTGGGCTTCTAATGCTGATGTTATTTTCTCAAGGAGCTAGTGGAAAGATCTGATCTGCATTCCTAAATGGATTGTAAATATATTGAGGGAACTCATTATGCTCTTAGTTGATTCATTTTCCTCAAAGAAATTTAATACATCCTTTACTCTTATTTTACAGTGGGGATTATTCCTTCAATACCTGTAAGCTGCAGAAATCTTCAATGGAACAGAAGTCTGCGATGCAAGATAAGAACAAAGTACTTTCTGTTTTCTCTTTAGAAATTTTCAAAGCATAATGTTGTGAAACTAAATTCGAGACAAAACACATTTTGTAACGTTGCTTCCGGGTGAGGTACCTTTTCCTGGAACGGCGCTGCTTGCTGATGCTGAGACCACCTATCAGCCCAAAACTAAAGTAAACCCACTGTACCACTGACAACACGGCTACCTCTGCTTTGAGGAGGAGTGCGTGGCACGCTAAGTTAGCCACACACAAGGGAAGCCGCCCTTCCCGGCACTGAGCTCATTAAAAACACAAGCACGAGACGCTGCGTGTCCATCCATCCCGTGCGGGGTGGCACCTCTGGCGCTCTGCCCGTGAGGTGACACCGCCGCGTCGGTCACTCCGCTTGCGCTGTAATTCACCAAAGGGATTTAAAAGCTCTAAGGACTATTTTTCAAAGACTCTCCTTGCCGTACAGCTACTGGGCTCAGACAGCTCCGTCTGTAATGAGCATATTCTCACCAGAATATTGTCTTAGGGTAACACTCAGCAAATTACCTTTTCTGAGACAGGCAGAAGTTTGCAATGAAATCAGAATGTAAAATACCCCACCATACTTTAATGCATTTCTGTTCTCGCCGTCAGAAAGGGAATGGGAAGGAAGAATATAATACTGAAAGCCCCGGGTGCTCATTCGTAGAGACCCTGCAGTGCTCCTGGCGTCTTAGCTGCAGTGTGCACTCAGTCTGTGTGAATAACCCTCAAAGACATTATCGATACCTCCCAAATCTCTTCTAGGCCCCCTTTTTATCTGGGGTACGGGCAGCATAAGCCACTGATTGGCCTCGCTGGGAAATTGTGCTGATACTCCTCAGTGCCAGCGCAGTACAGTGGAGAAATTCCATCGCTGGTAGGATTCACAGCCCCTGCCCTCCCGGGGAAAACACGAGAACAGGAATAACGATGTAAATCTCTTAGGTTTCCTTCATGTCAAAGGTCACAGAAAAACCCAAAGAACTAGACCGAAGTTTACACACGTTTTCTGAGGTTAAAACAAAACAAGGAGGATTTCCATAAATACCAAGAGAAAAAAATTTTCAAGTGTCCTTTTAATCTTATAAAGAAATAAAAAAGGCAAGAATTCAATATCTTATAAGAAAATAGTAGTTGTTTTTTTTTGTTTTTTTTTGTTTTTTTTTTTTTAATGATCCAGTTCCAAAAAACAATGTTGCAGGATTGTTGCAGCATTACTGGTATTCCTGCCCTTCAGATATTTGTTTATGGAAATTTCCTGGTCTCACTTCCTACCAGCCCGAAAAATTTTTCCCAGAAATGGGAAGTCCAATGATGGTCTTTATAGTCAATGATGTCCACTCGCAACTGTTCAAAAACCAGAATTTTTGTCTCACAACACAATTCTTTTCAAATTTGAATCTGCACATTGCAATGTAATGCATGGTAACTTAATAGAAAAAAATACATCCCAGTATTTTAATACCACATATAAATTAAAACAGAATAAATTAGAATGGCAAAGTGAGAGGAGAATGTGTCTTGTTTTTGTGTCTAATATTTTTTAATTAATTATTGACATGTTTTGGTGAGATAAGTGAAGTTAGCATGTAGATTTTCTACCACTTGACATGCTAAATGTGCCACAGTTAGCCCTGCATTTGTAGTGAGAAACAGCTCCTTCCAAAAAGTGCATCCAGTTCAAATCACCAGTAATAAAGTTCTTGTAGGCCAAATGTATTCAGTTGCACTTGACCAGTCTCAGTGGTTGCAATTACGTATTTCGTATTTCCAGCAACCTGGAAATGACATGTTTCCAGTTAAGCTTTTGCAGGCGTAGTCCGTAGCACGGATGGCAGCTGGGGTACTCACGTGCACGGGCTGCTCTGTTTGCTGCATGTTCAGGTAGCGTTCCGCCTGTTTCTGGGTGTAAAGCCTAACGGTAGCAGCTTCCCCTCTGCTCAGAACAGGCTTGGTGAGGCTAACGTTGCTTCCAGGTTGTTCTCAGCAGCAGTGACATCTACTGATGAATTTGGTCTCCCATAAACTTCAAGAAAAAAAACTACCCTCCTCGCAAAAACCTGCTCCTGTATGGGAGGGACGAGCGCGCTGCAGAGGCCAGGGAAGGAAGGGCTCCCCTGGCCAGGGGGCAGCATGGGTCGCTTAGTTTGCCTCTTTTTGGCTGGCAGTCTCTCTCAGAGTGTACCTGAAAACTTGGTGCCCCACGGGGATTTGGAAAGACATGTGAGGATTGCCTTCCTCTGTCCCCTGCTGCACGTCCAGTATTTTTCCCGTCTCTTCTACCTTTTCTGCCCATGGGAGCTGAGTCACGGGTCCTGGTGCCCTGACTAATGAGCTGTTCCATCACCTCTTTGCTACCTTATTCTTTAACAAAAAGTGATGCAATTTTTCTTAGTGCTAAGGGAATTAGCAACCCAGTTAAACAGGAGAGCGTTTTAACCTCCTGGGCACCCTGCCCTTCCGAGACAATATTTATGTTTGAAGAACAATTAACCTCTGCGGAGCGCGGCAGGCACAGGTCCCATGCACGGCAGCCCTGCTCAGCTGCAAGCTGCTTCATTTTTTGCAGCCCTGGGCCCTCAGGCCCCGCTGCTACGTTGACCCCTCTAAGAGCTCTCTGAGACCCGCGTCGCTAACACAGCCTTGCCCTAACTCAGCCTGCGCAATGAGGAGCAAGATGTCGAGGATCTGCCAAAAGACCTTGTAGAGCAGGACCCCCCCTACAATGTTCAGCTCCCGTCAGATTTAAGCTGGCCTTTTCAGAAGAAAAACAGCAATATACATTCTTTAGAAAAAATAATCATAATAAAAATAACCTATTAGGGTGAGATCTTTCTAATGATGGCGTAGGCTTTACTCTGCTCACACTGAGAATCATGGCAAAACTACTTCTTTGGTAGGAGGCCACAGGTTCTGGGTGCAGATTTGTAGAACTCGTGCAGTGGTCGGTGTGTGCAGTGTGCGACGACAGGTGTGCTCTTTACGTGGTTTAGACCATTTTTTAAAGTGTGGGATACTCCCTGGGACCACTTTTTACTCCTGTCTCAAAACCGCAAGTGAATCCTGACACCAAAAGCCCTCAGTCTTCCCACATGTTACAATAGAGAGCTACAACTGCTACAGTAAAAACTCACCTATTGCTCTCCGGGGTGGCGAGCAGACCTCCCTCCCATATAAATCAGTAGCCATGGGTTAAGGTGCATTAACCTGGCCTTAGTCCATCACCATGACTTTAGGAACTACATGGTTATTTTCAAATATTTGGTGTGGTCAGTTTTCCCCTGGAAAGGCATTTTACTTCCGTAGCTCACTCCTTGGCGGATATAATTCTCTCAGGTCCTGGTATAATATGCTCCTTACCAAGTTTGTCATATAATACCCTCAACACATTGCATCAGATCAATGTCCAGCTTCTCTCATTGGTCCCTCCTAAACTGTCCCTTTGGGTAAATTGTGACTTTCCTCATTTACCATTCGATAATTGTAACGTTATTCCCCACACCGGGAAGAAAACTTATTTCGTTTGGCCCATAGGTAGCCAGAGGGTTATTCCTAAGTAAGTGAAGCATTGGGAAGGAAGGCGTAAAAGCTCACAGCTCGTTGGACATCCCCTTATTGGGGATGCTAAACAAGCAGAGGCATGGAGTAATCCCCCTCTGGACATGCCAGGTACACTTCTCTAGTGAGTAAAGTCAGCTGAGACCCTCTCGGTCAAAATGTCCTTAACGACATTAAGAAAAGGCCACTGCTTGCTGATTTATGCAGTCAGAGTCCAGGAACTCATCAGAACCAGAGAAAATATTTCCTGCAGATTTTAGGTAAGTCCACCAAAAATACAGTTTCATATATAGTTTTTTTGCAAGTGTTTTTGTCTTTTCCAGCCCTTGCTCTAAAACAAACAAAAAAACTATCATAATTTCTTACTTGATTCAGCCACTGAACTGAGAATCCAATTATTTGCACAGGAATACCGGGTTTCTCACAGTAGGGTTGCTAGAAGATTAAATATTCTACGCATTGGTTTTCTTTTTTTAACCCCGTGAGTCCTTACAGGGGACATTTAGTCACATCAGTCTCACCACGTCCTTTCACATACCTACTCTGTACCACCTCTTTTTCCCTGCCCCTAGATGAGCCCTGCACAGTTCAGACCACCAGCAGCCTCCAAATAATTGGTAAAAAACGAAACTGCAAATTCCTGATCGTGGCTGCCTCAGTCACCTGCCAATCTGCCTCAGAGGTTGAAAGGTGCAGACCAAGACGGGTCCCTCAGGGAGCTCCGAACCACGTGTACGGTCAGGGGACGGGGCTCAATGTCATCTGATGTAAAACCCCCAAACCTCTGTGGAAAAAGGGGGGAAATGGTGTGGGCCCTACATCCATTCTGGCCCCCACTGGTCATTCACCCAAACCCAAAGCTTCGAAACCCTCCACTGAGCTGAAACTTGCTGTTTCACTTCTGGGAGGCCAGGAAGCTTTTCCTGGACGACTGGACGCAATGGAATAGCAACGGGGTGAGAAAATATCATTTGCATTTCACAGGAGCACTGTCTCTCCAAGCAAATGTATATTACCTGAAAATCATCAAGGGATACAACATAGCAACTCATGTTCAGAGCAGGATGATCAGGAGGGCTATTGCCAGCAGCACTGCCAGGCCACATTTGTCTTAACAGCATTGATTTCTCAGCTGTTCCTGAATCATCCTGATTTGGGATTTTCCTGAAGAAAAAGCTTCCTATAGCTTTTTGTTATTTTCAAAGAAATCCCCTTTATTCAGCTCCTGAAACTTTAAACAGAGGATCTGCTCTTCTTTTCTTCTTTAATTTTCAACTGTCATTTACCCGTGATTTTGTTAGGAATGCAGCACCGCTTAATAAATGAATCTCTTTTGTCTGTGGTTAATATAAGCAGAATTAATATAATCGAGATGGGAGTCCCAAATCCAACCTGCCTTTCAATTTCTTTCAATTACATTTCATTAAAGTTACCCTATGTCACACAGTAGCACAGGAGCACTTACGTCAGGTTTATGTCAAGGAGACAACCCAGCTTCAAAGGACAGTTTTCTACCGTGCCAAAACCACAACATTTCTGTAAATACATTACTAAGCATCTAGGTTATTATTCATCACAATGCAAAATTTTGTGTCACTCCTGACTAAAGGTATTTGTTCTTCCTTAATCAAACTTGTGGACATAGCGCTTTTTTGTACACAATATTCTTATGTCATTTGATTTAGAATCAATAGCCCTCTACATGTTTGTATTCGCACTAGATGCTGTTTTCAGCGTACAGACAGGAACTGCCCATCACTTAATTCTGGACTAGTCATCTTGACAAAAATGATGCAAGTCTGACCCCATCCTGTCATGAGGAATTCCTTTCCAGAGATGCCCAGGACTGTAGCAGGTGTATAGATTAATGCTGTTGATATTTTTTTGTCTTTCAGGTTGCTTCCACTTTTAAAAAAAATTCTCCTTATCTAGTTTGCAAAAGTTATAGCTAGTAAGACTGTATGCGTGTGCATTCTTATATCACCTACAACCTATTTCCTCTGAATCTCCTCATTTTATAACTTGGTTTCCTGCAGTGGTAACTTTTCTCTTTTAAATACTTCCCTCTCTCAACACAACACAAAGACATCATTTGGAAAGATTGATACAGAGAAGCTTTGCAAGCGACTAAGAAAAACACTAAAGATGATCCAAAACCCAATAAAGACTTTTGTGAAAAACCTCCCTCTCGGCGGCCTTTGGAGAGGGTCCCGAGCAAGGCGGGATTGCAGGCTGCACTTTGGTGCCAAACTTGCCCCGCGAGAGGAGCTCAGAAGTGACCAGGCGCCAGTTCTTGTCCCTGGTACAAAGCGCTAGGGAATACACGGGGCCACCTCTGCTCCTTATTCCCTCCATCCAACTCGGGAGCCCGCCGCCCTTACGCAGGAAGAAGCTCGAGCTCTTACCAGCCAGGCACATTCTTAAAGACTCTCGCTGTAGGAAAATGAGAAAATAAACTACTTAACGGCACAAGTAATTTCAGCGGGAGCCGATTATCCATCTGCTAATGCAGCGCAGCCAGGAAGCTTTGCCAAGGACAGATTAAGGTCAAACAAATGATCATTCCTAGGAGAGACGCTCCTTTCTCGAAACGTCATTTTCTTTCCGGGTATTGTTCTACAGTGAAATCCTTATCAAAGAGCCTTTAATAATGTTATATTAGCATAAATTTCTTATAGTGAAGCTACAGCAAATTTTAAAATAGCCTTCGAGTCCAGACAACCCAGATAGACAGTGTGTATGGGAGGCAGACTCTGCTCTAAAGAGCTTATAGGTTGAAAGGGTAAAACCCAGGAAAAATGATATGCCTAAGAATAAACATATTTTCCTCAAACTTCAATCTGTGCTCACTTGTTTTTGAAGAAACACTTTCTCCCCCTGAAGATCTTTTTAAAGATCAGCTTGAGATCAGCCCAAACACACAAAAACTAAACGCAGCCAAAGAGAAAGTCTTCAGTCTTAAGAAGAAAAGTGTTAAGCAAGCTGAATTACAAGGGCTGCGACCTGTGCTGCCCAAAATGTAAGAAGTTGGAGGGAAATTTTTCCCACTAACACCCCTTTGGCATGACTGTCCACCATTTGCAGAACATACAGACAGACGGGTAATTAAAAATTATTCAGTTTTATGACCGATAGGTTAAAAAAAAGGTAATTCAGGCATGTCTCAGGCTAGGATGCGGGTCCTAAGTATTAAACAGGTACGTCTCAGTCACTCAGGCACATGGCTTTTTAATGCAAGTGCTTTACATGTTTGTATGGGCTGGCAGCTCTTTTACCACTGCTCTGCCCACTAGCAAATGCTCTTTTCTCAGAGCCAGAAATAGAATACGTAGATTGGGGATAATAACACTGACCTCTTTTTGTAGAGCACTTCAATACCGACTGCGGAGAAGCGCTCTCTGAGAACTGTGCAGCGTTGTGTTCTGTAAGGCAAGGATCCCCACGGCAGCACCCTCCACCCAGAGCTGTCCCGCAGAGCAGCGCTTGGGGCCTCCCCTGCACGAAGCCGCTCTGGGGGAGGAAGAGAGCCCCCAAGAGCAAGCCTGGAGCGGCTCCGTGCAGCCGGGCCGCAGCGGTGCCCCAGCGGCTGAGGAAGCAGCAGCACCTTGAGCGGGGCTGCTCAAGACAGGAGTTCGCGCCAAGGCAAGTCAGACTGGCAGAAAGTCAGGGTTTGTTATGTCTCCATTTTTTTGCGGGACTGTTCTGGTGCCGTCGCTCGGTATCCTGCATTTTTCCCAGTAAAAAAAAAAAAAAAGAAGAAGAAACGAATGGGATGGAAGGAGAAGTGAGGGAAAGGTGAAGTTTTTTAAAGCGAATGTTTCAGTGGGCCACAAATCCTGTGAAAGTCCTTTCAAAGCACATGAAGCAAATTCTAAATGGGTGTAGGTACCTTACCCACGCACAAAGTCACCACTAGCTTTTCCATAAGGATTTCACAGGGTTCCAGCTCTCTAGAACACAGCTAATTTCTGCTGCAGTAATAAAAGATCAGTATTTTTGAAAATTAATAACATTGAAAAGAAAGAATCAGGACTCTTCAAAAACACTGGAACATTTACAGAAAATCAGGTGTCAAAGAGGAGGTTACCAGAATTTTTTAGTGTGACAAAACAAAACACTTTTTCCTGGGTAATTTTAGGGCAGCTATGAACACAAACATAAAAGCAGCCTCCCTCAATTTTGCTCAGTTTTAGGCATTGTTTTTATTCATTAAAAACAATCTTCCCAAGTCATTCACATCTAAAGTCACCGCAACCGTGTGCAGGCCTTCAGAAGCGTTAGCCTGGGTTCCCGTGGGATTAGCTCAGACAGGCCATGAAGGTAGCGGCTACTCCCAATTTGTGCATCTTTGTTTTTCCAGGAAATGCATCATAGATTCACCGATTTCAGGGACTGCCACACTCAAGTGTTCGCAGGTCACCTACTCATTGACATAAATCACAAGCTAATCTTCAAAAGGATAAGATTTTTAAAATAGTGAGCGTATTACTCCTCTTATTCACCTTCCTAGTTTAAAAATGTTGATTTTCAAACTAGCAGGTGATTTCAGGAGCTTTGACTTTCAGCATTTTTTTTTTCTGTCTACCCTTGCATTTCTACAGCCAAATCAGCCATTTCCTCCCCTTGGGAAAAAAATATATTCTACAAGAAAAAAGGGAGAGCCCGGGCCGTGCCAGATTCACCCGGCAGCACTACAGAACACACACACTGAAGAGGCTGCCAACGTATTTCCCAGCAGAGTCTGAAAGTTGATCTTGCTGCACTGATGGAGAAACAGGCAGATGATTTACTGGGGAGATGTGTAGCGGTGCTAAAATTCACTGTCTCATCAAATGTTATAGCAAGTCTTCCTTTAAATGACATTATTGCTTAGTTACTTAAAAGATATTTCATTATCTTTTAAACTATCATCCTGAAAAGAAAAAAAAAAAAAAGAAATGCAAAATGCTTTTGATTCTTCCAAAAGGAAAGGTTTATAAGGAGCACAAATCCAGAGGTAGATATAATACAGCTTTTGCAAAAGGCCTTTGCCTTTGCAAAAAGGCAAATTGTTAAAATTAAATGTTAGACCTCTGATTTGTTTCTTTTTCATTATCCAAACAGGTATTTTTAATTTAGTCAAGAACAAAACAGAGGTGCAGCAGAAAGTTTATTAAGTTAAAGGCCACTTGACTGTTTTTAATCGACAGCCTTTCTTTCCTCATCAATCAAGCGAATGGATCAAAATCCCAGGGTAACCTTTTAAAGACTTCTTTTTTGGGGGCTTAATCCTACAGCATCAATCCACACAGCACAGTGGAAAATAGTGTTACAGCAGTGCAGGCAGTTTTATCATAGCTAGAATGGGTTCGCTTATCACTGTATTTGAAGATATATATCTTAACTGCTTCAAATCTCAGAAAACAAACATTAGCAGCAACCTTTCTTTTTCTTTAATTAAGCAATATCCTATTGCTCCCGAAATACATTTTTTTTGTCAGTCTATAATGAAATGAACCTTGTACAGGAAAATATTCAGCAAAGTTTACAGTCAAGCATGGCCCAATAAACAACTTCTTTCTGGCGAAGCACAGTGCTGGGTGATAACTAGGGTACCATTTTTTAAACCAATCAACATAAAATTAAAACAACTTGCATGCAGGTTCTAAATTCTCTCCTAGTGACCTGTAAACACAGTCCTTCCTGGAAATTTCTAGGAAAAGTCAAGGTTTATTTTTCCTGTGCATATTCTAAAGTGACCTTTTTTTTTTCAGAATAATTAGCTCACACTGAGCACTTGTGCCAATTATGCTCCATTATGTTGCTTGTGATGCTAATATGCTTACTGCTGTAATTTATTTATACTAGCAATGTAAGATTGAGAGAAATATGGACCTTTCTGGGAATGCCCCAATCCCCGGGCTGCTGCTGGGGTTGCTCTCAGGTGCCTCAGGAAGGGCTTGGTGTTTGTGCTCCCCCTCAGCTGGCCACATCTGGACACAATACGGTTGGGGAAAACGGAGAAAAAACGCTTCCTTGGCCACATGCCTTAAGCTGAAAGGAGTAAAAGGGCCCGTCTTGCTAAACGTATAAAAAGCGGGGAAAAAAAATTAAGTTTCGCAACAATAAGCTTTAGGGAATCCTACAAAATCCGTGCACAGGGAAGCACACGTTTTGACCTTCGCCACAGCCACCGCCGGCGGGGACACCGCGTCTCCCTTTTGCTGGGCGCGCGGCTCCTCTCAGCATCACGGCACAGGCGGCAGCAAAGGAAGCGGGAAGCAACGGAAGGTGCAACTCGGCTTTAAGAGCAAACAAAATAGTTAAGGAAAGCGTCCTCCCAAGGTCCGGGTGGTCTACACAGGCACGAACAAACTCAGCAGTGTAATTTAAACACTGGTATTTACTGCTGAGCATGAGACGAAACTCCCCAAAGGGCAGCGATTCAAGGTATCTTTGACATAGCCCTAATCGTTACAACAGAAGGGTTTACAGAATCACAGAACGGTTGAGGTTGGGAGGGACCTCTGGAGATCATCTAGTGCAGCCCCCCTGCTCCAGCAGGGACACCCAGAGCACGGGGCACAGGGTGGCAGCCAGGCGGGTCTGGAAGATCCGGAGCAGGAGACTCCACAGCCTCCTTGGGCAGCCTGTGCCAGGGCTCTGTCGCCCTCACAGCTTAATTCAGTTTCAGCACTCTCGGCACATAAATAAGTGTCGCAGGGTTCCTGCGCACACGCAGCCCGTTTGACTTCACAGGCTGGAGGAAGCTGCCGTTTACTTCCCGCCTGCCCGGCGCCGCTCGCGGGGCCTGCAGGGGAGGTACCGGCCTCGCGCCCCTCGCGGCAGCGCGGGCCGAGGGCGGAACGGGGCCCCTCGGTGCCGCCGTCTCCCCGCGAACGTGGAGAGCTACTGCTGCACAGGCGGGACCCAGCCGGAGGGAGAGCCGCACCGCCGTGGAGGGCGCTTTCAAAAAAAGGCAAATACAACCATGTTTCAGCACGTATGTCCTTTACAGAATCAGTAACAGATTATTCTTCTGGCTTTTTAAGGAATAATTGCACTGAGGGCAATGCAGGAAAGAGATACAGTACCCTCCACGGCGTGACTGGAGAGGAGCTCGGTCTGTCAGAGAGCCCTGTGGCTTCAAACGGGGACAGCCCTTAATTTTCCTAGACTATATCCATGGGGCAGAGAGCTGTGCGAGGCAACGCGGCTGAAGCCAACACAGCTGTACAGAACTTCCAAAAAATACGCAGTCCGTGTTATTTAATAGCCCTCGAGCTTTTTCCGTGGCACATGAATGGAAATATTTTTTCTGCAGTTGAAGGGCTCTGATAAAGAGATACAAGAGAGAGACTGACATTTAAAATTACAAAAACCTAATGACAGGACCAAATGAGAGATATGGTTTCTAAGGGGGGGACATTATACAGATATTATTCTGGTTTCATTTGAGCATCTCACAATGATGGTGATTTGTGAAAACTGCATTGTGAAAACCCAAGAAACAAGGAAACCACTGAGTCCCATTTATTTTCACCTGATGATATGGCAATTTATATGACTCCAGGAAAACATTAAATAAATATTCTTCTGGAAGAACATTGCATTTCTGCAGAGATGAAAATGAGTACGATCCTGCCGGAGACACTGAGAGCTGTCACTGCACGTGGCACTGTGCCTGATTGGAATGGAATATAGCCCCACAGCTATCCTAGAGTTTCTAAAATGTTATAAAAGTCCTCACATCTTCATCAGGGCACTGATTCACTAAATCACTGAAATGCTTGCACAGAGCTCTTGCAGAGTGTTTAACCGTGTTTGCCTCGCAGTGCAAGCCTCTAGTTAGTTGTGAGACGGCCTCATTTGCTGAAACGCAGCCCCGTTATCTCAGGAACAGGCAGGAGAGGGGGAAAAGAAAGCCTCTGAGCATGATTCCTTGGACATGCATGGAATCACATGTTCAAATATTGGGTATTAGTACAGTGATACTGTGTAAAGGAGCAAACAAGCTCTGCAATCCCTTACTGAAGCAACAGTGTGAGTTTCATATCCATGCAGTCTTGCTGGAGACCACTTTGCTCATCCGTTCCAGTTTTTATTTAAGAATCTAAACGACCAGTGTAAGAAAAATCCAATACACTAAATATGTGATTGACTTAGATTTCATAAAATGCCATTGATAAGCTTTGCTCGCCAGCATTATCTTCTAGATAGTGAAATGGATGACCACTTGCAGAGCCTCATGGAGGCTCTATGTTTAAATCTGTGTGCTCAAAGTCACATGCATTCATCTGCATTTGAATACTCTTTAGTCTAATTTCAACACATACATATGTATACATATATGAATAATATTCACCTTTTCAGCATGATCTGAGATTCTTTGTATCTCACGGCAAGTACATGTCATTCCATGCACATTATATTCCAAAGCCCTCCAGATGCTCATAAGAAAACAGATAATAAAATGAGATGGTACATATGTTATGGCAAGAAAACTTTGACAGCCTCCCTTTAATTTCTTTACTTTCTAAAATTACTTCTACTCTGCTTTTCCATCATTGTTTCTCTAGTACTAAATTACATTAGACAGTAGTAGCCAACTTTCAGTGTGAATTAAACAAAAGTGAAATAGAAAAAGGATTAAAAACATAAGACTTCAGAAATAGCAACTGGGTCACATATTAAAGCTCTCCCTGGGGTCTGCAAGAAAAAGAATTCAGTACTGAATGCTTTCCTGCTAACTGATGCAGGACAACAGTAAGGATAGATGGGCATGGACCTGCGATACTTCCATGGCTTAAAGCAGAACACAAAGTATTAAAACAATACAATTATTCTTTTCCAGAAGCATGGAAAGGCTTTAAGCCCCCCCAATCACTCTAGAAATCAGTAGAGGAGTGAACTTAGGTTTCAGACATGCAAAAGCAGCCCTCCTACATGCTTTGTCCAAATGGAAAAACACCGGCGAGTCATTCATACCGCTATCAACACGACCTCTTTGGGGTTGCATGATTCTACCACAAAGTAAGAGGAAGTACTTTTAGAAAATGTGAGTCTAAGTCATGCTTGGTTCTGCGCATGCAGAAATTTTTTTTTAGGGATTTTGGTGTAAAGATAACATTACCTAATTATTTCAGATGACCCAGATGAACGACACATTTTCACAAACATGTTGGGACTTCTATGCTATGCTAGAGTCTAAAAATAAAATAACAGTTCACAAATAAATTCTCATACACACTAAACCATCTGAAAGACAGACATTCCAATAATTATGATCTACTCTATATGGGATCTAATATATATGCTTTTTTTGCCTTAATCTTTTTTATACACATTCATTTCTAGCGTTGTGCCAGTTTGTTAACAGATATTAAAACCCAAGATGAGAAAATCAAACTTATCAACGGAGAAGCAGTTTTCTCTCCTGTCCTCAATTGAATAATAAAAAAAAAAGGCAACTGACATTTCAGACAGTGAGTGTTCCCACATCATTATGTGCACGAGTATAAGATTTAAAAAAATCATACGCAAAGCAAACAGGAAGAAAAAGGCATTTTTCAAGTGGAGATTTCGCTAATCCACTCTTTAGAGGTGGCAAAATCCTGAACAAAGATTTTATGCAAACTTTTTTCCCTCAGTATTTTAATCAAACAGCACATGATTGTTTATTTTTTAATATTTTTAATATGAATATTTTACTTTTTAATAAAGAAATATATGAACAATAATCAAAATTTTTCATCAGATTTCTCCCAAGAAACTCCCTCAGGCATAAACGAAGAGAGACCTGAAAACAGAAATTGCACATAGGAGAATTATTGGAAGCCTCAAGGGTCTTCACCGTTGACAGTAAGTCTAGAATAATATGTACTTGAAGAGAGGAATTACGTGGAAACCCTGCCCATCTCCTGACACTTCTGTTCACTCCTCCACATCCAACCTTCTTCAAAACGTCAAAACAACATATAAAAACACAGCATTAACATATTTGTGCCTTACCAGGAGCCTTCTACAACAGAGGAACTTCACAGTCCTGAAGAAACAGTCCAAACTGCTTAAGTAACTTCCTGGCTTCCTCTACTCAAGCTGAGTCCCAGGAATCAGCACAGAGTGGGCAGATCCCTTGCAGCGGCTACTCACTGCCAGAGAACCCAGAAATTCCAAAATGTAAGTTAATCTCAAAATTAGAACACCTGAGAATTATTTTCAGGCACAGCTAGTAAATGAAATTCACAGAACAAGCATCAAGTCTTGCACCTCTTGGGTCCCTTGGTTGTATTAGCAGGAGCAGAGGCACCAGTGGGCTGGTTCTACTGACCCTTTACGCAGTATTTCGTAAGACTGAGCACCAGCTGGAAAAAAAAAAAAAAAAAAAGCAACTGAGAAAACACTAATATTTAGCAAGATGATTGCTAGTATTTCTTGTTCTCGGCTTTCATCGCTCGGCTCAAGCCTTTCGTTTCTATAAAGAATGTTGCAATTTCAGCCCATAGCTCCTTAGCAGATGTTACTTCTCAGAGTGAGTAGATTTTTCTTCTCACTCCAAATATTCTCCAGAGCTTAGGAAAACTGTGGCCCCGATCCCCCTCCTTCCTTAGACTTTCCTAAGTGGGGCAGCCCTCTCAGGAAGCGCCGCTAGGGATACATTTGTAAAAAGGGCCCCCTCACCTCCCATCAGGTAAATCTCAAAAGAAATGCTGCTTCTCCTTGGGTGTTTCTAACGGACTAATGGCAACATTTCCTCCAGGATCTCTTCAATGCACTTCTTCATCTGTATCTGGCAGGTCTTCTTTGCTAGACACGTACTGCTACAGCTTACCAAAGCATTGAAATAAAAAACATATGACTCAGTAAAACAAATACCGAGTTGGATTTACTTGCCTGTGGGACCTGCCAAGAACTCAGGAACTCCAGAAATTAGTCTACTTACCCACATCCATAAATATTGCATTGAGTCGCATGGTCACTTTTTTGAGACTGTGACCAGTCCCATACAAACCAACACAGAGTCAGCCCAACACCGTCCCAAACTAAACAGATGCAATCATTAAAAAAAAAAAAAAAAAAAAAAAGAAAAATAAGCAGTCAGCGAAGGCAAACTGGGACTGCTTCCCACGTGCTTTTGTTTTGGTCATCATTTAAAGCCTTCCTTGAGCTATGCCTCCGATTCCTGGTAGCTGCCATGACCCTCCTCACCTAAAACCCCGAGGAGCTGAAGCCACGGAGGGTTCGTGAAGCAGGTCTGCTCCCAGCTGCTGTGCACCGCCCGCATACCCCATGATAGGGCCGCTCGGCACGGCCAAGTGTTCGCTCTGCTCGCGTTGAATCCGTCTTGGGGGCCTTCTGGTGCCTCTCCTGTGCGTAGGCAGGACAGTCATTGCTTATGGTACGCTTAATTTTGCTGTTACATTTTGTAGTGATGGTAAAAATGCCGTCAGAAAGTTTTTGGGACCCACTGAAACATTTTTACTTGTTTTGGCAAAAGGAACGTGTGCATGCCGTCCAGTGGGAGCAGAAAGCAAGAGCGAGGCGCCTGTTCTGTGCAACAGGTCATATCCCTGCTACAAAGCAGCGGGCGACCAGCCAAGCCAGCGTGGAAAGCTCTTCCCTATGTGTAAATGCAGCTTTACAAAGCCCCTAAATCACTGAAGCTGCCTAAATTGCTGATTTGTGATGTGAATGTGGACGATGCATCGGCAGTGTAAACGCCTTACAAGCTCACACTAAGTAAGGCTCAAATTCTCTTGTTCCGTAGGTTTGTAAGGACAGCTAAACCGTGGAGGAGAGAAGTGCCTTCAGAATTTCAAAAGTGAGCACATGGACATTAGTCTGGTAGTCTTGTTAATATCTAATTTCAGAGACTTAAATAATCAAAGCAAACAAAGCCAAATAACTTGCTTTTAAAACTGGAAAGCAGTGGGTTTTGTTCTGACCAGACCTCCTTTCTACAGACCACTGGTGATGGTGATACCCCTCACTGCTAAGGCGTTTTTCCTTAGGGTAAATCACGGAATATGAGAAGGACTCAACACTCACTGATTCTCCATTCTTACTTTTGCACATGAATCTCATGAAAAGAATGAAATGATTTACGAACCTTAATGAGACAAACTGGGAGCACCCAATGCTACGGCCATTAGGAAAATCAGTTTGTCCAGAGGAAGCTTTGCCTGCCTAGGGACAGGTAGGATCTGCTCTGGATATTTTAATTTCCTGCCTTGTTAATTCCCAGGGGTAAATTTTGATGAGACGCTGCTCGATGATAAGGACTAATGACATTGCGTTATTTGCTTTAAGATGATAATCTTGTTTCCTTTGCCTGTATTTCCAGATTTCTGAATACCAGCATTTAATTTCAATGACATTAACCATTACCTTTTGGAGATGAAAGTTTCGAGGCTGTCCTCCCTCCTACAAACATCGTAAAAATATGGCTTTTTTTTTTTTTTTTTTTTTTAATTTGAAAGCATTAACAACACTGTCAATATTACAAACCTAATCATACTCACTAACTTCGGCTAGTATTGGCCAGACTTCCTGCACTGGCAGAATGAATGGTTGGAAATTATTTGGGGGAGAAATGGTAAAATTTCAGTCCACTTAGGTACACCTTCCTGTAGCAGCTTACCGTTCATCATCAAGCTGCACAGGCATTAAATAATGTGAACTATAGTCTCAACAGTGGTTGTTAAAGAGACAAATTCAAAGGGAGACCCAGTGTCTGCTGCATGTATCTGACACTTTATTTTGAAAGCTCACGAAATATAGCACTGCTCTTTGTAAGAAAGGAGGAAAGTGTCAGGCTCACATGGGAGAAAACAGTTTTTCATCTGCCTGGTCCCTGCAGAATCTCTACCTCTTTGGGAGGAAATTGGTTCATTTTTGCTTCATTAAGAGGCTGACGAGCTCAGTTCTGAACCCAGAAATCCTTTTGTTGCCAAAGAGAAAATAAATAAATAAATAAATAAATAAGCACGAATTTTCAGAGCCAAAGGTGAGCTTGAGCCAAGGAATGTGGGGAAAGGAATCATCATTTGATTCCTGAAACAAATAGGCTTCTCATGAAAAGCAGTGGGAGACAGAAGGAAAAAAAAAAAAAAAAGGATACATATGATTTTAAAGATATTTTAAATGATAGCTACCTCTGGACACCACAGCTGTAGCATGGCGGCGGAAGACTTCAAGGAGGAGCCATTAGATAATTAACGTGACTTGCATTTTAACTTTTAGATAATGTTTGCCTGAATCATTTATGTTGTGGGGAGAGTGCAAACTGCCTGCATGTATCAACTTATTTCCCAAGTTCCCCAACACAGAGCAAAGATCTTTGAGAAAACAAAAGGAGGCTCAGGAGGGGTATGAAGAAGAATCAATATTGCTCAGATCCCTGGCAAGTAAGAACAAATAAGCCAAATTACCTTCACTGAAGACGCACTAGTTGTGCTTCTCTCCACAAACACAGTCGCAGATGGGAAACCCACCTGAAAATCAATAAAGAAGGATACACGACCTGGTAAAACAACATATTTTCTTTCACAGGCAGCAGGAGACAGGGCAAGGTGGGCAAATGCAGGCAGCCCCCACTGAACTGATGCATTTTCTCCAACTGCATCTTAATCTGCCCGTGAGGAAAGCTCTGGGAGGCAAGAGACATTCATTCCACCAACACAGACATCAAGAGCAGCTCCAAAAGAAGGGAAATAGAGAACTGTGTTTAACATGGCATGACTCCAAATGAGAAGCAGAGCGTAACCCCAAGTCAGAGCTGGTCAGGAGCCAGTGCCTGCAGCTCCAAAGGGAAGCTCCGGTGAAACGGTCGCACAGCAGATTATTGCTCAGCTTTCAGAAGTTGAATTTAGCTGCTCTTTATGCTAGAGGATGACTTCCTGCAAACTTAATTTTTGGTTAATGAGGGGATTTTGGCCCTGGGGGGTGCTTGTCCAGTAACTCGTGTTTCATTATTCCCCCTTCAGCGCCACCTCCCTGAGGATGCGGCTCCCAAGCGAGCGGGACGCTCTGATGAGTCAAGTCAGACATTTCACGCGGTGCTCAGGGCCTCCCTCCTCAAATTGGCCTGCTGGGGCTCAGGACTCACCTCCTGCCTGCCTTTCCCAGATTGGCAGTGGGTATTTGGCAGCTTCAGACTTAGGATAAAAAGCCATTAATCTGCCACCAAGCACATCAGACTTGGCAAGAGGAAAAGAAGGAATATGTCACGCCAGAGCAGCTCTGTCATGAGATGTCAGACAGGAAGCAGGCCAAAAACTGAATTTCTTCTCTAGTAATTGTTGTCCCCATCCATCTGTCAAGTAAGCATCAGAAGATTACACAAAAAAAACCCAAAAAACCCCCAAAAATATCTTACAAACATTTCTTCCTAAATTGAAATAAATTGGCTTTGTTCCCCTCTAGGTAATTTCCTTTTGGCTATTGAATTTTACTACAGCCTGCACCTTATTATACTGCATAGAAATTTTATAGTAAATCCTCACACACATAAAATTATTATCAGAGGTCTCAGTTCTTACCAGCGAGCTGCATCTCCACCTACATGCTGCTTGATGTGCATCAGGCACATCAGGTATGAGGGCAAGCCAGTACTTGTTATTAGACCAGCATTTATAATTGATTAAGATGACAAAATTTGGAGCCCCAAGCCTTCCTGAGCTCCAGGTCTTTCTAGCAAGTTGAGGATGAGAAGAATGCAAATGTGTCCTGTGCGCTGCTGGTTCTCCAGGAAAACAACAGTTCTCCCCAACTCCAGGCAATACCGTAAGAAACAGAGATGCTGCTGGAGCAGGAAACAGAATGTGACCTGAAAGGAGCCCTGGAGCTTTGGAAATTCAAAAGTAAACCACTTAATAAATTGGCAATAAGATGAAAAAGTCAACCCTACGGAGCCGACAGGCTGCAATTAAAGCCAGCGGCTGCAGCAGCTGATCCGTGGGCTGCCCTACACATCAGCCTCTCTTTACCTGTGGAGATGACAGGAGACGGGCAGCGTCAGCACCAGCTAGGGCCTCAGAGGTGTCTGGAGGTGAGCGAGCAGCTTAATCTCATTTCTTCCCAGATTAGCCGCTTTGCACAGGCAGCCAATCGGGGAGCTATTTATTACTAATTCTGATTACAGACATCCTCCTGCTACGGCCTCCACTACCTGACCAGGCGATGCTCTACAGAGCCTCAAGAGGCCCCTGGTCTTCTGAGCACCTGTGATATCTGCTTCACGTGTGGTTTTCTCCAAAGACTGTGAACAACGGCTATGCAGGCCCCTTTGCTCATCTTCATGTTTGACTTCCAAGTCATACCTTACTTGAAATTAAAAAAATAAATGTGCATCCTACTGTACTCCACCTTGTGCAGAAATGCAAGCTTGTTCATCTCCCTTTGAACTTGGACCCTGGACATTCACCTTTTGAAGCTATATATCCATATACAGATATATGAGGTTCACGTCAAATGCTGTTGAGCAAACCGAATATCCTGTTTTGGTGGCTCAAGGGCATTCCCCGCCATTTCTCTGCCAGGGAATTATGCTAATCCATGATATTTGAAAGGAAAAGGGTTACAGAAGAACTGTGGCAAAGCTGGGACTCCGTTCAGGCACGTGTTATTACCCTCAATCCCATCTTCAAGTGTTTTGTCTAAAAAAAAATGTACCTAACATCTCCGCATGGGATAAGCGGCGGGTGCTGCGCTGGGAATTATTGCCAGAAAAAGTTGTCCCTTTCACTGTTCTCACTCTGCGGGACTCCTTTCCTGATTTTAAGCGGCTACGATCCGTTTTAACAGATGAATTCCGCACGCCGCGGCCGCATCCCTGCAAACTGTGGAGCGCGCCGCGGCTGTGCGAGGCCGGGGCTCCTGCTCCACACTCGCCACGGCCTCTTCCCCACCGGCCCCAACGCAGGGACGGCCCTGGCTCTCCCTGCGGGGCCCTCTTTTCGCAGGGGGCACTAAAAGCTCCGAGGCGGGAACCTGTTGCGGTGAGAGGGCGGCCGGTTTGCCGGAGCTGCCCGCACACGGCCCCGGCGCCGCGTGCCTGATGTCAGCGCGCTAAGCCCGAGCCCCAAATCTCCTGCGAGGGATGCGGAGCGGATTAGGGGCCGGGAGGCTGGCGGTGGCTGCGCTGCTCCCGGCGCCGCGCCGCAGGGAAGCCCCGTGCCGGGCAGCGGGAGCAGCGCCGCCCGCACCGCCACCAATCCCGCCGGGAAAGAGCCGCGGGAGCGGGGCGCATGGGGCGCCCCTAGGGCGGGAAGCTGGCGGGACAGCGGGAGCAGCCGGGCCGGCCCGGCGCCGGCGCCGAGGGGCAGGACGAGCCGCGGGACGAAGACGAGGAGGAGGAGGAGGAAGAAGAGTGCGAGGAGTACGAGGACTTCTCGGAGCTGCCCGACACGTGCAGCATCGCCTCGGACGACTCGTTCTACCCGCCGGGCGGGCCGGAGGACGAGGACGAGTGCGGCTGGTCGCTGGGCCGCGAGAGCCCCGAGAGCCCCGAGCCGCTGAGCCTCTTCCGCGCCTGCTGCGCCAACAACGCCGTGGTGCTGCGCGCGCTGCTCCGCCAGGGCCCCGAGGAGCACGAGGTGCGCGAGACCGACCGCAACCGCCGGGTGAGCACCCG
>VZSV01000127.1:951635-1021312 GCA_013398735.1 Nothocercus julius | reverse complement strand
CCCTGCGCGCCGCTCCGCGCTCCTCCGTGCTCAGGAGTGTAGGCACATCGAAGTGCCAGCTCTAAGCCCGTTTCTGCAGAGCCCGGGAGGGCTCATGGAACTCCTGGCCAAAATTCAGGCACCGAGCTCAGGCTCTCCGACCTAGGGAGACATCCCCAGGTCTGAAGGCAAAATGCTGGAAACGGCTTCCCGGGTAAATACGTAACTGGCACACTTGAGTAGCAGTGTTACTCAAAGGTTCGCAGCAGTCACCACGCTCACTTGTATTGTTATTGCTTATATTAAAGCTAAGATGTTTTTACTTGTGGTTTGCATGAGCAACCGATTTCAAACAAACAAACTGTTCCAGGATTTCCTATTCTGGGTGATGGGATGAGTTCCGTGATGGAAGCATTCATGAAAGGAAGCCTGAGTGGCTTTAACTGGGCAAGTGACTTGAAAATCCTGGCAAAATCAGTGATCTTTGCTTGGAAAATAATGCAAATATTTTGGAGGTCTTTTTTTTTTTTTTTTTAGTGCACTTGGATGCACATTTGTCCAGGTGCACATAGGACTATATCTCATTAGAAAGTCCCCAAGAATCTCTTGAGCTTTCTGCATGATTCCCTGGACTCTGAGGTCAGAGGGAAGAAATAACCCTTTAAAAGCCCCAAGGGGAAAAGAAGGATTCTAATTCTATATGTAGTTAATGGTATGCTGGAGTGGGAGAAACTGGTTTAAGAAATTCCTGTGCCTCTCCATCCCAGGCTGCCTATTTCCATCCTCATGCTCCAGTTGGTAGCAGTTGTGCCGGTTTTGTGGGAGCTCTTTGTAGACTGTAACAACCTTCTCCCTAAAAAGGCTTATTTTTAAAGCAGATTATTTCAATGATCTCATTTACAGTAAAGCTCTAGAAAAGACCCAAATATTAAAAAAAAAAAAAAAAAAAAAAAAAAAAGTGGCACGTCTGGGGGAGGGCAGCAAACTGTGGCACGGAGGTGGGAATGAGGAGCTGATGGTAGCGGTGTCTCAAATTGCCGCCTCTGGCAAAGCCAACCTCCTCTGTAGCCCGAACTCTCAGCAGCTAATGCGTGAGGAGCAGAGCTCGCAGGGCCCATTTGGATCCATGTGGATCCAGCGGCTGCTGGAAGCCCGGGTTGTGATGTGTGAGGTGAATTTGATGTCTGCAGCTGCTGGAGGGGACGTGAATCCTCATGGAGATGCCCTAGGCCCAGTGTAGTGGTGCAGGACAGTCGAACTTTTGCAGGTGGAAGTGAAAGGGATGGAAGCAATCTTTTTGCAGGGAAGCTTCAGCTTCAGGTTTAGCTGCAGTTTTGAAATCCTCGTGGCAGAAAATCAGGTCAAATTCACATTATTTTACAATAATTAGGCCACATCTTTCAGAGAACTTCACCTGACAAAAGAAAAGTCTCACTCAGACCTTTTAATGCCTATTCTGTGAAATGTGTACAGTTCTTAAGTTCCCACCTCATATAAAACCATTGCACATTTTACACAGAGAAAACTCATGTTCTGATGAAAAAATAACTTAAGGAGTTGCATATTCCTTTTGTGCTAATAACATTTTTTAATCGCTCAGATTTGTGCCACTGCTTTTAGAGTCTTCTCTTGCCAAGTTAACATTTGTTTACAGAACTGTGTTGTATGCATTTATTGGAAAGCATTTTTTTCTCTTACATTTCATTTACAGAAAGAAATGGTCCATGTCAGAAGATAGATCTACAGTACAGTTTCATTCTGACAATTTAAAAATTACTTTCTTTTAAACAGACAACACATGTAGCAGGCTATTATAGTAAGAACAATCATATTTTGATTCCAAAGTAATTAAACTCAAATTCAAAATCCCCAAATTACAAAGAAAACTCCTAATTTTTAAAAGGAATAAGGGATGAGAAGGAGAGAAAGAGAAGGCCAAAAAATATTCCCAGAACAGATTTGAAATAATTGCTGTAGCTCAGCCTTCAAAATGTTTTGTGTTAACTGTATGCGTGGTATAGACTGTATTAATAGGCATTCTGTAGCTCTGTGTTTTAGGGTTGACACATGGGCAAAAATATTCAATTGTCTTTTTCAACTTCTCATATTTACATCATTAATCTATATCATCCAGTTACATACTAGAAACCAATGCTTTTCTGGTGAGACATAAAGAACTCCTGGGAAAGAAATGCCTGTCTCATGTGGCCTTTTGCATAAAGTGATCCCACATAAGAGAAAGGAATCCATGACTGTAATTCGTAACCTGCCACAGTTTGGTGGACCTCTTTTCATAGGCAGTTTCACTTCTCTCATACTCTACCCTACAGGGAGAATGCCTCAAGGAAGGTATTGCAAAAGTTAGCATCACGGCAGTAAACCATAAAGGGGCTTGTGTTTAGGGTGGAAAACAGTTTTAAAAAGACCCTAAAGACAAAAGTCATCTATTTTAAATCCTTCAAAAAAGTACAAAAGCACCCAAATTGACCAAGAGAATCCCTAGAAATATATATATGAGCCTCTACATATTGAATTTCCAAAAGGAGGGAAGGAAGCAAGACAAGGCAAAGAGTGTTAGATGGCAAAAAGCAGAAGCTGTTCAAACCAAATTGGGAACCCTGCAAATACTCTAATTAGCAACTCAAGTGCATGGAACAGAAGCTTTTTCTTAGCCTTAGTGTAGCTTAGATACAAAGATCATAACTATTTTTCGTTCTAGTTTAGAAAGTGTTTCACTTAAATCAAGTATTTGGACTTACAGAGCTTTTCAGCAAGTTAGATCCTGGTTACCCAGCTGAGCCAGGTTGACTCCAGGTGTAATAAAATAATAAAATGTTTGCCTGGGACATTTGTCATCACTAATTAGGACTGGTCTATAGCAGGGTCTATAATAGAACATATCTGTAACAGCCCTATGAAATACAAGTAATACTCAGTAAGCCTTACTGCATTTTTCCAGGAGAATCCTTGAGGTTTGTTTTATAGTGCACGAAGGGTCTGCTAATGCCTTTGTCCCCTTGGGAAATGCAAGTTTATGTTCTTGGCACAGGACTGTAGAGGAATTACTCCAGAAGGATCACTAGCACTAGTTTTCCTCACTTAAAGGTAACTAAATTCCTTTCCTTGAAACTTAACTGCAGCACAAAATGCTGTCCGAAATCAAGTTTGGGGCAAACTTGGGAGTTCTTTTAATTTGATGTTGTAAAAGGATTACTTGAAATTAACACATAGGCAGGGTAGATAGCTAGCCAACTTCTGACCAGAAAAAAAAAAACCCTCTTTCCGATGAAAGGACCAAAATAAAACAAGCTGTAGTTCTGTGCTCTTTTGTGCTGATATTTTAGCATTCAGTTTTGAGATGTTCGACCAGTTTCCATGTGCACTGACCTAGCCTGTGACTGTAGCGTTCTTTTGATCCCAGGAGCTTCCCTGAAGCCTCGCAATGGAAGTGACTGATCCCTGCACTGTGGTTCTTCTGTCTTCCCCTCATTAAGGACAAAGATGTTTAATCTACAGGAAGAAAAGTTAGGTTCCAGTATCACTTCCCTCTGAGTTTCAGCAGCACAGATGCTTGGCCTTAGGGCTGTTCCAAATCTTTGGATGGGGAAGGCTCCTGGCATTAGGGTACTGCTCTGTGCAGCATTAGTAGTTCAGTTGCAGCAGTGTGGGGCAGTTACATGGCTCCAAGTGTCTCAGGAGAGAAAGTGGGTCCAAAAGTCCCTAACGTCCCAAATTCTTCAACTCTGAGCTAAGGACCAGCACGGGTATCCTGTCAGTGCTGGATGTTCTGATTCCAGATTTGGTTCCCAGAGGACCGTTGTCCAGGACCACGGTGGGGCTGAAAGGAAGGGCTGGTATCCCCAGCACCTCCCTGCTGGAAGCTCTTATTTCTTGTGCTTCTGGTAGTACCCCTTGTTGGAAATCTGGTATTTGTTTATCTTTCACTTAGTCTGCCTTTCTCTGTGTTTCAGGGGATGAGTCAAAAGGCCATTGAAATACATATTAAAGTTCACTTTTGCATATGTGGCACAGGAACTGATCGCTGTGATATTGATTTTAGCCACACGGTGTTGTCTGTGTGCTTGGGAATAATATAAGCTATGGAAATAAATATAAATAATGCACAAGGAATACAAGGAATCAAAATATGCATTTAGATCTCCCTAGACATTTCCTCAGACTAAAAGATTAAAAAAAGCAAAGTTCTGTTACACATTTTGGTAGCGATTACTTTGTAATGGAGCTGAACAAAAGACGGGTGATTTATAGTAGGACCCCCGTGTGTTAGTGCTATTTCATTTTCATAAAGCAGAGGGACAGTGAGAAGGAGCAGCAGCTCTTGTGTGACTTTACAGGTGTGGGTTGCTAGTGCCGGAGAAGCCTAGTGTGCATCAGGTCTGTTTTAAATTACATTTCATTAAAACTCCCTGAGGCTGCTGTGCGTGTTTGGGAGTCTCCTGCGCGTTTGCTAAAGGCTTCAGAGAGAAGCTGTAGCCGCAGCTCAGGTTCAAGGGGGGAGTCCCTTAAAGGACTTCTGCACTTTCTATAGAGAGCATTAAATAGGAATAACCTTCTGGATGAACTGTACAGTATATTGGCCGGTTTGGGAAAACGAGATGCCGGTATTAACGTAGCCCTGGTGTTCAGACTTACGAAGCCTATCCAAGCTAGTAAAAATTGCCAGCACAGTAGATGAGTTTTCCAGTTGCGCTGAGGCAACCTTTGCTGCGTAGTAAACGCCTGGATATATTCAGCCAGAAGAAGCCTTTGGCAGCTGGGAGCAACAGCTTTTCCTTTCTGTTTTTTTTGCTGCCATGCTGTAGGCAATTCTTCAATGCTCTGTTACTAGAGTCCTGTCTACATGGGCAATTGAGCAGCGTGATTGTATCAGGAGACACGGTTGTGGTGCTGGTGCTTCAGAGCGGCTCCCCGCCTGGGAAGCCCAGGCTGGGTGGGAAATGCCGTATTCTCCAGCAGCGAGTGCGCTCCGGGATGTGATGGAGGGACCGAAACTGCCATTTCGGGCTGGCGGAGAAGGAAACCGCTCCGTTTCAAGGTCCCTGGGTGCGAATACCTTCTTCACGCGCGCGTTGCAACACCCCCCTCCCCGTCAGGTGCCAGCGGGTGGGATACAGCTCCAACTCCAGGTGCTGTCCTGCGGCCTCCCTAGGGTGGCCACATCGTCCCTGTGAGCCGCCTTGCAGAAACGGGCGTGGGGAAGGGGGTGCTGGTTCAGTTTGGCTTCATTTTTTGCTGTTTCTGGAATTTGTATTATCTTCTCCTGCTTCTGTCTGGATTACAGACTTAATCCCCCCACGCTGAAATGCATTTCGCTCATGAGAATGCAGCAAGGCTGCCGCGTGTGAAGACACTCATGAGCGTAATTGCTTGTAGAATAGGCCCCTTAATTGCTCTAAAACAAAGTGGAGGCCTGAGTACCTATAATCTTGTTAGTACCTTGCTTGAATTACAATAGCTTGTATGCACGTTACTGAATTTTGGTGCCTCGGCACATTTGCAACATCACTCATCTCCATACAAGTTCCCATTAGGTGCATTTGATCCGTTATGTTTATGAGGAGACTTCCTCCCCAAAGTGAGATAAGTAAGTGTGGCCAAGAGGAGGGCCCGCGGACGGAGCTGCGGGTTTCCCCCGCACGCAGCGACGTGGTTGCTGCTCTGCGCTTCACACAGCACTGGCACGGTATAAACTGATGTCCCTGCCCTCCGTCCCGCCGCTATCGTGTGGCAGCAAGGAACACTGTGGTTTTCCTCTGGTGTTTCAGTGCCTGACCTTCAGTTCCATCAGGACTTCGTACCCAGCTCAGACTTTGAATACGTACCCCAAAATACCATGTTTGCCACATCCTCATGGAAATGTGATAGTCGCATCTCCTCTGAACTATCCACTAAATCCATGATTTTGAAGTCTACTTGTCCTCCTGGGAGTTTTAGGATTATTGGAAGAAATATTATTTAGCACAATTGTTTCATTTACTACAGTTCTGTTGTGGAAATATTCCAAATAAGATTTCTAAATATAAAGGGGAGGAATGTGATTTTTGCTTGCAGGATTCTGAAACTACTTTTAGTTGCCTTAGCTAGCTACAGGAAACCTTCATTTGGAGTATTTGCTATTGTTTGTAGCCTGCGGGGGTGGATTGAAGGTGTCTGACTCTGAATGGTACAGGAAACGACCAGCCCGTGATTTTGAGGTAGAAACACAAAGAGCTGACATTTTACCCTGCAGTAGGTATTGCAGTATTGCTCAGGAGCACACTCTTAGTGCATGTCAGAGAAAGAGAAGAACAATTCCAAAGCTTCCTGTCTTTTTTGCATCAGTGCAACTTTTTGATACAGACTTAAGTCACCTTAATTCCTTTGAATTAAAAATAAGTGCCAGAGGAAAGGACAGTTTCCCAGCCTGTCCCTAGGTCAAGGCATTTCTAACGAGTGATGAGCGTTTTAGTAGAAGTGACAGAGGAACCAGAACTGACTTTGAAAATTGATTATACTTAATTTGAAAATAAATTTAAAAATCTTGGCACAGGAATTTTTGTCTATGAGTAAATGTTTAGGCTGGAGACATACTAAAAAAAAAAAAGCCACATACTGATGAAACAGTTTATGCCTCAGTTTCATTGGAACGAGTGAAGATATATGCAAAGAAAAATGCTGTTAAGTCTGGGCCTAAAAAGTACTTTTCTTACACATGACCTGAAAAAGAGACCGAGACAATAAGTTGTCATTCTGTGTTTTCTGATATCCAGCTGAGTATGGTGATTTAGCACACGGTTTTGATTTTCTTTAAAGAGGAAATAAAAAAAAACAAAGATGAGAACGTGACCTGAAAACAGCATTTTTTCCTGAAGATAAGGTTCACGTCTCCTGTAGTTACTGCTGCCATATGAATCAAAGCCTTTGTGCAGGTGGTAGAATTTCATTTGAACTGTAACTCCTGCCTGAATGGTGGAAGGGGTTTCTTGAGCTGATCAGGTAGAGGTTGGGCACGTGAAGGCTGATGAACTCCTCTAGGGAGAGTGAAAAATCTCTCAAATAAATGTCACAGGGTGGATGAACTGAAAACTCAGTAGTTATCCTGTCACTTCTCACCTTCTCATTATTCTTGTTTACTCTTAATGATCCTGGACTTCCTTTTCTATCATGTTCTTCATCATTGTGAATTGCAAGTATTGCAGGAATATTAATGGAATAATCTTTATTCAAGGTAAAGATGTTTCATTTCTTAACAAATCGTTCCCCCAGTCCTATGGGGCCGGTCACCACAAAAACAGAAGAAAATTTCATTTATAGGCTACCTCTCCACTGCTCTAATTGACTGATGTCTCCAAGCAGCCCAGGCCGTTTTCAGCCAGAGGTTTTTTTGGTTTCCACCTAGAAACCTCTGCAGGTGCTGCTGTCTTCACGCCTCTAGCAGAGCAGGACGCTGGGTCCCCGCGCGCGCGCGCCAGCCTGCCCGCTTCAGCATCGCTCACGAGGGAGCAAATCCTCCACGGCACCTTCTGTGGCCCGTCGAAGATCTGGGCTGGCTGCAAGTACCTTCCTCTGACAGGAAGAAGCATCCCAGACATTTTCACCCTTGGTGGCAAAGCAACAGAGAGGAGGAAACGCCAGCGCATTCGCTGTAAAGTGGAAGGCTGACGCCTCTGGCTCTTTGCTAAATGCAGTTTGTACCCTAGCTGAGCTCTCTCTGCCCATACCTTGATACTTATTACAGCTGCAGCAGGAGGTGAATCCTAGTACAGACAATAGAGATAATAAAATAGAAGAGCTGTAAACGGGGGCTGGATTCTTAAAAAAATGCCTCAGAACAATCTTTTTTTTGTTTATTTGTTTGTTTTAATTTAATCTATGAAAAATATTGAGCTACTGGGGGAAAGAAATAAGTCCTTTCTGAGTAGATTAATCCACTCTCATGGTGCTGAAACAAAAAGTCGGGCTGACTCTCTCGCAGATAAGCGGAATCATTATGGATGAGCCTGTTGCCTAAACACAGTGCTAAAATAACGTAATGCTGCTAGCCAGGACTTGAAAGCCAGTGCTGGTAGTGGGACTTCGCCTTGGGCTAACTTGGTTTCTTTCTCCCTTTTGTTAAGAAAAAAGATGCACTTTTGATAGGATGATGCTAAACTTACCAGCAAGTAGCTATTCCTTTGTGGGAAATGTGATGTACGCTGGGTTTCAAATCCAATGGCCCTATGCAGTCTACTGTTACTTTCTAAAACAGAAGGAAGCAATTTAATTTTTTTTTGTCGTAGTGGTTAGTGCTTGCCCTCTAGCAAGTCGTGAACATGTGTTACGAGAGCCTGTCTGACATCTGAAGAAATAATGGACACGGATGGACCAGGAACCTGGTAAACTTTCTCCCTAGTGGAAGCAAAGAAAGAGGAGAACATCGGCCACCCGTACTCTGCACGGGGCTTATTGTCCATAGCCATTAATAATGGTTGTTATTAAAAGCAGTATGGGAAAAGAAGCCGTGATGCTCAGAAAACTGAGAAGATGGGAAGTTGGGAAGAAGAAACAATTCTACGGTTGTTTATCCTGGTCTGTCATTACAAAATTTGCCAGCAAATGGCAGACTGAGACAGATTCTGGGTTTAGTGCGCTTGCAGCTTTTTCAGGGCAAAGGCTCACGAAATAGATTAGTGCTTTTATTTGTACCAGTGTGACAGGGGGACAGTCCTGCCTCTCTGCTGGCACGAGAAGGGCATGCAGTTGTTTATCCTTGTGAATGCCTTTGCCAGGAGGAGCTTCCACCCTGACAGACTTTTCTCCATCCAGTTAATTTGTTTTTTGACCAGTGAGACCTTTGTTTTCAGAAGCAGATTAACCACCGATGGGCTCCTGGACTCTTTACAAGATCGGGGTCTGGTGTGATTTCACAGCTAGGATCTTCCAGAAACACCAGCAAAACAAAGTTCGTTTAACTCTGACAAAAGAAAAAAAGGCTGTTTCAGAAGAACAGAAAATCTGTCCTGGGCGAAAAAGGGCACAGCAAAGAGCTCTTTCACTCCTTTCACAGAAGGGAACTGAAACTGGTTGGGAATGGCTTTCTTTACATAGCTACAGGGGTTCATTGCCACAAGAGGCTGCTTTCAAAGTTGTCACTAAGTCATCTGCAGAGAAATCCCCAAGCGAAAATGCACTGAAGTTTTTAAATTGTTGCTTATTGGACAGTGAGATTAGAATCAGTGATAGATTATGAGAGAGTGGAAAGTTTGGTACTTACCTCTTGGTCAGTGTGACATTTCAACTTAGTGTTTACGTTTTTTTTTGTGGATTGTGGAGAGATTTCATGAAAAAACGGTGCATTCCAGCAGTGTTTAGCCTTTTGCAACAGATAGAAGCTGCAGTAAGTCCATGTCTGAAAAAGCATAACAGAAAGGAAAATGTATACATTAAACATGTAGAAGAAGAATTGAACAGTATCCTCACATTAAAGGAAATTCTTTTTGCTGGTCTCGTATCAGTGAACAAAGTGTATTTCACACTGCTTCTGCATGTGCTATAAGATACATCTCAAAATGCTGCAGACCCTTCTGCTTATCTTAAATGTGTGTGAGTGTAGGTATGTGTCTAGAGGGCGGTGTCCGTAAGAAATTATGGCGGTGTCCATAAGATTCAGTCTTGGAGTTTGGGTCGAAATCGATCTCTGAGCTTTCCTGAAGGTCTAAGGTGCTGAGGGAGTGTGTGGTATTCGAACCGTTGCCGCTTGACACATGAGGTGCCGGGCCTGCCCCGTCTTGGCTGATCCGACTTTGAGTGTTGCTTTGTTTAGCTCTTTCCTTTCTGAAAAAAAATCACACTTGAGTAATGCAGTCAGTAGGAAGATCATTATGATAACTTCAGGTATGTTCTGGTGCGGGTTGCTAATGATGAGAGCACCTCAGTCTGCAGACACAGGATTTGCGGTGGAACCGTCTTCTGCATTTTCATCAGAAATCCCTCCTTAAAGTTAAGTACATGGTTTACATCGTTTCCCAAGATCTGACTTCTCACTTCTTGCTTATGAATGCTCTTCCCTGACTTCCAAGTCATAGGAACGTAGCCTAGCACAAATATTGAGATATCTGAATCTGGCACAAATATTGAAAAATATAGCAAAGAGGAGGGATGAATTTGGCTGTACGTATCCTGTATTATTGCTGTCAACACTAGCAAAATCTATCACTAACATTTGACAGTATTAACACTGATTAGTAAGTGCTATACAAACAGTAAATCTAGGATTGGAAAGGCTACATTATTTGTCAAAAATGATATTATTTAGTAGATGTACCCAATGTGGCTGTCCAACTAAACTGAAAATAGGAAAATTTAACCTTATAAAAATTGCGATACTTTACCTACCATCTTCCCACAGTATTTTTTATCCTTTGCAGTTGGGCAAGCTGTAAATAGGATATAGAACTTCTTCCTGTAAATGGAATTCTTGATGGATTTGCTGTGTTGTTGAATCCAGGGATAACTTCCTTTTAGTGTATGGTTAGTGGAAGTAAGCCACTTCAGTTGGGGAATTGTCAAATAATTTTAGACAGATATTATGAAGCAAATTTCCTTCAATTCTCCCTCTCACAGTCCCTCTGCAGAATTACACCTCCCTTAGTTCTGCTCTGACTACGGAGCTCACATACATTGCAGAGCTTAATTTTGTACTGATTTGAATACATCAAATGCCACTTCTTGTCAGCGGCAATATGCTGCCAGTGTCATCGTCCTCTTTTTCCATAAAATCTTCTTTATTCTGTTCGTTTCTTTTATTGCACAGTAGTCTGCGGTCACTAGCAATAGCAGCTCTCCACCCTGCTGCAAATTGACTGGTCCTGTTGGCTCAACAATCATTTTTTTCTCACACACAAGTAGGAGAGTTTTCCAGCTAGGAAGATCAGGAGGATGCAGAGAGGTTCCCCACAGGAGAAGAAGGATTGTTACTTTCTGTATAATGCTCCAGTTTTCCTCACATCAGGAGAGCCACACTAATTTTATTGTCAGGCAAAAGCTCCTGCTATCCTATTTATTGCACAAGTGGCACTGGTTTTATTTGTTGTGTAACGCACGATGTTGCATGCAGAGTCAAGTGAACTTTCCTGAAACTATTTTTAGAGGCGATTACAGTAGATTTAGATTAGGGAAGCTTAAGAGAGGATTTTTTGCAGAGATGATACATATACTAAGCTATACCTTTACTTAAAGACGTGCAGCCTCATGGATGCAAGACGTGTTTGTGAAGGAAGAGGAGTAGAAAAAACAAAGGGAGGGGAAAAGCTGTGCGGTATCTGCGTATCTGGAGACGGGCACGTGTTTTTGTGTAGAGGAATGACGTTCACCCGGGGAATACATTTTTTGGTGATGTTTGTAGTGCTGTGAACTGAAGGTGACGTTTTCGTGCCTTCAGTTTGGATGGTGTCATTTAATTTGGCTTTTGGAAACAAGCTCCCGCTTTAGGCTACTCTGCGCCTCCGCAGAATCACCAAGGCTTACATGTCGCTGCCTCAGTCCGTGCTGGAATTTGCTTTTGCACTTGTCCAATCGCTTTTCCAGGGAAAATCAGCATCTTCCCTCCAGGCATCGATGGCTTTAAGTTCTTACGTTTTTTTTGTTATCAGGTTCCCAATAGAAATTTGTAGGTGAATAAGTTGTTGCAAATTCTTGCTCTAAAAGATCTGCCTAAGTTGCTTTGCACGGGTAGCACCGAAGCCTGTGTGCGGGGTGGGTTTCTGTGGCACATAAACCCCACTGCCCGTGGGCCTAGTGACCTGAGCCATTACCCCATCTCGCTGTCATTGATCTAATCAGCTCAAGCAATTAATATAAGCTCGAGCCGCTCGGAAACATTTCTCAGACGGCTTTATGCAGAATGGAAGGTTTTATGCAATCTGGATAAATTAGTAAGTGGCAGGTAGTGATGCTTTTTTGTTTGTTTGTTTGTTTAACTCTGGTGTAATTTGGAATTTCTTTGTTAACTTTCAGAGTTGTGCTGTTCTAACTGAGAGCAGAATTTTCCTCAAAGTTTTGGGAATTTTTTTTAAATTATAAATCTGATATTTTTTTCTCTTTATGTATTAGTAAATTAAAAGGAGATAAACTTTAACATTTATGTAGCGTGAAATACTAAATTTCTGAATTATTATTCTAGTAAATTAACAAGAAAAAGTTTAAATACAACATTTTATTTATATTCTACTTTTCGTCCATTTTTCTTACTTAGCATAAGGTTTGTGCAATATGCTTTTAACTGAGACATAATTTTTATAATTCCCTCTCCATATGATTATGGATTACAATGAATCATTACTTTATTTAATTCAGTTGCATGCTGCTTTAATCACTGCTCTTAAACTGACCTTGCAGAATTGTCATTAATGCTTACAGGCTCCACACAAAGCCAAATAGGCTTTATTTTTTTCCTAAATCAGTTATAAAAAGCAATAGGTAATGTCATTTTAGTCTTCTGTCAGACCCGTTTTTTCGCGAGGGATAACAAACAACAGGCTGTAAGAAGCTCTTATCATTCTCAGCTTCTTGGTGGAAAAAAGAGTTGCCCAAAGGGAATTTATTTACAGCTAAAATAATTGCCTGCTGTATGTGATTTGCTCTGCTGTTCACCTTGAGTTCATTATTGATCCTCTGATATTTCTTGTGATCTCTATTTTCCATAACGATCTAGAGTACAAATAACCTTACATCTGGATTTTTTTTTTCCCCTAAATCCTGATTTATTAAATTGGCTCCTATCTGTGATCTCTCTTAATCAGACACATTGGGGTGGTATTAGCCAACAGAGCTGGGCAAATCAGAGCTCATTTTTACACTGGCAGCCTTATTGCTGTCACACCAAGGGTGCACCGTGAAATACCAGTTTAGAAGGAATCAGAATTTCTCTAAACTGTTTTATTCTCTTGTAGGCAGGCAAATTTCAGATTTTTACTTCTGTAGCAGCAATACAACATAATTTTATTGGGGTTATAGCCATATATAATTCTTTTTGTGCAAAAGTCACTCTTGCAATTCTTAGCCTGCTTGGGGGAGGCCAGGTCCTGTTCCTGCACGTTGGCCCATGCCTGAGGAGTTTGATTAAGAAGCCTGCGAGGAAATTAAAAGAACTGCTAGCATTTTATTTAGAATATATGTCAGTGCAGTCATTTAGCACAGACTGGCTGATCTGCCCTGTAATTTTTCTTTTTTTTTTTTTTTCCATTTTGCTTTGTCATTCCATGGCAAAGGAGGAGGCTTTGAATGTGTGTTAGTTACCTAAGATAAAGGTAGGGCAGGTGCCAGTGAGAAGCTCTGGGGCAGCTCTGGGAAATGCTAAATATTCCCCAGGAAAAAGACCGAGCCCTCGATACCTTGCAGCATTAACGGCTTCTGCTTAGAACAACCTGTTTTGGAGCTCAATTTTAAAATGCCCTTATGTGGAACAATCTGCAGTAAATTTTAATGTCGTGGATGTGACGGGTGAGTCTTGTTTGTCGCACAGTGTCTTGCTGTGATATTTGAAACATGAAACAGGATCTGTTGCAAAACTCTGAGACACCAGCAGCCTCAGTCTCCTCTGATAAAGAAATCACTTTTCTTTCATTCCAAAGGCGCCAGTGCCCTTTCATGTTTGTCGTCTCTTTTGCTCTTTTTCTGTATTGAGGATCAAAGCAGGGGTTTTTGTCTGTTTTGTTTCACTGATTTGAGGAAATGACTGGCAGCAACCCTGGCAGGAAAGAGGAGGTCTTAGCCAGCAGAGCAGTCCTTGAAAATCAGGGATGACTGTGCTTTTGTCGTGGGATGTGTGCGCGGCCATTCCTGCTAATAATTAATAATTATTATATGGATAATACTCTAACATGAACGGTTTGGGTTGTTACTGTGGTTTCAGTGGTGTTGCAGAGGTGGGATGAAAGGGAAAAAGAGGGAGGAGTGTCACAGATGGAGAAAGGTGGACATCTAGAGAGAGGACATGCATTTAATAGGAATGTGTATTTCATCTTCTAAAGCTTTTGCAGGTAGTCAACATGCCTGAGATTGGATCCACCTGGCAGAGCTCCTTTTATTCATTTATTTATTTATTTTCCACATAGCCTGACCACTTCAAAATTTCCCTTCATACCAGGAGCAGAGTAACTGATGCCTTCGTAAAACTTTAATGAGGCAAAATGTCATATTTTTTAGGAGGCTAACTGGATTATGCAGGTTCAAAATTTTCTAGCTAGAATTAATCTATCTTGCTTTATGTTTATCTTTTTAAAAGATACTAAGCACACAGCTGTATGTTACTGCAGACTGCTGTGTCGCAGGCAGCTGCTCTACTGGTTACTTCAGAAAGTACCTTGCTGGAAGCAGTTTTTTATCCATTATGTTAATTGAGATTGTTGAAAGAGTTTAAAACAGATTATCACCATGTTTAATAGTAGGTAAGGTTAAAAAATCCAGTCTAATAACTCATGCCATTGCCTCGTACAGAAGGCAGGCAGTGGCTGATCGCGTGCCGCGGGCCGTCATCTGCTGGCAGCGCCTTCCAGCAAGCTCAGCACAGGCCAGGCCAGAGACAGGTGCGAAGACAAAAAGAAGAAAAGCAGTTTCTCCCCTGGAGAAGGTTGCGTATGTTCAGTCAAACCACTTAAAATTCATACATCAGTGCTTAAAAATATTGATTTCCAGTGTTGCTGCATCACATAGTCTCACGTAAAACTCCTACTCTCGGGTGTGTTTCCTTATGCCTAAGTAAGCAGTCTTCGCTAGCATCCTTGGAAAATAACCTTTTAGAAAATGTTAATATCTGATTAGTCTTTCTGGTTCGTAAGCCCAGTGCTGACTAAGACGATCCAGCTATTCTTCTTCAAAGGCCTCATTAGGTAGAGCTTTCCCTATGTGTGTTTGAACTCAGACCATTTAAGGCTCAGTCAGGGAGGAGAAAGCAGTATTTGCATTAATCAGCAGCACTGCAGTTTGGCTCTGAGCTCTCGCCTGCTGCAGTCAGGGAGCTGCCAATTCCACTGCACTTTGGCTACATCCTCAGCCCTCTCTCGATAGAGATGCTGGCAGAAAGCAGGGCAGGCACCCAAAAGTGCCGTGATGTTGTGCCTGCTCACAAAACCGAGCCAGTCCTTGGAGCTGGTTCCTGATTGGGTTGTTTGCTTTGAAAGAGAGAGGAAAGGACGGCTCTGCTTTTTAGAATTCAGTAAATAATAGCAGAGCACAGTATCTGGAAGATGCTGAGTGTACGTTTGCCCCCTAGGGAGGATAACTACTCTAAATTATTCTCATGACTTGTTGAAAACAGCAATCTCTCTTGAAATTTGCTATTTTTTTTTTCACTAAACAATAGAATCTCCTTATTCTTAAGAACTTTAAGTCCCCAAATATTCATACACTTAATACTGATATCAGTGGTAATTGGTATTTGACATTTTTCTGCGTGATTTAATCAGCAGTGTTTGGGAATTTTAGTGTCCTCTATCCAGAACATTAAGTGAAAAATGAAATTATTAAGTACTTTAGTTCTTTACTAAAAGTAAGCTATTGTAAGTTATTATTAACCACTTACAAAATATTTTTTAAAGTAAGAATGGTTGTATTTTAGTAAAACTTGGGCTAACCTGAACAAGCCCAACAGGAGAAGTAGGTACTTTCCAATAACTATTATTTCAGGCCATGTGCAGATAAGCAGAAAAAGAGGGAGAAAAAGAGATGAGAGAGAGAGAACCTCTCTACAGGCTCCTGTGTGCAATCTCAAAAGACTAGTTTGAAGTATTACGGGTTCTTCGCAAGGAACTTGAGATGCTCTTTCTTAAGCAGTGGTGGGTCCTGTTTGATATCAAGGACAAGGGTGAATTGAGAATAAAAGAAATCAGAGTAATAATTGTATCCAAAGAGGTAATTGAGAAATTCTGTGGTCTGCAAGCATCCCCAGGAGCTGGGATTCATATTGCTCCCACATGAAGCTATTTGTCAGCTAAACCAACAAGACTATCTATAATAATGATAAAACAGGACATTGAAGTACTATCAAGTAGCAACCTTGGCAATGACAATAAATCAGATGTTGCATCTGTGGCCGTTTGGCGAACAGCCCTGGGGAAAAGAAACAAAAAAAAAAAAAAGTTTAGGCAAGAATGGCTTAGAAAAATGGTGATCTGGAAGGAGTTACTATAGTTGTATTACCAGATGAGGTAGATCCAGCTTACTGAAGCCCCTGCTAAGATGAGGCTTTATACATCATCATTGTGTGGGACTGTGGTAGTATTGGGCGTGTTTAAGAGAAGTGGTGCATCAGTAGATACCTACTTTTCCTCCAGCAGCCTGGGCATAGCTTGGCCTTGGAGCACTTGAGTTTAAGAAGACTCGAGCTTGGGGCATCTACTGACAATCGTTTGTAAGACACTCAGCCCCTCCACGTCCCAGCCCTCCTGGGTGCACAGGCTGTTGAGCACACACGGCATGCTCGTGGATAAACTCCTGGAGGATCAGGAAACCTGAGCATGACCTTTGCCTCTTGCTCAGCTGACTGTCCTCAGTCACTCATTGACCATTGCCCTCCTCCTCTGTGGGCTTAGTAGGTGAACTTTTCAGTGGGGTGGCCAGAGTGATACTGCGATTTTCCACTGGTGCTGTACCGCGTGTGGCAGGTCGTGTTGACTTGCACATGGGAAGCATCTTCTCCAAGTCCTGCTGTGTCCCCAGTGCTCTTTTAACTTGCTCCAAAGGAAAAATAATGCACAGCAAGAACCAAATTTGGACGCACCCTGTTGCTTTGTCTCCAGCATAAGTGAGAGCAGTGTCTCAAAGAGTATTCTTTGTATTTCTTGTTCTAGCATCAGATGGAGTATGTGGAAAACAGGAAGCTGCTCTGAGCCATACTAGGTCCTTGCAGATTCTGCAGGGGCCAAGGAAGGTCAGGGTGGGCTGCTCAATCTTTCACACTTAACAGGGTTTCCATGGGGCTTCTTTTCCTCCTTTTCATGGCTGTTACCTATTTCACGCTGTGTGTTTGTGATTATGAACTCGCAGAAGTCTGCGTGAGTGCTTTTCAGGCAGGTAGGGTTTCCAGAGAGTTTGAGATTTGTGTCTCTGGCCTTGTCCTTCTAAGCAGTTAGATGCCGATGCTGAGCTGGAGAAAACTGAGAGTCATGAGTTGGCAATGAAGAGGAATTGCAGGAAGCACTGATTTATTTATATCTGTCCTACTCTACAGTCATCAGTCTGGGGCAGATGAACACTGGACTACAAAAGTAATCCTGAAAACGAGAGATAATGGTTTTAATCCTGGTGGTCAAGTGAGCTATCAGGGTTAAGTACCGCAGCTCCGTTTAATTAATGGCAAGTGTATTTTGATATATTTAGGGGAAGCTGTCAGTTCATGGCTTTTGAATGAAATGCTAGTTGGATACCAAGCTGAGTTGTATGGCAGACTGCCTGACCTGTGCTCATCGTGGAAGTTTTACAGCTTCCAGCTGTCATGAAGCACACTAAATGGGAACAGAAAATAAAATATTATTTTATGAATGAATATCCAAAAAAGTGGCTTAATTGGAAACCTCACATATGTAAAAGGGGCAACAGGCTTGCTGAACACATGACTCTTCTCTGATACTTACTCTTCCAGAGAACAAAGACATTTTTTTCAAAGGTTAATATTCAGGTCAGGTCTGTTCATCTTACCTGCAAAATTCATTTTATTATATTAAAAAATCATATTTATTTTAATTTGATTACAGAATATGTAGCTATATAAGCATAAACCATTTGTAAGCAGTAACTTTCCAAGCAGCATAGATAAGAATGACAAGTGTTATTCAGGCAAAGGGCAAGAATAAAAACCACCCAATGTGTTGGATCTGCAAATAGTGTCTGGAGCTGATTTCTGGTTAAGATGCTGATACAATCTCAGTTCTTAGGTCTAAAAAAACCCAAAAATTAAAAAGATGCCACAGTGAACTATCCTGAGCCTGCTAACCCTAACTCTCTTTTTATATCTTACTTACAGAATGGTCTTATTGTTGCCTGTTACCAAGGTTATGTGGATATTGTAATAGCCTTAGCCCAGTGCCCTCATCTTGATGTAAACTGGCAGGACAATGAAGGGAACACGGCTCTGATCACGGCTGCGCAGGCAGGTAAGGCGCCTTGTTTCGCCTCTTGCATACTGGGTCTGAGAGGAAATCTGTATTGAGGCTATTTTTTTTATTATTTTTGTCAAAGCCCTGAGAGAAATTAGGTTGCATAGAATAATCCTGGTCATTCCCCACCAATGGATTAACAAGCCATTCATTTCTAGTAGATTAAATTATTAATAATTTAAATAAATTATATATTTTAACTTCAAAATATGTTAACTTCAAAACAGAAATCATGCCCCAAACATGCAGTCCTATACTCCCTTGTTCCTTTAAGCTTTTTGTCCTCTTTTTGTTCTAGCAAGCGCCAGTCAGCATTGTGGTAATATAATGTGCTGTATTAGTGCTCATAACTTTTTGTCATATTTTTTCACCTACCTCAGTGACCTGTAGCAGTTGCTGACTACAGGAAAATGTATCATCATTCAGAAATACTTCAGCTGCACATATGTTATTCAATCACTCCTTAGTTAAGAGCAAAAGAATACATGTACATATAGTCTCAGCAGGATTCAGTTTTCGTCAGGGCTGATTTTATAACAGTTTGAAGGTATAGACATTAACCACGTTAATCCTGATAGAGACTGAAGTGAGAGCAGGGTTCGCCTCTGGGTCTTCTTTTATCCCATCTAGCACCGTGATCTTCTGTGAACAAGTGTAGCAGCTCATGTAAGTGTCCCAGTGATCTCCTCCCCAAATCCCCTCCCTTCACCAGGAAATGAGTCATTAGCCGTTAATTACCCTTTCTTCCCGGCCAGGGAGGATATGGGATGTTCTTGGGAATGAGGATACAGATCATGGGAGGGATCCTGGCTGTTCTTCCCTGTTTGCATGGAGGAAACTAAATGGACAGACACCACAAGCATTGACTACAGATTGGAGTGGATAGGATTTGATTTCATCTGTTGTTGCATTGTGTTGTTGCATACTGAAAAGTGAAATCTGCCACAGAAATCACCATGAGATAAATCTTAAACACTAGAAGAACTGCTAGCGAAGTTGCCCTGTTCGTAGTGGGGTCAAGGTTACAGAGTTTTTCTCAAGAAAAACAAGAAATCTTCAAAACTCCAACTTAATTTTATTTATCTGCCCCAAAATAAATTTGTGCTATGAAAGGTTTCCCATTAACACCTTCTAGACATTTATACTAATGAGCTCAGCTTTAATCCAGAGGACTGACATTGACGTGACCCCGTCTGTCAGTATCTGCCGCTGATCCCCAGAAGAATGGGAAATGACTGTAGTCAGCAGAAGCTTATACAAACTCGTAAGAACTTGGATGCTTTCCCCTGCCCGTGGTAATCCTGAGCTACACTGGTGTCAACACCATTTATTTAACTCATTATCACTACATAGGAGAGGTAGGAGTAATGCCGCTTACCGTGCAGCTATCACTGTAACCAGAGGACTGTATTGCAGGCTGATAAGAGGCTATTCCTCTTCAGCTGGTTGGGCAGTGCCAGCATTTCCTGCCAATTCTTGGCAGTTTTGCTGAGATGGAATGGCACGTTTACAGGTCCTGAGTTGTGTGAGACATAATGAAAACCAAGAAGCTTATTTGATTCTTCTTGAGCTATCTCTGTGAAGCCTACAATTTAGCTTTAAAAAGCTGCTTGTATTTATTACTGGTGGAAAGCGTTGTCAAGAAATGATGCCTCTGCTTATCCCGCAAACGCCTGCCCTAGTCAGAGATACAGCTCCGTAAAGTTCCTGGAATTCAAGCCAGATCTGCCATTTATGAAGAAGTGTTCTCATGAGTTTGCAGAGGGAGCTGAAACTGAGATTCAGTTCTCTTGTTATTCTCTTGGGGTCTACAGACAAGAACAACTACCAGGGTCTACAGAACTGTGCTGAATTTGAAGTGGTGAGCCAAGAAGGAAAGGTTTAGTTGGTTGGTAGCAATGTTCGGAGGCAACTGCCAGCTCAAAATGTGTCACAGACATACCAGAAAAAAAAAAAAAAAGAAAGAAACTACTGGCTTCTGAAAGGATTTTTGAAGGCCGCCTTTGCACAACCTTATTTGTGCAGGTTGCTTCTCCCTAGCCTCCCTACTGTGTTGATTGCCATTTTACATTGTTTGAGTAGAAGATACAAGGAATTATACTCTCTAGTGTCTTTCATTTCTTCTCCAAAACGACAGCATTTGGGATGATGGCAATCTCCAAAGAAGAGAAGGTCAACAGGAAGTAAAAGCACAAAGACAGTTCTCAGAGAGCTACAGTTATCACTAAGTAACCTTTCTTTTTTTTTTTCCAGCACTTTCAGAAGTGCAGTGAATCACTTGGCTTATTTGAAGTATAAGAAGTGTTGCTAAGTAGTTGGAGCCCTCCCACAGCAGGTCTCTCTTGATTCCTCGGGTGGGATGCTCAGAAGGCTACTACCTGGAGCCTGGGCTGGAATACTGAGCTCAAGCCCCTGTCCCAGCTACTTGCGGTCCATTTTTATTCAGCATTGGTGAACATTCTCAGTATTCAGTGATTAGTGCTAAATTATCAAGCTGCTACCACAGCAGCTAGCAAGCTGCTACATACATCTATTAAAGATTACTTCCTAGAATGAAGTATCTTCTGTTAGCATGGCAGAAGCTAATTAAGAGTACAATTAAGAGGAAATACGTATTTTAAGTTTCCAAAATTGCCACAGGAATAAGGTATTCTAAAATTCAGACTGTCCTAGTAATAACCAAAGCAAACATTTTTGAGCTACAGTTACTTGGACAAGCTGTTCAAATCTGAGCATCAGTTGGAATTAAATAGAACTATTTCAGAGGCCAGCCATGGTCTTTGGAGAAAATTCAATTCCTCGTATCCGTTTGCTTTGGGTAATTTTAGATTCACATCTTTCCAGGAGAGCATCTAAAGCTGAAGTTTTCCTGAATGGGCAGCCCTGAAGAACATAGTGTGGAGGGATCAATGAAAAGCAGTACTTCCTTGACAAGCTTATTAGTGTATAGAATAGCCAATACCAAAGTGCTCAAATTAGAGTGTGAATTTCAGTTTGAAAATTGGTGTCTTTTCTGCCCTTTCTCTTGGTATTTCTTTCAGACCTGGTATCCCTTCTTAAAGAGAACTTGGATTCCTGAACAGTCAAACTGTTGTTACAGTCAAAGCAGGCGGTGCCCCAAAACTGTAAACTGTTGATTTTCTTAAAGCAGAAGCAAAGGTCATTAAATGGCAGTCCTGGGACAACGCAGAAAGGATGGGAGCTTGACATGAGAATGAAAGAACAGTGGGAGGGAGGGAAGGAGGGAAGGAAGGAAGGAAGGAAGGAAGGCAGGAAGGAAGGAAGGAAGGAAGGCAGGAAGGCAGGCAGGCAAAATAGGAAGTGGAGGAAAATTGCAGTAAATAAAAAAGCTCGATAAAAAGAATTTAAAAAGTTGCCCATTTTTGAAATACGTTTGGTGTCCTAGGGACCACTTTGGGGCAGTGGGGTACAATCATGAACACAGAATGACAGATTAGCCTGATTTTTTTTTATTCATGAATATAGGAGAGCACAATTACCTAAAATATCCAGATCATAAAAGACACTGGCATCTTCAGTTCAGCGAATACTTATCTGGCAGAAAACATTTGCTACCCATAGACCAAATGCAGCCTTTTTACAGGCACAATTCACTGGCCAGACCATGAAGTTGTGTGCTAGAGCATCTTCCTTATTATGCAGATTACCCTTCTGCCTCTATTACATAGATTATTAGGTAATATTGTAATCATTATATGTATTTCCTCTGTGGCAGCAATTAAGTGAATTTAAGCTACGTGCAGACATCTGTCCTTATCTCTAAATACGGCTCAGAGTACAAAGAGCCGAACCCTTAGCGTGCCCGCTGTGTTAGGAATACATCTGGCTTGCTAACAGCCAGCACCTGATGTGAATTCCCAATGTCCCGAGTGGCTGGGGCCGGGCTAATTTATTTTAGAGGAGCCTACAGCTTTCGTAGCAGACTTTAAATCACCCAAGACTCACCTCGTTCACGACTTAGACACACGCTTTTAGGTTACCCAGATGCAGGGGAAGTGAAGCAAACTTTATGGCCTTAAATCAAAAGCATCTGACACAGTTTGATCAAAAAACAAACAAGTAAAAAAAAATTTGGCAGCTCTGCGTTTTGCCTTGAATTTGAGATTTGTTTGAACTTGAAATTTCAAGCAAACCTCAGAGGACCGAAGCTCCTGCAGATTAAAACTGAAGCTGTTTGCAGGAATCGCTGTGATGCAAAACTTCTGAGAAAAACAACCTTTTATTCTTTTTTTTTTTTTTTTGGTTTCTGTTTTAGCTTTAGTTTTCTTTGTTATTTTATTGCTGTTTTTTTCTGTGTCACTGGAGCCTCTTTGTCATCCACCAAAGAGCATTGCCTGAGCAAGGTCCTTCAGGATTGACTCTTGAGATCATCTAGGATTTCCAAAGTATCTCTCACTGTAACTCTCCTTTTGGCAAAGGGAGGAACATCTCCACTCACATAATAAATGATGGAGAATCTTTCATCATAGCATTTCTTCCCGTTTCAATCCCTGGTCACAAATCAGTATTTTGACTATTCCCAAACCTTCAGGGAGAAGGACACTGCATGTACATGGATGTATGTCCTGCAAAGCACGTTAGGCACAAAGCCCCTTCTGGTAGTAGCTGGTGTCCTGTTGGGATTTGAGTTGATGCCATAAAATAAGGAATGCCAAAGCCACTGGATTTAGGAAGCAGGACTAGGTCACTTGTTTGCGCCACGAGGCCAGGTCACTTTTGCTTTCTTCAGTGTATGGCAGTTTGCCTTAGCTTTGCATTTCTTTTGCATCCCAAGACACAGGGAGCTCCTCAGTTGGCTTCCTGTGGCTCTGGCTCTGCTGCGTTGCGTCCACATCTGCTCCGGCTTGGGAAGCTTCCCAGTCACCCAGCAAGGTGGCAAAGCACAGAAGACTATTGGAGGCAAAGAGCAAGAGAAGTCCAACATCTTGGAGTTAAATATTTTTTTTTTTTTTTTTTTTAATTTGGTGGAGATGTTCCTAACTGCCTTTCACAGTGAATGCAGAACTGTGTTCATAGTAAGTAACTGCGGGTGGAAACTGCACCAGATGCAGGTGCAGTTAAAAGCCAAAAGTTAAAAACCACTGTAGGCTTTAAAAATTGTTCTCTGTGAATTATAGTATGCTTCAGTATCATTTCTAGAGGAATCTGAATAACATGCATCACAGAATATTCAACTGGACTGCAAAATGAGAGAAAATTTTTACAGCTCACAGTAATTAAATTGTGATTTTTGCAGCTGCCTGACAGACTGCATTATAAAGCATCAAAACAGCATAAAAATGAATGACGAGAGAAGGGGAAACTGCCTTGAATGAGTCATAATGGCACTAGATATTATATGTCTTGTTCTGATAGTCCAATTTAAAAGGTTTGATGTTTGAATTGGTCTTCCAACCACATAGCCAGAAATAGCTTTAGGTTGCTGACACCAGTTAATCCTGGCCTACAAGGCAAGTGAATGGCACCAACAGTTGCTTTTAGAAATAGAACTTGAGTCATTTGTTCTCCTACAGAAGCAGAACAGCCCCGTTGTCCTGTTGCTGGAGAGGTGACAAATGGCCTTACGCTGTCAGATGGAAAAATAAATAAAACTGCTTTATAGGATTATAGGCATTGGTTTCTTAATGTTCTTGGCTGGAACTACCACATATATCGCCTTTTAATAAGCTAATATTTACCAGGGGGGTAGAAAAGCTATGCCTCTGCCATTAGGTCCTTCCAGTGATGAGCCTGCCAAAGCTGTAGAAACTCCTTTGGTATATTATCAATTTTCTGTGCTTTTCAGTTCTCAAACCTGTAGCAGTGATTAATTTGTAGTTGTAATTTCAGATTGCCCCTTAATTTGATGGCGCATTTTCTGTGCTTTTCTGTTCCTTTGCAGGGCACATAACCATTACAAACTATCTGTTGAACTATTTTCCTGGACTTGATATTGAGAAGAGGAATGTATTTGGATTTACCGCCCTCATGAAGTCTGCGATGCAGGGCCGCACCGAATGCGTCAGAGCCTTGATGCTGGCAGGTACGTCAAGGGCTTCGCTGCTTTTTCAGCATCATCTAACTGCAAATACTAGATGGAACGGGTCATTGATAAGCCATACGCTGTGGTGGCCTTTTTTGCCACAACATTGCTTGCTTTTCATATATTAAATAAATAATACATAAATTAATAGTAATTAATAGTTAAATAGCAAATAATTAGCACAAATAGGTAAGTAAATAACATAGCTATAGTAATATTATCATATTACCATTGTAGATATTTAACACAAACCAAGTGGCATGGAAATAGATTGCGTTGAATCATGATGATATGATACAATGATAATAGATTGCACCAAGAATAAGACAGATCTTCATTTTCATTGCTGACTTTAGACCGTGAATAATTTATTTCAGCTATTTTGCTGTCACAGAAGCCTCACCCTTCATGATTTAAATGTTTTAAATAGGCATTTTTCAAGCGTGGTGATATTATAGTCTTCCATTTTCATAATATCCAGTTTCTAGATGTTGATTTGACGTAGCAAATGATCAGATAATATAGTAACTGTTACGTTATTTTTGCAAAGTTCTCTAGCCTCTTGTGCTGGAATCAGTGCTTTGAAATCATATCACTCATTTAGAATTAATTTTCTTTACAAAGAAAAGTTACAAAATGGCTGTTAAAGCTAGAATGCCGCTCAATACAGATGCTGTGCACTTTGTGCAGATGTCAGCTCAGAATTTCCCAGTGCTAGTAATAAATTGTGAATTAAAATGAAACTTCAATCCCAAGACCTTATGACCAGTCAAGCTGACCTTACAGTCTCATGACTTTCTATTATTGTCACTGACGATTTGATGGAAGCTTCTTCTTTCTGTTTTGGTCCCTATTCCACAACCTTCCCATCCCTTTAGGTAACTCAGTCTTAGTTATTATATTGTTTATACAAAAAACAAAAAAAAAAGTATGAAAGTTAGTGCGTGGTTGCTGCCTCTGGGATCTCAGTCTTCACCTTTTCCATCATGAGTCTTGTACTGGCCTGCCTGTGCATCAGAGATAGTGAGGACATCAAAGAACATCTACTGGCTAAAAAAGTATAGAGCTAATATACAGCTAATATACTAGAGCTAATATACCCAAACTGAAGTCTATTTACAGATTTTGGTGAGTTCTTTGCAGGTTTGCACATTTTCAGGTCAAAATATGGCCCCCAAAAGTGGTAAATAGTCTGTAACCGTTCTAGTTTGTGGGATTTTTTTAGCACTCCACAGTGCACGGGAAAGGAGCTGTTGGAATGGATTTATAAATACTTTGTAGTTTAAGGGGTAATCAGTGGCTGCGAGTTTACTGAAGAAGATGAAAGAAATTGTTACTGAAAAGTTTTGACAAAAAAAGGAAAGTCTCACAAGCAAAACAGCTCCCAAAGTTCCAGCAAAATTTTGTGTTAAGTAAGACATGGAAATATGGGGGGAAACTAGCCACAATCAGCCATGAGCCTACTTGCATAACCTCTGACTTCTATATAGCTAGAAGCCGGGGTGCGTGTTTAGCAAACATTGCATCAAGGCAGTCTTCAGATGCAGAGTCTCTATAGTGGCTTGGATAAGATCTCCAGTGACTGACACCTCCTTAGGGCAACACAGGAGGGCAGTAAAGGAAAACATCTCACCTATCAAGCTGCCTAAGTATGGATTTAGCCGACGGATGAGGAAGAGGTGGAGGCAAAGCGTAACAGATGGTTGGAACTGGATTTTCAAAGAGACTGCTCTTTCTGAAACTTGAGTTCCTGGAGGATGCTCAAGGTCAGTCACTGCAAGATTAAGGCACTCGGAGATACTACACGCTTGGCCAGAACGTTTACTCTTTCCAACTTCAGAACGTGGGAATTTGCTCTTTGTGGATGCAGAATGAGTACGAGTACACGGCAGTCGCTCATCTGCAGTTTGCCACAGGCTGCTGCCCGCGGTAATTCCCATCTCTGGCCTCGTCATAATCTCCAGTGTAAACTCAGTGCTGCTTTACGGAAATCACTGGAGGGGCTGTAGCTTCAGGGACTCTGGGGTTTCAGTGCTCTGTATGAAATAGCTCAGTAGCAGATGTGCACCTTCCCATGCTCTTTCACTCCTCGTCTAAAAACTCAGTGTTCCCCATTCACTCTGCTGTCTTCACTCACTGCTTTTTAAACATCTACCCTCAGCCACCTTCGTCAAGGCCCTCCTGATAAAGCTCCCTTGGGGTTTTGCTTTTCCCCTCTGATCTGAGGCTTATTCCTTAAGCTCCTGCTAGAAACTGTGTAATCCAAAGTCCTGCTTGGGGTCCTTTTGCATTGCAAGGCCAAGGAGAAGGAGCGCAGTTTTGCCTCGGGAAACCTGCCAGGGTGTGTTGGTGGCCTCAGATTCAGCGGAGCTGCACAGCTGACACTCTGGTTGTCTGGTGCAAACATATCACCAGGGATGCTGCTTTGCGTCTTAAGGGGCATTAAACCTCATCTTAAGGGACAATAAGCCTTTTATACAGCATATTGATATCCCAAAGTGGCAGGTTTATTCAAACTAGTTGTGTTGAAAAATGATGTTCAGGGCAATCTTCCCAGGAAAACTGGGGCTAATGGCAGATACCTTTTTTCTATAAGAAAACCTGTTGGCTGCACTTATGCTGGAATGACAGTTCAATAACACCGCTGTAACGTTTTGAAAGGGACAGGTCTCATCCAGATGAGACATTCTTCTGAATGCCAGGTTTGTTTAGCTGTGTCTGGATTTGTGCAGAAACCACACCACAATAGTAAGCCATGTCTTAGAAGAGATTTTGTGATGCAAGGAACAAAGTCAGCACTGATTTCTATTAAAAGATCTGAGAGAGGAGAACATGGCTGAGTATCAGGGCTTTGGTTCCACCCATCCTTCAGTGACATTTGTCTTTGTTGTACCTTTTGTTGTCATTAGCTTCTTCAGACCTTGCTGTCTTTGAGTTCTCAGGCTTTCTCAGTTGAGAGCTAATGAACTCTTTTATTTGATTAAATCTTCCTCCTCTCTGCCTTTCAGTCTGGGACTCATGCTTGAATCCCTGCCATATCTCGATCATTTATCTCTGAAAGATCCTTTCTGCAAGCTTCATTTAAACCGAGGTATTTCTTGTCAGTCTGTTTGCTTAGGCGGTCTCCCTCCATTCGTACTGACCCTTGGACTATTTCTCTGCATCTTCTTTTCATGTGTTTCCTCAGGAACTCAGGAATCAACTGGTACTTAAAATAGTTAAAACCGAGCTTCTGACCACCTACCCTATACTGTCTCCTTTGCTCTGATTCTTCTGTAGCAACAAAACATGTTTTGCCTGGAATTTTATATAGGAGCCATTGCAGACTAGTTCCTGGTTGCCGTTCCTCGTATCCAGCCCTCCCCATGTCAGTTTGAAATGTTGTCATCAAGATAATCCATGTTGAAAAAATACTTCATCATGATGTTCCTCTGGCCTTCTGCTCAGGTCTCACTGTGTGGACAACTCCATCTTCCAAGGCAGTGTGACACAAAGTCGTTTCTTTTGTGGTGTACTTCAGTTTTGTGTTGGCCGTTTGAACACGGAGCTTCAGCCTTGTATTCTGTTGGCTATTTTCACCACCAGTGAGCATGGGTTGATGTTTTCATAGACCTCTTTCTTTATTAGTAGTTCTCGATCTCTCTTCTGAGTGGCAATGATGAGTGCAAAGCCCATCATTCTGTAAGTGAAGGGTTTTTGTATATCAAATTGTTTCTTTCTGTGTTTCTGGAAGTCTTTCTTACAAAAATTCATTGCAATTGAAAGTCTTTTGTATCTCTCTGTGCATTGTTTTAAGAGAATTTCATTTTTTATACTGCTATTTTCATATCTATCGAGAGTCCAGAAATTCAAGAACCACAATCTCTCCTTATTGTGTTTTGACACAAATATTGTAGTACATCATGTAAGATATTTTCTTCGCAGGATCTACATGAAGCAACTCTGATCATGGCAACAGAAATGTGGACACTTCGTTAAGTAACATCAGTTGTTTTTCCTTTCTTTCAGGGGCAAATGTTCATGCAACAGACCCAAGCCGCGGACTGACTTCATGGGAATGGGCTTGTTACACGGGAAGGTCAGAATCTGCCTTCATCATGCAAAAGCTGATGGACAGACCATGCCCGGAACAGTTTTGTGATCAATATAAGCCAGAGTGGCCAAAGATGAAGGAACTTCTTGCCAAGGCTGCAGAGCCAAAGAGCTGTTTGCAGAGGATTACGGAGTGCATGAGATCCGTGGTCTCATTCCGGTCTTTCCATGGCCCAGAAGAAGACGGGGTCCTGGATCACATGGTCCGGGTGACGACGAGCCTGGGCAGTCCCTTTATTGCCGTGTCATGCAGGACCGTGTGCCCAGGAAGCCCTCCTTCCGTGGGCAAACGCAGGCTGGCCGTGCAGGAGATCCTTCGGAGGCAGAGAGCCGAGCAGATCCGGTCTCAGGACAAGGACCACGTCAGCAGCTACGAGAGGCTCTTCCAGAACTCCAGAGTGACGCTGATCCGCAAGAAGAAGGACCGCCGGGCCAGCCTGCAGCCCGGCAGCCTGGCGGTGCCGCCGGCGAGCGCGGTGGCGCTGCGCAAGGCCAGCCTGCTGCCGCTGCACCTGCTGCGGCGCAGCAGCGTCCGGCCGGGCTTCGTCATCCCCAAGGTGCGCGTGAGCAAGGCGCCGCCGCCCGCCTACCAGCCCGAGCCCGCCAGGCGCAGGAGCAGCGCCAAAGACGACCCCTACCTGCAGATCCCCAAATGGAGGTACAAGGAGCTGAAAGAGGAGCGGAGGAAGGCGGAGGATGTGGAGAGGAGGAGGGCAGCGGAGGCTCAGAAGCAGAGGCAGGCGTCTCCCGCCGGTTGCAGGACCTGATCGGGCGGCAGCCGCGCGCAGGTTTTACGGCTGCTCGTCCTGCCGTGGGGCCGAGGCAGCGGCCGCCGGCAGCGCGCGCGGGCCTGGGAGCGGCGGCGCCGGGTAGCGCCCGGCACGTGGGCTGCGCCGGGTCTCCTGGGGGCCACGGGTGTTTGGGGGCGGAAGGCGTGCGAGCGTCGACCTGCCCGCTCTTGGCAGCCGGTTCAAATGGTGCTGTGCGTTTGTGGTCTTCCTTTTTTCCCCCGGGTTCCTGGCGAGTGACTGAAAAAAAAGAAGGCTTGAAAGTAAACGAGCGTGTGTGTGAAAGGATGATATTTTGTGCTTGTTCATTTTGTAACAGACAAAGTTAAGGAGTTGTGCTCTTGACTCTGTAGGTATTCTTTCCTCTCCTTGGTTAGGCAGAACTCCTGCAAGGATTTATAGTGATGAGAAGTTTTAATTAAACTGATGGGCAGTGAAAGTCCAGGTCTGCAGTTGTTTTGAATACGCAAAGCACTTTATGGTGTTTTAATTCCAATCATCAAAATTTAAGATAGGATAGGTATTTAAAAACTCTACAGCCCTATACAGTCTGTATGGATGCAGTTCTTGATGCTGCTGTTTGTTCTATTGAATACCAAAAGGGCTGCATGTGAAACATTGCTGCAGTCCGAGGTGTTGATACCCACTGCAGACATAAATCAGGTGCAGGGCCTGATTTCTGTTACACCACCAGAGCAAATGAGCCAATTTTTGAATGCCACGGTCACCTAAGACTTACCTCCCTCATTAAGTTTCTTTATATCTGCTATCTGTTGTCTCCTCTTTAGTCTCAGGGAATTTTTTGTCATTGTGTTTAGCTTTGAAAGAAGGGAGGTGGTGAACCGTAGGCAGGCTTTGTTGTTGTTGTTGATATTCAAGTTCCTGTGAAAAATCAGACCAGCTTTACTGTGAACTTCGCCTCTAGGACTTTCGCAGATTATTGCCAGGACAGGATCATTATGCAACTTCCAGAAATTCAAGTAGATACCACATACATCCATATGCCATGAAAATCCAGCCAGAGATGCAGTATTAGCCAGCTCATCCATAAGAGTTTGGACACCTTGGCCAGTCGTCATTGCACACCTTGATCTTATGCATCTGAGTGCCTGGAGAGGACAGCACCTCACTCCTCTGTCTCTACACTGGGGACAAAGATGTGTTCCTCAGTGCTGAAGCTAGAACAGGAACTGGCCATGCGGTTCCACAGATGAAGGCTGCCGTGGCCACTGTCATGACCCAGTCCCTCTCTGGAGACCATTTCGCTAATCAGAGGTGGGAGACCTCCCACCCTCCCAAGCTGAGGACTTCCAGAACAATCCTGCCATCCCCAAACTTGACCTCAACTGCCAGGTTGGTGACAGGTAACTTAAGGCTACAGGCAAAGGAAATACAGGAAATAGCCTGTGTTTTTGCTTGGGCTTTGCATCTACTTGGAAGGAAATGTACTGTTGCGTGTTCTCATCCTGGTGTCACTGTGTTGGAGTCCAAGCAGAGCTTATCTGCTGCTGATAACATCAGCTGTGTGCATTTTTTAGTGAACTAACCTCTTACTGGATTTTGTGTGATCAGAATATAGGGCAGAAGCTGAAATTCATTTCGTCTGGAGAGAGAGAAAACAACGTTCTAGCTCTTTGTAGCAAAGCCATCGGGATGGATTTTTATTGTCATACACTGTTGTGAATGGTTTAACTGGTAATTTTTGTTTACTGCCAGCCCAGTGTACTTAATAGTTAGCATTGAGATTCAGCAAAAGCAACCAGTGCTGCAAGGTGACCCCTTGAATTTGCACTCTCAGTATCACTTGCAAGAGGCTTGTAGTTGACAGGTGCTCTCAGGGATTAACGTACCATACGTTAGAATTAGAAGCTGAAAAATGAAGCCTGTTTTCTAACCCTTTGTACTTTACTGTGTATATGTCTATAAATATGTGATATTTACATTAAAAGAAGCACAAGCTGTGAAACCTGGTGGAGACTTTATTCTTCAGAGAGGTTTGGGCATGTTGTTTGTGCTACATCTGAAACTGGTTTTGGTTTACAAGGGAGGAGTTGATGTGTGAATATTTCTCTACAAATAAAAGAAAATTTGTCCATGCTACCTGCGGTCACGTTTTTGTTCTGCAAGTGAATAATCTCCTGGTAGCCCTAGAGACGGTGTGACTGAATTTTCTGTCGCTGTTTCAGGCTTCAGACTTTGTCATGGGGGAGCTGCCCGCGCAGAGCCCTGGGGGCTGCCCCTTGCTCGTGACCTGCAGCCATCCGATACGCAGCGGGGAGCCGGATGGGCTGAATCCCTTCTGCGGCCAGCAGGAGGGGGTTAAAGTAAAGATGATGGAAAGGGAAATCCCAAACGCTTCCCAGCACATGCTAAAAATGCCATCGTGCTCACTTTTTTCTCCTCAAAGCTACTGTATGGCAGCGAGGAGACTATAAACCCCCAGCAGAAGGCTTTGCATGCCAGCAACACAGGTGCTCATCTCCTCTTCGTGCTAATGAAGAATGTGCCTTAGGCCCTGACAAAAATCCTCAGTGGGCATCTCCATCTTTTCCATCTCCTTTTTTTTTTTTTTTCCTGGAGGTATTCTTACTAGTCCTGTATGCTCATGTTGCATTATGAAGGGATAGAACGTAGGGCAGCTGGTAAAGGATACCGTGCAGAGGAAAATGGCATGCGGAGATAAAATATCCTCTGCAGAGTTTTTGTTTCTTTGGACATACAAGAAAGAACTGATAGGGTGACAGAGCCCTGGCACAGGCTGCCCAAGGAGGCTGTGGAGTCTCCTGCTCCGGATCTTCCAGACCCGCCTGGCTGCCACCCTGTGCCCCGTGCTCTGGGTGTCCCTGCTGGAGCAGGGGGGTTGGCCCAGATGATCTCTAGAGGTCCCTTCCAACCTCAACCGTTCTGTGATTCTGTGAAATTTTCAAAACCTGCAGCTGAAGTTAGGGTCCAATTTTTAGTGCTCCAAAACCCCAAAGAAAGCAGCTTGGACTAATTTTCAGATGTTCGGGAAACTTAGAGCCTTTCTCCCTCCCTTTGAGCACTCTTTGGAAGGACTGAACAAGTGCTGGGACTCAGAACTGCCTGATGATGTCTACTGACCCCAGGCATAAAGTAGGGCAGAAAGAATTGCAAAAGGTGGGACTCGCCCTATGTTTTTCTTTTATTTTACATTAACACAGGTAGAATTACAAACCTTGCAGTCATTTGGGTCATCTAAAGAGCCTCTTCATTACTTTGCTTACTGCCCAGCAAGAGGGTGTGTTCAACAGAGATACCCACTAACAGACCACCCGCTAGTCTTCTCAAGGCAAGCAAAAACTGGATTGACAGCTCGGCACCCACTCCGTATAGCACATTTTGCAATGAAGTCTCTTATTTCCAAGGCCCTGAAAACTGCTAAACAAATATTATTAGGAAAGTACCCTGGGCAGCTGGAAGAGTGGACAGGTCAGTGATGGGAAGAAGGAAGGAAAAATATGTGGATGATTCATGCGGTGCCTCTGATTTAAAACAACCTGGGCTTCTGGCTCCATTTTTTTCTGACTGCTGTATAGACACAAGTTAAAAGCAGCAATAAAGGCTTGGTCTGATCTGCCAAGGAAGATGTTATTTAAAAAGAACAAGATTCAGTGTGAGCCTCCTTCAGTGACTGCTCAATTTTTAGAAACTGGCTTTCCTAGGTGTTGGAGTAGCTGCTTTTGCTCACATTTGCACACTTTCCTGAGTGCAAGGTATTTGCAGAACACATGCAAGCATATTTACTTAATTTGAGGTAATGATATAGATATTAAAATGGTTTAAGCTTCTTTTTGTTTTGCTAAAGAAGATCCTTACTTGTCCTTACTTACGGTAGAAATAAAAGAGTTGTTAATACCTTGGTTGAGGGCTGCAACATCCCAGCAGTCTTTTTGTTAAGCAATGACTTCGGAGAGAGAGCTGTAAAAGACTTGGTCTGAGGTTTACACTGGCATGTGATTTTTTAAATTCATGAGCAACATCCCTTATGTCCTTTTGTGTGTAGCGATGCTAAAAGTGTTCAAGACTGCCGTGCTCGAGGGGTTGATGCAACAGGCAGCACAGGATGCACATGGATCAAAAAATGAAAATGTGAAACCGACCCACTCGTAGTAGGAGATTTCAAGCCATTGATGTCTCTATAGACATATTCCTGCTAACGCTCCTTCTTAGACGAGTCCAAGGATTCTCCTCTGTGTTAGTACAATGAACCAAGAGGTCATTTCTTGAGTAATAAACACAAATCAGGCTTAAAATGTGCTACAGCAGAGACCTGGGTTCCTCAGAAATGCCACTTTTCTGTTCCAAAACTTGCCCGGAAATAGCCCCGTATCAGTGCAATCTGCTGGATTCTTCCCAGTAGCTCTGAACATTTTCCTTCTGAGGGCCTGGATTTGCAGAACGTGGCACAGAAGGGCCAATGCACACTGCTGTGGGGAGCAGCAGTTTTCTTCAGCAGATGTCCTGTGTAAGGCTAAATATGGCGTTTGAGAAAAATATCAACCGTGAACCCTTTTGCTCCATGACTGTAGAATGGCTGTGCACTGACTAGCATAAATGGCTCTAGTCCAAGCCAGGCTTAAATCACAAAGTGGTTTATTATGCTAAAAAATAGCACCCCAGACTTGTCAAATAGGGTGCCCAGAACTGGTGAATATCTTCATTTCCTAGCCATAATTAACAATATAATGAAATTATATTAACTATACATGATATGAAATTAATATATACCTATAAAACTACCTATAAGTAACATAACCATATATGTATATAATTTTATATAGAAATTATAAGTGTTAGATTTTTATCATCTTAAATGTTTAATATATTATGCATATTATACAATGTTTTAACATATATGTACATGTATTGTGCATTTCATAATAATAAAAAATAATATTTGTTTATTTTTAAAGATATACGTGTAAATTTATCTCACCTCCCAGGGATGATGTGCAGCATGTAGATGTGTGTGGCCTTTACAGACAAAAATCTGTGCAGGGCAGCATGAGGTGCCACAGGCATTTTCTGCACGAGCATCCATACGCAGCCTTCCACTGACAGAGGGGATAAAATGTTTCTATTCTAACCAGAGCGAGGTTTTCCTCGTGCCTGTTGCCATTGCGTTGGAGCGCTTTGCAAAAGGCACCAGCATGGGGTGTTCTGCGTTGCCCCATAGCAGTGTTAAGGAGAAGCCAGTCAAATGCTGTTGGGTTAAGTGATTGCCCCACAAAAAGGGCTGGTCCAACACAAGGTGAAACCGAGTTTCAAAAGACTACACAAATTTACTTGTATGGGCAGCAGATGTGCTATGCTATCAGCTTGGCTGCTGTCCCAGGAAAGCGTAGCAAAATAGCTGTCACTCAGCTCTTGCTCACGTTTCCGTGCGAGGGATTTTTATCATAATGCAATCATCGCTTTTAACATCTTACGAGTGATTTCTGTGAGCTCCCGGCATCCTTCCTCAGAAGCTGTGGTCTCCGCCTCTCCAAGTGTATCATTATAAGCGACAAAAAACCCCGCTGCCCTGGAGAAGAGCAGAACTGCACGGCCAAATCATATTGACTTTCCTTTGTTTTGCTCTTGAAAACTTGTTTTACGAACTCAGCTTCCATGAACGGTCCCACTTTGCAGGTAGCCCCGTGATGACTTATTTTTTTTTCACTTGTGATAACTGTCCTTGTAGCCTTCCCGGGATTGATGCTGCAGGTTTTGCTCATGGTTCCCTTGTCTATAGGAGATGGCCTCCTGTAAGAGCCTCTTTTGGACTTAAGGGCACCTATTTTGGTTGCACATGCCAACTGAAGCTGCCACATACTAAGGTTGTCACCTATCTGAGCCACTCACCCAAGTAGGAGCCTTAAGCAGGGCTTGCTTGGTGTTAGTCCCTCACGTATGGGTTTGCTCTTCAGCTGCCACGTGCAGAACAGAGCTAGCGCGGTAGCTAATTTTAGGCAATAGAAAAAAAAAAGATATCAGCTACTGTCTGTGTCCTGCCTTTCTTTAGACAAATGAATATTTGCAATATTGCAAAACACTCAAAGCTTCGCCGAAAATGCTAGGCTGAAGCGGCATTGCATACCATCAATATGTGCCCTGCTTTTATGAATAGTTCCAGGTTTCTGGAGTGTTTGGAGCCCTGAAAACAACAGCCAGGTGCGGGCAGTCTAGGTGACATTAAAAGCCCTGTGTTGCCATTTCCTATTCACTAGGTTCCTCTGAAGGCCTCGTACAAACTAAAGGCATTTAGACTGAATTTAAGTGTATCTGGAGCAGAATGTCCCGAACGAGGAGAATAGAGGAAGGAACTGTGACAAGGATCCAAGGGCAGCAGCAAGGCAAGGGAAGCAGGATGCTAACTTAACAGTGATAATCTCCCAGCAGAGTTCTTAAAGATCACATTACCATATGGATGCAAACTCTGAATCTTCCTCTGTGGTTATGAGTCTGTGCCCACCCGAGAGAGCCTGGGGATCTGTTAGCCCAGGAAGGAGCAGAAGGAAGCAGCCCCTTATTTCCTCCTCTCCCATCCAGAAGTCCTCTCCCTCTTGCTGGATCAGGCATGTCTTTCATGTCACAGATATCAAAAACAACCAAGATACCTGCAGATAAGTCTCACAAAACAAGCACAAGACGCTCTGAGCGCACACTGATAAATGTTTTAGGACAAGAGCAGATATTTCACTGCTCCTAGGCTGGGCGAGACGGTTTTCTTCAAAGGGCCCTGCACTATTCGAGCATCGTCCTGGCTCCGTTCCCTTGGATTTGTTTGTAATTGTAACTGCAGCAGGTGATGCAGTGATGATGATGAGATGGGTGAGTCTTGCGTGAGGGTGACACCGGATGCTGCCAACTCGGCCCCAGGGGCTCCACAGCCAGCTGGGTCTGAGTCTGCCCATCATCTGGAGGAAATGCAGATGCTCCTGATCTAATTTATAAGAAGCTCTTGAATAAAACATAAAGATAAATAATCCAGCCAGTACAATAGCCAGCCATGCCATTTGGACATGAACCTCAGCATGCTTTCTGCTGCGTTCACCTTCTCTTTTAATGGCGCTGCCAATTGTCCTCTTCAGGTTTCACGACCAACTAACCCACTAAGATGCATGGAGCGAACTTCTCTTTTGGAGATGCCATTTTAGGAAGCCTGCAAGCTCAAATATCAATGTGCTGTTCATGCTGCTTGCATCTTCACGATAACATAAAGGAAAACGTGGTGGGAAGGAGGGGAAGCTGGTCGCAGAGCTTTGCAGCAAAGACGGAGCCTATGCACCCAAGCCACCCTAGCCTGACGGCGCTTGGGTGCTGCTCATGCCTTTCCTGGAATTTCCTGGAAAGCAGTTCTGCCAACATTACAGGCCTGTTTCTCTTGAGAAAATGTCTACTGAATACCAGTGAAAGATGGGATGCTTGCAGCACATAGAGCTATTTAAAGGCTTTTTTTTTTCACATCTATTCTCACAGGCAAATCCTGTCAAATCATTACAATAACAGGTAGTGTTTTACTGGTGAGCAATCCATTCTCCTGATAGCAAGGGCTTCCTCTGAACTGGGCTAGAAATTCAGATCTCTCAAAATCTGAGTCCATATCTTGAACGCCACACTCTAGGCATTAGTGTGAACACTGCTTAGTGAGGGTCCTAATGGACACGTATGTTCTTTTTATGAGGTTACTCATAAGCATCACCAGAAAACCACATCCCTGACCCCTTTACAGTACCTCTTGCTGTCTCCTCACTATTTCCATCGTGTCTGCAGCACCCTCGAGCAAGACAGTGACTGCACAGCACCCTGCTGCTCCTGGAGAGCTACCTGCAGTCATTGCTGATGCTCTGGACTTCATTGCATCTCACGACTCTATTATGTCATCTTATCACCAGTATCCTCCTTGGTTTTCACCACTAAGATCTTAAAAATGGATAAAACAGACTACTCTTAGCCCGGTTTGGCCTCTTCTGTACCCGGGTTCGTGCCCGGGGCTGCCTGACCCAACTGAGCCTCAAAGACAGAGAGAGAAACGGCTGTGGCAGCTGCCCGATAGACTCCTACACTACAGGCATCAGCCACAGACCTGCCCCAAGATAGATACACACTCACGTCCCGGTCCTTCGGGCTGGTCCCTAAGAGCAAGGGCTGTCCCGCACCTTTTGCATAACTATTTCAGACAGAACGACACGCAGAGACTCAATTCTAACAGCAGAAGCCATTGAAAACACTCAAAGCACTTTCTGATACTTCATAAGCTCTTTCAGGCTTTGTAGGTGTTTCCTGTTCGGACGCTCAAAGGCTTGAAAAGCCATTTCTTTTGAGTAACTTCTTGCACTTTGTTTACGCTGAGGTGCAAATCTGCTATCCCCGGGTGCTCTCAACTCAGCTGATGCCAGGGGATTTCTGTGCAGTCCAAGGCACCTTCTCAGCATCTTCCCTCGCGAGCGTCAACAGGGCCAAATGAATGTCCAAGAATGCCATCGCATTTCCCTCTCAGAAGACCAGGGTTAGACTGGCCCAGCTGCTGCCATGATCTTTTGTAAACAGCACATCCAAATCCAAGGTACACGGTCATTAATATTAAGAGTGAGTTGGGAAGGGAGATGCCAGTACCTGGAGCAGCTACATGTCTCACTTGCCTCCCTGACTTCAAGAGCCTCCGGGCAGAACGTGTGTGGCTTGCAAGCTACAGGCCTCCTCCTACCCCTCAGTCGCCAATTTTGCAAATCATTTTGCAGCAGAATGTGAAAACGCATATTCTTTCTTTCCCTCTTATAGGAGAGAGAAGGCTGTAAAGACAAATAATCAACCCACCCAGATCTGCAATTGTCCCACAGAAGTTAGGCCCTGACCAGCTCCGGTAGATTCAGTCAGAAAGTTGCATTTGTGGTAGATTAGGGTTTTATGAAGTATTTTGATTGAATTTGTATAATGAAAATTAAAAAAAAAAAAAAAGAACACCTCTGTCTCTGAGTTTGAAGCTGGATTATTAAAGCCAGCAAATATGGCTATAAATATACAGAGCTCAGATCCATTTCTTACAGCATAAATTATCCATTAGAACTATAGTGCACTCAAAGTAATATTCTCCATTTATATCAGCACTAGCATTTTACCTTGAATACATTTTATAACTAGAAAAATACAGTGGTTCATAATGAACACTAGGCGCTTTTCTGGGTAGTAGTGCTAGGTCACTAATGCTATTTAGGATTTTATCCCAGGGCAAGTGGTATAGCTCTTATTCCTGAAGAGCTATGCTTTAATCTTTTCATTCCATAATCTCTGCTCCTTATAAACAGCCAAAGAAGTATTTGTATTTTCAAAATCACAAAGGATGACAAATCAAGAATAAAGCCCCTGCTTGATTCTGTCTAATAAAACAGTGCTTCAGTAATATCTTGGGGCTAAGCAGATACTCTGCGACTTGCTTTTCCGTCTTGCTTCGTTACAGGCAAAGCAACATGTAAGTAAAGCCTGAATCTGGGGGAAGCTGCAGAACAGAAACCCTTGGGTTGCCTCTGCAGAGTGATGCTTTTCGCAGCTTTCCTTGAAGAATGACAGTGGTAGGGCTTGTGCTTCTGCTGAGGTGTACGGCAGACTTCTATTAGGTATGGCAAAATCAAGGCAAATTTCATCCCATTCCCTGAGGACAGGACGTAGTGATTCTCCTTGCAGCCAACAGATCCTCTCTGCAGTCAGCAGAAAGCTAAGAGGCCAATAGAAAAAAATGCAGTTTAGTAGCCACCAGGCACGACAAGTGAATAGGACATGAATCTGTCTACCATTGACACTCTTCTGCAGAGCCCCAGACAGAAAAACTCACATAAAACGAAGGATCTGTTCATTAGGTCTTCTCTTCCCCCACTTTTTCAGCTTGATATGCCTTACAGCACCTGAGGAGATGGATGTTTGGAGGTCCCTACCGTGGTTCACATGAAAGAGCTAGTTCAATAGTCCAATCCTACAAAATAAATCTGAGGTGAGATTTACACCCTGGAGAGCGTCACTGAAGTTAACAGGACCCCATGAACACTAATCTCTGAAAGACTGGTAGCCTTCATGGGATTGGTAGCTTTCATGGGGAAAAAACTGATTTGCACTAAAGCAACCAAAACCTGTGGGAGATCTCAGGGGAGATCTGCTCAGACTTTGCTGCTCATGTTTTCCATAGCAGGGGCTGGCAGGAGTTTCTGCCCTTCAAACTGCTGCCGCTGAACAAAGTCCTACCTGCTACCACGGACCGACCACGACAACAGGCAGAACACCACATGCAAAGGCAGCTTGGAAAAAGATTGTGCCTATAAACAAACTAAATATATGAGCACAGGAGAAAGCAATATTAGGCGTCATGATAAACACTCCGCTCACGCTCTATACTTCCCATAAATATTTATCCTAGAAACAATTGGCTAATGGTGAACCCGCTATTAACACGTAGAATAGGCTCTTGTGCTATACAGTTTCCAGCGTGTACAGTCTAGGAGCTATTTGGCACATCGAAAAGCAAAGCTGCAAGTTTTGCAAATGTCCTCATAATCAGCTCAGCTGAGGGACTTGCTGAAGGATTCAGCCTTTTGTTCTGGACTCCTCCAGCTGTCACAATTGCCACTTCACCAGTGGTCTAATGTTTATTCTGTTTTGGATGATAAATCAGACTTAAAAAGCAATACATCTTGCATTGGCTATTCATTACACATTTTTTTCTTTTTTTCTGGAGAATAGGCATTGAGCATGGGATCACCTTCTAATAAAATTTTTCTTTTATTAGCAGCTCAGACTAAACACAGCTTAAAGCTACATGGAAAAAGGAGGCTAAAAGGTGTCCATTCAAACTATGTGCTCCATGAAAATCTGATCTCAGGTTGTCCTTAGGATGAAAATATCCTTATGTCCTTAGGATGTCCTTAGGATGAAAATATCAGATCTTAGATTCTAAAACTGACTACTATCTTTCTTTGTAGGCACACACACCAGAATATTAATTAGGTCTCATTTCACCTAAAATACATCTGAATTCCACAGCCTACATAAATATATGCTCAGTGCTGGATTTTACAGTTTAGAGAGATAATATATATTTCTCTACACTAAGTCTTGTAGGTAAAAATAATTAGAGGCCTGTTGAAATAAAACTTTGCATTCAGAAAACACATTTGCATTCCTCATCCAAAGTTCTCCCCATTGAAACAGATTCAAGGACATGTAGGTTTACAAGTCAATGAACTGCCCATTCAGTAAATAATTAGTCAGTGGAAACCGAGGTCATTGAGGCAGCATGGGAAATGCTCAATATCCAGTTCTTAAACAAGAGGATAATGAAGGTTTTTCTCTATCTTTATCTTCATGATACCAAACTGGGTGGAGCGGCTGACACTCCAGAGGGCTGTGCTGCCGTTCAGAGGGACCTAGACAGGTTGGAGAGTTGGGCAGAGAGGAACCTCATGAGGTTCAAAAAAAGGCAAGTGCCGGATCCTGCACCTGGGGAGGAATAACCCCAGGCACCAGTACAGATTAGGGGTCAGCCTGCTGGAAAGCAGCTCCACAGAGAGGGATATCGGAGTTCTGGCTGACAACAAGTTAACCATGAGGCAGCAGTGCCCTCATGGCCAAGAAGGCCAATGGGCTCCTGGCTGCATGAGGAGGAGCGTTGCCAGCAGGGCGAGGGAGGGGATCCTGCCCCTCTGCTCAGCTCTGGTGAGGCCGCACCTGGAGTATTGGGGGCAGTTCTGTGCTCCCCAGGACAAGAGGGACGTGGAGCTTCCAGAGAGGGTCCAGCGTAGAGCAACAAAGATGATTAAGGGCCTGGAGCATCTACTGTATGAGGAAGGACTAAGCAAGCTGGGCCTGTTTAGCCTGGAGAAGAGAAGATTGAGAGGGGATCTGATCAATATATACATATAAGTACCTGAGAATGTAGGGAAAATGGGACCAAACTCTTCTGGGTGGTGGCCAGTGACAGGACAAGGGGCAAAGGGTGCAAGTTGAAACACAGGCAGTTCGATCTGCCTGTGAGGAAGAACTTCTTCCCTGTGAGGGTGACAGAGCCCTGGCACAGGCTGCCCAGAGGCTGTGGAGTCTCCTCCTCTGGAGATCTTCCAAACCCGCCTGGATGCCACCACACTGCTGGTGACAGTGCTGCTTTGAGCATCAGCTTGGTCCAGAGCACTCCAGGGGCCCATTTGTCCTACATTTTTATTTCATATCAAACCCCAGAAGGAGCAAAAAAGGGTTGAAATGGGGCAGGTCCTCTCTCCTCTGCTACCTCCATAGCACTAGGACTACCTAACACTGCCTGCTATTTCCCGTCCCCTCTCCGCAGTCAGAAGCTACCAGGTATTTTCTCTCACATGAACCACCCTTTAATAACCCTTTACTCTTTCACCTGCCCAATAACTCAGCCCTAAGGAACCTCTTAGCAAGAGCTCACTCTCTGTGCCTCTTGTTTGTGAAAAGCAGCTTTGACCTCATGGAAACGATCAAAGAGTAGAACAGTTTTTTTATTAAAATAAATAAATAAATAAAAATCGTAAGGTCTGTAGAAGCCAAAAAAGCGGAAAGCAAATCTTCACTGCAGAGAATGACTCATCATTTCCAACATGAAAGCCTAAATTAAATGCACATGACTCGAGAAATATGAATTTTTAAAATACCAAGCAGTTTTTAGATAAATGCAGCAGGTTCAAGTATAAATGTAAAACCTGGAGAAACTGACACACCTCTTTCCTGAGAGCAGCTCCTCCAAGCACTGGCACACTGGGGTAATTTTACTCAAAAGAGCATTGAAAATACCTTGGGGTTTCTGTCAAATATGAAACACTGAGACAGCAGTTTTTTCAGCCTCTAGCAAATGTATGGATTATTAACAACCAACTTTGGCTTTTCATTTCAACTAAATCTGCTCCTTTGCATTCCAAGAGGCATTTCTGTTTTAAGAGGAAATCCAGGTTGCTTGCTGTGCTTTTCAGTTCCTTCACTCCTCCAGCTATAGGAAAGTGATGCCATCATCCCCCTTTAACAGGTGCCAGACATCCATTGACACCTGAGACGTTCTACCAAAAAATGTCTTGCAGGGAGTTATTTTATCTACTTCCCTAAACTGCCACTTGCTTGCTAGCCAGAATGAAGGATAAAAACCATCTTGCTGAACCAGCTTTAGTCACAGTGCTGTGAGAAAACAATAAAAGTAATTTGTGTGTCCTCACTATTGGCAATGCAGAGCTCCTGGCCCGCTAGCGGCTAAACAATTTTTATAATCCTTATAATCACTGTGGATTACATATGCTTTTCTTTTTTCTTTTTTCTTTTTTAATGCTGCAGTGCCCGCTAAAATGCTAGCCGCTCTGGGTTTCTAAAAATACCTCAGGCCCAAGCTGGGCGGCAGAGATTGCGCTAGCGAGGCTCTTCCAAGGTCACACAAGACGGGCGCTGCTGCGGCGGCCTCGGCGCCCGCGTTTCCGCCTGGCCCCAGCAGCGCTGGAACGAGGCTCAGCACCCAGAGGGGCCCAGCAGCTCCAGGGCGCCATCAGTTATCCTCTGGGAAAAGTATGAACTCCTCCTCTCGCCTCAGCTCAGCACTCCGAAGGAAAGGGAAGAGTTTCTGTAGCAGAATGCACAATTCTTCATGCGTGGACTGCTTCGTACAAAACCACATTTTTCCATCTCTCCTTTCTGGTTTCTTGTCTAGACACCCGTGCTATCAATTTATGACAAGACACAGAGAAACAGGATATACTAGACACGGCACTGATGCAGGATGAGGACAACCAGTGAAGACATTCTGGATGAAGATGCAAGAACAAGCAACAGGCAACAGGCAACCCTCCACCTGCTCAAGAAGCTGCTGTCAGAGCGGTGGTGAACAAATTTGGAGGAAAGCAAGGTAATGCTCGAGGACCGCAAGTCGCATACCTTAACTAATTATCCATAATACGATCATTCACAACCCCTACCAAAAGCCACAGCTACATCAATCAAAATTCAATTTTACCCATCTGTTAGAGAACTCTGATGAGGATTTACCACTGTAGACTTGACCTGCTTTCTTTTTGCCTTGGCTCCTCCAGTCACTATGATCTGGATCCCTTTTTCACTGACAGACTGGCTGATGTTAGCTCTAATCAATTATATTTAAATATGTTGTCTTGTGAGGAAGTCTGTGTGCAAAGCAATTCCATGAAAGCAGATTTCTTAATTCTTTCCATCATTTTGGCAAGTGCCCCTGATCATCATCAGCTATTCCAGCCGTAAAGGCAACTGAACCTCTACTGGGACCCCCACCTTCTCCCTATTGCAATTAAGAAAGGTTCGACAGCATTAAATATCCTAATCCTAAAGGCATTGTCTTAGACCTAAATCTCATTTTAAATTTGATATACTCAAATCTCAAGGGGATACAAGAAATGGTTTCCAATACCCACAAATTCCTCTTCCTGAGAAGATACTGACTGAAGATAATGACTATTCAAAACAATACTATTCCAAAGGAAACGAAACAAAACACATGCCCATACCACCCCCTTCACCTTTCTATGAGACAGTTTATTGCAAACATTTTCATTACATAATCAGGAGTATGTGACAATCCTACTGCCACAGGCAAAAGTGTAAATCTTACGTTTCAGGACATTCAATGAGAAAAGAGTAAACTGTGCTGCTGAAATTAGAGGTAAAGAAACTCCAATTACTAATAACCTTTGCAATTCTGCAGATAACTAGGACCATCAAACGTGGAATACGTACAGACAACTAAATCAACTGCATGTCTGGCCTCACGCTCATGAACTTCCCAAAAATTTTAATGAAAGAAGTCATTTTTTAAAAAAAATACACCAGACCATTATGTGACTGCAGAGCCTAAGAACATTAACACTGTCCAGGGCAGAAAATCTGTCTTTATTTATGCTGTGAGGCACTACATATATTTACTGTACCATATACACACCATAGAAAAACTAAATACAGGATGTCCAAAGTGTCAGGGAACTTCCAAAAAGAATATGGTTATTTCTTCCTCCACCCTTGTGTAAATCACTTGATCCCTTGTGTTAAGGCACATAAAAACTAATGTTAACAGCAGTTTTAAGACAAGTTGGCCACATCTTCAAATCCTCTTTTTTTTTTCATCTGAGAGAAGACTAGAACTCGAAAGGCAATGGAAAATGTTAAATCTCATTTCCTTTACCACACTGCTTTATTACCACACTTAGACTCTCTAAAGATGTAGCTGGGGGTCTCCAAATTCATAAAAAAAGCCAGCAACTTCCCATCTAGTGGTAGTGCCTATTTTATTTTAAATGACACTGGACTATTCAAAACAGCTCATCCACTGTGCCATAAAACTTCCCAATAAATATCGCTAGCTATAAAACGTTGATTAGTTGTTCCACATTCTGAAATAAAACCCCATAAAGCCTGCAAGTCCCCACCCTGCACATTTACACTGCACTTACAGAAAAATGAGCCCAATATACAACCTCAGAGCATTTTTTTATTGTTGCATTATTGCCACATTGACGATTCCAGAAAATTTCTTTAACAATCATTTCATGGTAACATCTGAACATCTGCTACGCTGGTATGCGATTGTAACAAATTTATTTATTAAAAATGTATTGATAATCATCAGTAGGCAATCCAGGTCACCAGTTACAATTCTTTATTTCAGGGAAGGTAAGGCTTTGGTGAGGACACCTATGCATAAACACGGCTACCTTCCAACAATATATATTGTATACTTTCACACAGAAATATTTTCTAATCTTACAGGAATTCCTGCACTCTAAAAGCCACTAAAGATATTTTGAGAGTCATATCTCACTGTAAAAACATATCCATCTAAGTAATCAAAGAAAAAAATTTAGATATTGTCTATATATATATATATACTGTATATAGAGAATTAACACCCAAAGCATTCCTGTCACGAACTTTTAATACTAGAATTGAAATGTGGTGCTGCTCCTAGAGACACATGAGAGGTATCCAGCCCACGGATGCCTCTACCCAGAGGCAGGTGTCTCGTCTTCTGCTACGGGAGTCGAGAGGGATGGAGCGCATCCTGCGGGAGACGCTTCCCTTTGGTCACCAAGTTACAGCTACAAGGTCCACAGGCTGCTCTGGCCACATCCTCACAGGCTACGGGGCGGATGCCGCCTCAGAGGCAGCAGCGCCACCGTATCAGGGGGCAATGCTCACTCCTTAAGGCAAGTACAGCTAATTGAACAGAAAATAAGGATTGTAGGGCCTTCCTTGGATGCACAATACATGGATTTGTGTGTAGGAGGTGGAATTCCCTCCTCTGCGGAGCGTCCTTCCCATTTCGAGCCTGCTAAGAGATGGACGGGCCCTGCCCACTGCACCCACAGGAACCCAGTTACTCCCCTCATGAAACGGGGCACATTTCTTACCATTTTTTTTCTTCTTCTTAAACAGCTACCCATGAGAAAATGATTTAATCCACAGTTGCTTTAAAAATTCGTATTTTTAAATCTCTCCTCACTATTCTTCCATACTATTTGATTTTAAACATAAATGAGCCCCAAGTGACCCCAAACTTTCACTAATTTGGCAGATGACTGACTGCAGCTCTAGCTCACGTACCCACCTTTTGTGAGGCTGTTAAAAGTTTTATAAACCTAGAGGGTACAAAAACCTGTAGTGTATTTTGACTCAGTTAAAAAGTGACGTACACTTAAAAATGTAGGTTTAAGGTTTAAAAAATTATTTGCAAGAGTTTTATAGAGATGAGTTGTAGAAGGAAGATGATGGAGCTACGCAATTTTGAACAGTGCAATCAAACAGATTTAACTACATGGTAAAACCTAATCAGACTGCTCTGTTTTTAAGGTAACTTTTTTTTTTTTATTTCGCTTTTATCGTTACTTTCCCTTATTCAGAATAAAAAGTCTAGGAAAAACATATGGTGCACAACAGAGTTTGTTTCATAAAGTCAAACACATTTACTAGTGATAGCTCTTATCTTCCAACAATAACCTCAAATGGCAAGTTAAAAAAAAAAAAAAAAAAACAGATTTTTCTCCAGTTTATTTTTAAGTGTAATTCTGCAAGGTCCCAAACTTTCAGCTTGCTATTGCAATTGAGAAACGATCACCTCATAAAAATAGAGCCCCTAGTGAGACAAATGAGATCACAAATGCGTTGCATATAGCAGCAGTGTTTCTGAAATTCTGCTTTCCTACCCCGTTCATACCCAGACAGCTCAAAATCTGCAAAGCCTGCATAGAAGTACTTCAACAAGACTGGCTGAGCGCAGTGGAATACAAGGAAAATTCAGCTGAATTTGTGCCCCCCTGAGAATGTATCTGGACCCTGTTCTCATCTTATTAGTTGAAATCAGATGGAACTGCTGCTGAGGTATTACGTCTTAGGATACTAAAGACCTCAAGGGGTCTATGAAATCAAGACAACCATCAATTTTTGCATCAAACATACATAACAAGCTCTCTCCAGATGGTAAAAATACCAGTACCAATGGGCTCCTCTTTCTTACTGTTTTAGCATAAAAACATCTACATTAACTATGTATGTGCTAGTGCGATGCCAGAGCTAAAACTACAATTTCCTAAAATCATTAACCATGTTACTCATTTTGAATTTTTGCCTTTGCAGTAAGAGAGTCTTATAAAAAAAGTAAACTGGAGAAGCTGAGTAACACCCCTGATCAGCAAATAAATAATAGAGAAGGGGGAAAATTTCCACCTGGGACAACAACTGATCAATGTCTCCGTTCTTATTAACCCTTGAGAATGAAACATACATATAGAAATGAAGCAACGCATTATTTTAGAGGCCAATTTTGCTGATTTGGTAATGTCAATGCTAACGGGTTTTCCTCCTCTCCTGAAAGCGTAGTCACTGATGGCCTTTCGGCTGAGGCTTTGATGGGGCGCTCACTTGCGGGGCTGGTGGATGTGCTGCTTGACGTGCTGCGGGTGAGGGAGCTTCTCCACAGAAGGATGGGGTTTCTGGTGAGCAACCTGAGCTGCAGCTGGAGGGAAGTCCTTATCACCCTGTTTGAGGATCATACCAGGAAAAATAAAAGAAAATTTTAAAGTGCATTTTACAGGTCAAGTGAACATAAGTTTATAAAAATGTAAAAAGCAGATGAAAAGACAGTGTTGCATATTCCTCCAAAATCACCCCATATGTATTCTCTCTTGCCAATCTTTTAGCCAACTTCAAAACAACACTGAAACACAACTCACTTCTTCCTACACTTCTTCCTATTACCCATTGCCTCTTAGAACACAGTACCTTAAAGTGATCAGGGAGAAAAAATATGATTCTGTCTCCAGATCCCATAGCTTCTTGTGCTAACTCACTTTTACTGGCTGTGCATGGTCAGAACCGTGTGACACGTTTGCTTTTCACAAAGCCGTAAGAAATGGGAGACTTCTTAAAAAAATAAGGAAAGGCAACTAGAAAAATTACCTGCACAAGAAAACCAGCTGCAGGAATACTAATTCTGCAAGAAGAAAGGCATGATCTAGCTCCACTTTCAATTTGAATTTTACAGCTGGTTAGCTTTTAGGTTTAACACGTGCTTTTAACAAGACCTGCCAATGTTATTTCTCTCTTGTTACTGTTCTACAGTGCCAGCTGGGGTGTAACACTTAGGTCACCTATTGAGAACTGCCCTTTCTCGGGTCAGTCCCACGAGGTTTTCGGTGGGAATGCATCATCACAGATCAGGCGACAGAAGCACACTTGCATGTAACGGGAAAAAAAAATATTAGCGGTGCTCAGCATCACAACTCCCCTGCTTAAAACTTGGGACAAATACACTAAAAACCAGGAACACGCTGTATTCCTCAAGTTTACAAGGTGACAGTGTTGCACAAACATGTTCTGTGTAAAGCAGATGTCTCTCTTTTGCATTTACGCCTAATTCCACTTCCTTTCTAATGTGACTTTTTTTTTTCTCCTGATCACTAGGTTAATATTGCATATATTTTTTTCGTTTTGTTCTCCACTCCACATTGCTTCCTCTTTCTTGTATTTTCTTCTTAAATTTGACATTTTCTACCTCCTTTCCCCTCTATGTGGTTGTTTGCCCTTTCCAGCTTCTCTGACCCCTGGCATCCTGCTTTCTCGAAAAGGTGATGTGAATGCAGCTCTTTTATGTCTTGCTGAGGCTTTAGCAGTTGACAGGTTCAGCCTATGGTAGCCAGAAACATGTATCTTAGAATCACAAAATCATAGAATAATTCAGGTTGGGAGAGACCTCAGGATCTCTCTAGTCCAACCTCCTGCTCAAAGCAAGGTCAGCTATGAGGTCAGACATGTTACTCAGGGTTTTATTCACTCTGGTCTCGCAAACCTCTATGCACAGGGTCAGAACAGCCTCTTCAGCCAACCTGCTTTGCTCCTTGACTGTCCTCACTGTGAAAAGTTCTCCTACACCCAAGTCAGACACTCCCATCTCAGGCAGCACCCGTTGTCTCTTCTCCTCCTGCCACGCACCCTGTGAACAATCTGGCTCCATCCTCTTTGTGACCGCCCCGTAGTGGGGGACAGGAGGCTCTGAGCTCCTCCAGAAGCCATCCCTTCTCCGAGCTGAACGTGACCTGGTCCCTCAGCCTCTCCTCACAGGGCAAGCGATCCTGGCCCTGACCAGCCTGGGGCCGTCCAGGGAACTCACGCCAGCTTATCAACACTCTTCAAGAACAGCATAACTGGGGGGAGAGAGGTCCAAAAATGGTCTCGTGCGGTCTAATGAGCACTCAGCAGAGCCTAATCACTTCCCTTTACCTACCAGTGGGTTTCCTGCTAATGCAGCCCAGGGGCTAGATGCCTGACAGGGATCCCCCTTGGTACAGATGAACGTCAAGGACGTACCCTACCTTCACGCTGACACTAGTGCCTACCTGCGACGCCGTCTTTGCCAGGTACGTGACGCGACACAGTCACCACATCTCACCCGTAACCACATCACGTCTCGGTGACAACCGTTACGGAAGGCTGACACAAAAACACCGCTACAATGCATAGGGCATAAATTTCTGCTCGCAACTAATGACTAGTTAATACTAATTTTCTAGCTTATGGATTTCCAGGCCTTGCTAGCTGTTAAAATCCAGGGAATGACTCCTAAAATTCCTATTACCTAATGGCACATGCGGTACCTCGCTATCTTGAAACATGCATCATCACAAACAGCACTTCTCATCACAGATCAAGCTGTAGCAGCAGACTTGCATGTAATTGCTTTCAAAGAAAATGAATGTAGTAATATCTAGCTTAGATATGGAAAGAAGATCCAATAATCCTTAAGTGCTTAAATTCGAAGTAAAACAATAGAAGCCATTTCAATAAATAATTTCAATTTCACACTAAACCAAAAAGAATGCTCAGAGATTTAGATAAATATACAAAACATAAAGCACTTTCTCACAAAAGAGGAAGCAGAATGAAGAAGATTAATCTCGCTCTGATCAGTGATAATTTTGAAAAGCCTACAACCGCTTTTCTGTGTCTGAAAGAAATTTAATAGTTAACTTACCCTTGCAATGACTCCAGAGATGAACACCGTTGGTTTAGGTGGGCTGAAAAAAAGATAAGAAGGATTATTTTATGAGTTGCTCAGAAGCTAAAAATCAGAACACACATACAATGAAAAGAAGTGCCACTCTTCGCCATTAATGAGTGTTTCAAGTAGACAACACAATTTCTCTTCAAATTTCCTTTACCACGCTACCTATACATGAGTCACAAACACTGATTCAGACCTGTGGGTTTTGGCTGTTAGGGTTTCAGGTTAATTGACAGGAAGCAGCGGAAGGCTAGGCCAGCAATACCGTGTTCCTTACTTAGAGCTGAAAGTCGGTTTGTTTGTTTGCACTGTTTTCCTAATCCTTAAATTACATATGAAAGTTGCCAGCAGTATTTTAGGCTTAGTATTGTGAGAGATGATGAAAACAGTAGATGGACTAAACTTACTGCGGTGATGGAGAATAAAATAAAAGCCAAGTTTATTTCTGCCAGTCAAGTGGATTAAGATTCTGTGTCTCAGAAAAATACACAACCAATACTTTAATCACGGATTTTCAAGCAGGTATTTACCTACTGCAATACACAGGAGAATCATGTCTGCAATAAAAGAAACAGTAAAAACCATAAAGCAAACATTGCCCTTGTTTTTCATGGGCAAGCTTCCATTTACACTAGTGGGAACAGTCTCAAGGACAGAACTCAACTCTGAAACCTGGTCAATACAAGGGATCAAATTCCCAGGGCCACTCAGCTACTAAGCTGGCAACCCCTGCACGGAGGCCAAAACGCAGGGAGGCTGCTGCACCTAACACGTCCCCCTCGGTAGGGAACATCCGAGCTCTGAACGCTCAGCAACTGTCTTCTGGGCAAGTGTCACCACACACGGTGTCTGCAGCAAGGTCAAGACGAGCGGTTGCCCCGGTCTCTGCAGCAGACGCACATCTCCCTGGAAGCACGCGGCCTGGGGCACTGCCACGGGGAAGGAGGGGGCGGAGGTTACGTCCTAATCCCCCGGAGCCCCCCATAACCAGGGACCCGCAGCAAGTGCGTCATTAACAAGGCCCCTGAGGAGGTCCCCAACCAGGATGTTCCCTCCGACAAGGCTGGAACAACAGAAACCAAACGATTTACTAGGGGAATGTTATTGATTACGACGACACACTTTACAACTACGGAGCTTGTGAAGATTTATTAGTACGATGGCGTGTGACGTGAAGGCGGCAGTCAGCACATGGTCAGATCGTGACATTGCTTTCTAACAAATATTATCTGAGCCCTGATTAAACGTTACATACCCTAATTCTTTAACAAGAATCATCATCCCTTCTAGAAATCCTTAAAAGATCAGGGAGGCAGGATTAAGATTGCTTACAGAAAAAGAGAGAAAGAAAAGAAGTTGCTCTTTTAGAGGCTTCTGTTTAGAAGTACCAGCAGTATTTCCTGTCATGTCAAAGAGAATTTTGACAGCTGCATTAGCACTTCTTCAATCTAATATAAACTAACAGTAAGCAAAGATCAATACTCAAACGCTTTTGTTTTACCTAATCGTAGTGAGGCTATCGGCATGTTATCGTCTAGATAGGATTGGTGGTTTCGGCATGCTAAGTGACAAAATCAAAGAAATAACTAAGAAAACACACAAGCACTGCAGTGGCTGAGGGTCCTCCTTGTAAAGTTATCAGTAGAACATTATAAAGGAAATGAACAGTAAATGGAGGAAAAAAAAATGTGTTGCAATTATTCTTTAACTATGCATGGGACCTGGCTTTGGAAACAGTTATTTGTTTGATGTTATATTATTAAAAAGTTTTTTTCTTCTCCTCTTACCATGACCTTTCAGTGTTCACTGTGCTTGCATGACCGATGATATTCATATCAGTATTTCCTGAAAAGAGCCTGTATTTGGTGGATGTGGTATAGGCTGTTTGCTTACCACCCTCCCGTGCAATTAATTCAATCCCCACTGCTAGGCTCTCAAACCCTGCATTCCTGTGGACGTAGAGGAGCTCCCAGGAACATAGTTTCATAACCAGACTACAAGACATCCCATGTGATTGGAGTATTCCAGCGTCACTCACCTTCTGTCTGAAGAACCCACCAAAACCAGAAACAAAATGGGAAAATATGTGCAAGCTGCTGCATTTGCAAAACAATTTCAAGTGCTTTAAATCTGATTGGTGCTTTATGCAATGCACAACCTACATTTCCAGTATTTTGTAAGCTGCAATGGTTGCTTTGAGGATATACTTAATCTGATGAAAATCGGTTTGACAGATGTTGTTTTGAAGATTCAGCATTCCTTTGTCTAGAAATCAGTGAACAAAGCAAAAAAAAATATATTTCTGCCTGACTAAAAGGGAGCTCTTATATACATACATGGACCTTTAGAGCCATTTAATGGGCACATTTATCTAAAGCTAAATAATAGCCACAGCTGATATTGTGTTAGGAATATACGGACATATTTGCCAAGACTGCTTTGGATGTGTGTCAGTACTTTCAGAATAAACACTAATTTATTCTAACATATGGAGAAAGAGAACACATCTGTTGACATCTGAGTGTTCAGAGAACTTTTTCTGATTTTACATGTGCGATACTGTTAGGAACTGCACCTGTTTAACATCAGTAGCTCTACTGGATACATTTATCCCAACTGTATTAAAAAAAAAAAAAATAAAGCCTTCAATTAAGTGCTAAAGCTTAAAGAAGGAATCTAATATAGCAAGTAAACCACAACGATGACGAACATTTGAAAAGATCATTAACTAGGTGAAACGAGGCATTAATAACACTGAAATCTTAGAGGGATTGGACAAGCTCAAGTCTGACGGAGATACCGTAAAGACAAACACGACGACATTGGAAAACTAAATTTCCTAGAGGCCAGCAAAAATGCACAGGGGAGATGATGATTGATCCTGCTTTTAGGAGAGAGAAGCTGAAGGCAGCCGTTTGCTAAGCAGTGAACTGTGTCGTGGCTAACTGCATCTCCCTGCGTAGGTCCCTGCAGCTGCGGCGGCAGCGTCCGAGCCCGGGGCTTCCTGGCGCCGCTGACCTGGAGCCAGGAGCATCCCACCTTCAAAGGGAACAAGAGCCTCTGCTTCAGCTGTCTATGAAACTGCACTGTGCGGGTGCATCTCTGTTGTGGACATCAGTGGGAAGCTCAGGAAAGGGACACGGGTCCTGCTGCACGCAGCACAAACGGCTACTGTTCCGTGTTCACTGAGGACGGCAGAATCGGAATACACATTAGGACAAGGCAAGAATAGAAAAAAAAAAAAACAATTTAAAAATAGCATTTTCAGTCTGGGCGCACCATAACATTAGAAGTAGAGCAGAAATAAGGATGGAAGGAATAACTGTGAGAGCACAGACAACCTTCTGCATGAGGAAGGAGCTAAGGACTATTTGCTATAATATACAAAAGAGCGGAGAATTTTGTTCTCTCCTGCCTTCTTCATAGTCTAAGTAGAAAGCATTACTCAAAGAAAACAGAAAACACATTTAAAACCAGTAATGGCAGCTACCTTTAAAAAATACCATAACATTAAATGCAGAACTTCCTGAAAATAACACACCGTTAAGATCAAGAGCTTTGCAAGATTCAAAAACAGAATTAGACACTTCTATGACTTAAACACATTTGCATTGGTTAGGATAAAAACGTGTAAAAGTCATACAAACCCTGATGCTCTGAGGCTCAAGTTAATTTTAAAATGATATGGACTACAAAGAAATTTCCCTTGTGCAGAGGCTCAACTTTGATATGACATTATCCTTTCTGCCTTCAATTAAATATCACAAGAGATTATTTTCCTATTACATCTGATTCATCAAAATTCATCTAAGCACTGTAAGTCAGGGTAGCACCACAGCCTCAAGATGCCTAACATGCCAGCATTTCAACAGGTCAGCCTACCTAAGAAAGGACAGCAGCACACAGATGCAAGTTTTTTGCGAGGCTGCAGGACTCTTAATCAAGACAGATACAAAAAAGGTGAACACTTTAAAACTACACTAATTTTCTGGATGTGACTAATTTAAACGTTTGTGTTTTCATATATGTGACAGTTATTTGCATGCCTTGTTATGGGTGACTGTCTTCCACTGTTTAAGGAAGCCTAGCAAACTGACACATATGGAAAAGTGAACAGTGAGGCGCTTTCCAAAGACTTAGGAGCCACAAACAACATTTTAATTCTGAACTACAAAAAAGCAACAGTGAAGCCCATGACGCGGTGTTTCCTTGGCTCAATCAAATCGTCCACTGGCACGAACGGAGACCTGTTACTGGACAAATCCCAGCTAAAGGCTGTGAATTGAAGAGGCACCTAAATACAGGCTGCACCTCCACTTCGTTACCTCTCTGAACCACAGGGCAAGCGGGCAAAGGCAGCCTGCAGACACCATGCACATTGCCCCTCAAGCTCCCCAAAACAGCAAAAAGGTGCAGAAACTCCACCGAGCAGCCTGCCTCTCACTGCCTTGCTCTGCTTCCAAGGAAAGGTATCACTTACGCTCTCGTTGGCAAGCTGCTTAGGCAAACAAAGTGAAAAACACACACTAAAAAGCATGCAACTACCCAGTGACCCCTCAACTCCTCCCCAATTACAGCAGGCTGAAGTTGGGCCATTTTACTTTTTATTAGAATATGTCCTGCAATAATATTTGGTATATGAATAGAAAGTTCTCCAGATGTTCTAAGTACAAGTTCATTAAAAAAAAAAAAAAAAAAAAAAAAATTAGACTTTAATCCTGCCCTTATCTTTCTGGAATTAAAAAGTATTCTGGTGAGTTGTTCAAACCATCTAGCTTAATCTCCAAGGTTGTCTGGGACTTCATATTTTCTGGTTGTAAAACATGTGAGTTAACTATTCTTAGTTTCAGTTTAGTGCCTCTTTAAAAGATGTCCAGATACAACTTTATAGGGGTTCTTATTTGCATTTACTTGGTTGCCTTTGATTTTGGCATTGTCTGTGAAAATAAACTGCAAGATGATTAAAAACACACTGAGATGATTAAAAACACATTTCTCAGCAATAGGGTAAGAATAACAAGCACACTGCTCATCAGCAGGCCTGTAATACTTTCCAGTTGGTTATAATGCATGTAGGTTATTAATTTTCTGAACAGAAAAGTAATAATTAGCCTGGCTGACTACCAGAGGGAAATATTCTAGCTGATTGCACAGGGCCATACAGTATCTGATATTCCATGACAATTTATCCATTCAAAGTCATTTATTTACCTGCCATGGCCAGGCTTTCAAACTTTCAAGCTCACCCACAGGATGGCACTGTTGAACCTCTAAGTGTTGCCTACGGAGACTACAGAACAACCTCAAAGAAACCCAGGTGCTGCGGCAAACACTAACGCAAGCTGAAGCAATACTTCCCTTTGATGGAAAATCCTGATGAAATGCTGTATACATACACAGACAAATTCATACACATAGACACAGTCGCTATTTTGGGAAAACAATTTTCTCATCCCTGTGTATTAGTCTGCATTCCAACAAATCCCATGAGATAGCTTCCACTCTGCTAAATCGTTCCTCCTCCTAGGCAGGCAAAATTAATGAAATTTCATGAGTCTTAAGGAAGAACTTAATGCCCTATCAGGACATTTTAATGACTATTTGTTTTCTTCTTCACATACAAGCAAATTGGGTGTCGTCATCTTTTAATGAGATGGTAAATCACTGCCCATTACATTTAATCGCAACTGGTACTCATTGCTCCTACATTCGCTGTCAACTTATCGCAGCTTATGGCCTTATCAGTCTCACTAGCCTCTCATTCATCTTTGTTTTTCGTGCATGTATTAGCCATAAATTTCTTTAAGAAAGATATTCACCATCTCTTCCCTACATTGTTGTATATGACATGCTATCAGATGGTAAATATCTTCCATTTCTTCTTCTGATCACAAAATTAAGATTTAAGTATTTCACCTTTTCTACAGACTTGAAGGATTTATAAATAATCCCTAATTCTCCCACTGCTGGTTCCTCAATAAGATTCAGCTCTGTCACCCCAGCATCTCCGCAGCTCTCAGGGAACACCAGTGACAAATTCCACACAGGCAGTGGCTGCAGCATCAGCTACTATAACCACTTAACTGCAGAAAAATGATAGCTGTAAGAACTGACTTTAAGCAAGAACTATTTAAATGGTGACTAAACTGAAAGGAAGCTCTAAAACAAAGAATGAAGTAGGGCAGACTTGAAATGTCTGCAAAATGGCCAGCACAGATCACAGTGCACAGCAGGAAGAGATTACTTAGTCTTCCAGGTACTGGTCACTTGCTAAGTGCATGCTCCCACCCCAGTAGCGTGTTTCCACCCTGGGGACAGGAGGACAACAGGCTTTTTCTGCAGTGTCTCATCTCTTGGGATGCGTCATCCAGCTGTGCTGCTGCTGTAGCTCCTCTGCATCCCAGAAGCTGGAAGATAGGGTAGAACGGGACAAAAAGGTGGGACACTTTACTCAGAATACAGGAAAGCAGTGCAACGAAGGAGATGCAGAAGGTACAAGTGAGTAAGAAGGCAAAAATCTTCTCATCGTGACCTTGTGCCCTGTGAATTCATGGTTATCTCAGAGACATCCAGTAGTCCAGAATACCCCAGTGTCCAGAATACACTCAGCTCACACCTGAACCTTCGTTTCCTATCTTTGCCTTCAACTCTCCCAATGTTTTGCACAGCGAGATGCACAAGCTTCTTACTACTCCAAACCCATAACCTTCAGGCACAAAAAGGCAAGCGTGCATATACGTGTTTATATGTATAGAAATGCTACAGTATCTTCCACATGATCAACGCTATTAATGAGGAGCCTCCTTAACCCAATTGCACACTTCCCACTCTAGATGGTTTCTGTCCTTGCGGTAACACCCCTCCTGGGCCTGGACAGTCTCCAAAGCAAAACCAGGCTAAAAACAGTGTGACTTGTGTTACTTCCACGCACGTTCACAGCCCCCCTGCAGCAGAGCAGACAGCAGCGAGCCACGGAGCACAAACAGGTAGCAGGGCATTCTGCAAACAGTCTTGCGGTATTAGACCTCATTCAGAAGACTGGGAGGGGAAACTGCACTGGCCAGGAACTTGCTTTAGTTTAAACTCTGCTGAAGTTATTGACATTATTTCCCTTATTCTCCAGTGGTAAATGGCATTCCTAGAGGTAGAAATCTAAAGGATAACAGTTTACTTTTAATACAGAAGAACTAACTAGCCACTAATAAACTTAACTAACCTAGGATTTTTTAATGTGACAAAAGGCAAGGAACAAAAGTCCTCTAAAAGGAATTCTGACAAGAATAGATCTTTGTTTAAATGAACCTGGAGAAATTTAATTCCTCCACAGGAGGAGAGCAGAGGGGTCAGGTCAGTGACAGGAAGCAAGGACCGCGTTGCTCCTCTGCTTCCACTGCTAATCTTGCTGCTAAGCTGGGCAGGGAGGAACGGCAGGACCGTCATTTTTCATCCAGAAACATCCAGCCTCTTGAACAGAATCAAAAAAGATTGCTTCTTCCTTTCATGCTTACCTTAAGGGCTTAAGAGGGTCAGCATTTGATTTTACTAAAGTGAACTGCAAAACTTCCACTCACATCACAGGGACTGGAATTTGGCATTAAGAAAATACACAGAAAATAGCCCTGAAGAAATCAATAGAAATGGGGTTTAAAAGCATTACGTTCAGAGGATTTCAAGAGGAATTTTTAGATAGTAAACTTCCACTCAGTGTGAAATGGAAGTCTAGCTTTATAAGCGATAATAAAAGCTGTGACAGTGTAAATGGTAACAGATCAATGTGCTGTTAAATCTGAATATGGTTATACAACAGCCCCTTTCAATGGGATATAGCAAGCCCTGAAACTCTTGAAAGTCAATACCCCTAGTGGTTTTACTCTTAATATAACAAAAACAACTGCTGATTTTCTAGTTCGGTCTGCTGTTAGATCTGTCACATCCCAGTGTTTCATTTGTTTAAATGCCTTTTAATTGCTTTAATAATAGCTCAAGCAGCTCATTTCCTTAAAGAGATATTGTAGAACCTGAAAATACCAGCTAACCTCCTGGCAATATAGCTTTTACCACACAGAATCAAACAGCCGCTTGCTCACACAGATCAATCTCTTTGAAGAACTAAAGGGAAACAACCAATGCCCAGTAATTGCACCATCCTAGAACTTACCCCTACCAAACAGCAGTACTGCTGTTCCATGCAGAAGGCAACAGCAATTAAAAGGACTGCATGAATCAAAGGATAGAAATGGAAGGATGATGGAAATTCCCTCCATCACCTCCATTTCACCATTCCTGTGAAATGACACCCACAGGCTGGATTTCACCTCCTTCACTACGTGGTGGCAGAGCCGTGGCTGCGAGGCCGCCTCGAGTTGTGCCTGGGCAGTCGCGGCTGCAGGATGTCCTGGACAAGAGCAGGGCAGACAGCTGCCTACTGGCCGTACCTCTGGCCACTGCCCAGGTATTGCAGCAAGTGCCAATACAATAATGGGAATTGCTTTAAGAAATCACTATCTTCACCTTCGCAATCAGCAACAATGTACAGAACTAAATGTACTTATTAGAAAAATAAATTGCACCTACCTAAGCACCAATTTAGGTTAAATTAGCAACCAACTCTTTTCTGAAGATCCCTCGATGCCTGTGTGTGCATCAAAAGGCCATTTCTGTCATCTTATGTGTACTTGGACACAAACTTCAACATTTTAATTAATAGTTTTTTTATTTCCTAATGAAGCAGGATATAGCTTTTATAGAACTCCATTAACATGCAAATGCAGAGATCTCTCCTGATGCAGGAGGTCATTTTTACTCTGCATATTTCCACAGAGTAATGGAATCCCAGTTACATCAGTGTAGAAATTAATAGAAACATATGACACTGTAATCCTGGATTTTCAAGCAATTAAAAAGTGGAAATATTAATTGCCACAATAAGGACCCCTTTTATAATATGCACAACCAGGTGTGCATGCTCTTAAAGAGCACGGGGGCCGTCTTTTCATAATGTGCTAGGACTAATGACATCTTATTCTTTTCAAAGTTTCTCATTTTGAAAAAGTATTTTGTAAACGTAGCACACATTTCCACTGCAAACACCTATTTTCCATTTTTAATCTTTTGCTTCCATTATTTTTGGTGTTTCCCTTTCCATCCCTTCTGACCTCCCTCTCCATTTCTGTTACCCCATACCACATTCTAGACAGCTGGGGCTAATAGCTAAACACCTGTGCTATCTTTATTGTAAGAAACCAGTATAAAACACTTGCCCATTTAGTGTTCAGCACAAAAAGCAGGCAGCTGAAGGGAGCTCTGCATCTGTAGCACCAGGAAGCAAAGATAAAATTTTAACAGTATTTTTTGGCAGAGGATAGAAGGGAACTGCAGATCCTGCCACTGCCCTCTCGCCCAGCGCCACTGCCCACTTCTGAGCCAGCCCCTCAGCCCCAGCACACCGAGGGCCAGAACGGCTAGGACTCAAACTGGGACTTCACTGCTTGCATTTCTCGCTACCTCCCCACAACAAGTTAATCAGTAATGAGACTCTTTGCATTCTAGCGAGTGATGCCTTTGGATAACAAAGTCCTAAACCTGCTGCCTTCCCGGAGAAAAAAAAAAAATCTCTGTAACTTATTCACTCTGTAACATATTCACTTCTTATATAAAGCACCAGAAATTTGGAGCTTGTAGGAACAAATTTAAATGTCAGATGATGCACTCCCTGGTTCAGCCAGACTCCTCTGAATTTGTATGATTTTAGAAAAAGTTGAAAAACTCTGCAAACGAAAACACTTTAGATCAGGATTTTTTTTAGATCAGGATCCTGATCAGGATTTTTCTTTCTTTATGTCAAAAACGTAACGAGAAAATCATTTAGGGATCCCCTGGTCAGAAACGGTTATGCCCCCGAACACTGAGAACGGATGCAAATGGTTAACCTGATTGCATCAGGAAAGTGCACCATGAAAGAAAGCAAACAGCAAGAGGGACAGGGAGAGCAGAACTGCACTGATAAAAATACCTGCAGCTGAGAAAGGTCTTGTACTCCATTAAGGTTCTTGGTTTGGATCTGATAACTTACAATACAGGTAAATCTTAAAATCGGGGCACTGAAAAAAAAATCCGAGTTTTCAACAACTGAAAATTAGGGATATTATTTGAATTTATTGTTCAGATGAGACAAAAATTCAGAAAAAATAAATAGGAAAGGTCAACAGAAAGCCAAAAGGCTAGGTGCAACCATAATATGTTTTGGGAAATGGTGTCTACAGATGGCCACTTCTCCCCAGTCTCACCCTGATTCCCAGCCCGTGCTCCATGCAGCCGGTGCCAGCACAGGGCGGATGCAGGACCACAACCTCACCCAGCATAATGCTGCATCCTATGAAAATCTAGGTTCTTGAGGGGGCTGAAAACACTATCAGGTGAATTGGTAAAGGGTTTGGGTCAAAGCATGGTAGTTATGCTTATGAACACAAAGTAAGACCACAGAATACAAATTATTACAGATTATCTTTATTGATTACCTTTGAATTTACCTATAATCCTTCCACCACATTCTTTGCTGAGATAGCATTCTATAAAGCAGCATATATAAAATTTCCCAAGAGCAGAAAACTTTGCACATTCTTTTCATACCAAATACCTACCTATTCATTTTGAGTTCATTGTCACCAAAGAAGCAAAAGAGATGATGTATAAACCGAATATCTATGATTTATGAAATACGCAATTTTCTAATTTTCATTCTTTCATTCTCGTTTACAGAAAAAAAAAAAATGTATTAACCAACGTGGCATACCTATTACTAGCCCGCACATTTGAAAGAGAAGACAGACCTCTTGTGTATACTTGCTCTGACTACTTGCTGCTATGACATTAAAATTGACAGAAGGGTATTGGGTTCCTGTCATATATATTTAAAATCTTTACAGAGAAGTTGTCCATGGAGATGTATCCTAGGCAAGCAGATGACAGCAATACTACTGCTGAAACATAATGGCCAGCTGCAAACTGAGTTTTAATTCCACTTTTGTCTATCAGAGGGATCTCTTTTAGCCACTTCCAGTTGCAAAGCGAAAAATTTCCAGAAATTTTACCACGGTGATTTTCTTTTATTACTGTAAAATACCAAGGGAAGTAGAACATTAAAAATAAAACTGTGCAGGAACTTGAAGCAAGAAAGGAAAGCTTTGTTATGAAGCTCTCCTGTGCAGAACAGTAATTTCCTGATATAGCATGGAAAAGATAATAGCATCATCCACAAGCCAGGAAACCCACAGTGCAATCCTGCTCCTTGATTTGCAGATGGAAATAAGAGGAGGAAGGGTCCATTTTTGCCCCAAGATGAGGTAGCTCCGGAATTTTGTGATTACTGGGCAGGTCGCACGGGACAGAGGAACCTGTAGCACCAAAAGGGGAAAAGGAAAGAAAGAAAAGGGACTTGGGATCTCCGCCTTTAATAGCACTGCTGAGGAAGTATCAGAAAGAACTTCCTAGAATAAGTGAAAGAATAAGGTCCTGTGACAGGCCTAGATGACAGGATGGGAAGAGAATCCAGGTGAGTGTTATTACAGGAGCAAGGTGCATTCCCACCAAAAAGTAACCAGGAAGACTTCTGAACACCCGACTGCCAAAAGCAGGGACCACAAACACACCGCAGGCTACAATTAACACAGCAGAACTGAATCTGATTTTCAGTGCCAAACACACAGTCCCATATAAAGCAATTAAAAGTTTAAAGTTTAGACATGTGCATCACATTACGTGGTATTATACCACAATAAATATCAAAGGTAATTACTGAACTATAAGCTCTAGAAGAGATTATGACATCCACAAATTTACTTTTTTATGCTTTAGAATTAGCTGTGTACGTGTTCATTCCTCTCCAAAAAGCAGCAAAGTAGCAGGCTTCAGCAGCACTACGCTTGCCCCACTAAAAAAGCTTGTCATTCAAAGTCACAAAATTATCATGTACACAGTTGTTACACAATACTATTTGCACAGCAGAGTTGCATCTCCTCCTCCGTTGCATTTATGAACTTGACTTCTGTGTAATACAGAAGACATCCTGGTCTGTTCTGCCTAGAACAGCAAACACACAGTGGGCATATTAAAGCCCAGCAGAAAAAAATTCAGACCTTGTTTCACAGAAAATGAACAGGAGACCTCCTGTCTTACAAGGCACATTTTGATTAAGTTTCATGGCATGACCAAACTTTGACGAGCTGTCAGGTTAAGCCCAGGACTCTGGCCCTGCCAGTATAGACTTCAGAGACTCTGTCATGGTGGGAAAAGACCATATAGAGAAGTACACAGTGTTGTTCCTTTTACAGCTTGTGCCAAGTGTAACCCACCTCCAAAGGCTCCTGCAACACTCCGAGTGAAGCTGTAAGAGATGAACATCTAAAATACGTGATTCAGTTCAATCACACATTATTGGAGTTTATAGTGCCTATTTATGCAGAAACTGCCTCTGACATGTTAACTACTGATCTAGTCAGTCTAGGCTATTTTTCTGGTGCCTTCCAGGGATAAAATGCTTTATTAATGAGAAATTATCACTGATATAAGGGTGAGAAAAAGGCTGAGCTACTGAAACCGCATGGGGAAGATTCATGTAAAATCCCCAGCAGGTTAATGAATTGGGAAGCACGGATCACCACAGTCAATACAGTTTAGATCCACAAAAGCTGCCGGGATTAAAAACCACCGAAGACTTAATAGATGAGACTAGTGAACTTGTGACACAGCAATATCTTAGGCAAATCCTGGGAAACTCACTTGTAAACTGATTGTTTTGTTTTTCTGCAATGCTTTCACTCCAAAGTAGACAGCACACAGCTGTCCAAAGGTTGGTTGGTTGCTGCTTAACCCGTCTCCATAGAAGAACGGCATCGCAAAGGAGAAAGTCAAGTCTCATGCTGTCAGGGTAAACAGTAATTCACAAATATCAAGCCTTAAAAGCCTCAGTTTTGACAGGGATCCTCTGATAAAAGTGGTGCCATAAAAATAACCCATGTAATAAATACACGTAAGCAAACCACTAACATTGCTTAGCAACTGGCCTTTAGATATGTGAGTTTGAGGCACTTCATCGTGTTTGCAGCTCAGACACAAGAATAAGCAACATACCCTTAAAAATGAACACATAATCCCCTTCATACTGAAGTTTCCTCCAGTTGAGATGATCTTCTTAGGCACGAAATTGTTTTTTTCTGACATTAGCTTGACACCCATACTTTACACAAAAAGCTTCTCTCACATTAAGACACAGGGACAACTTCTTTCAACGAAAAAAAATGTAAAGCTTTCAATAAAAATTTCTGTCCACATCAAATAATCTCTATGTTTGCACGACAGTCCGATCTTTAGACATCATTATTTGAAAAGCAGTTAATTAAGATGACCTCAGACTTTTCGCTTTTCTGCGAGTGGACTCGAGTCCATTAACCCACCACAAAGAAATTTTCAGAGTAACACCATACCTTGAGGAAAGACAACAAGGCTACTCCGAAGTGTGAAAAGATTAAGCAGTAGCAATTACTAGAAGACTATTTTAATGAGTACACAGTGTGTAATAACATTTCTCTAGGGTTTCCCTTGAAAAGAGACAGAAGCTCAGGGCTTGGACTCTCTGACCGCACAGGAACAAAACCCATGCTGCTCACCTGAGGAAACATGCAGTGTTGCTCTGCTATTCTCTGGACTCTAGAAGCTTTAGAACTCATTATGAACCTTGAGATAATGCCTGCAACACCCTAAAATCATCACCGAGCCATAGAAAAAAATAAGCTGTAAAATTTTTTCAGAGTCTAAAAATATTAGTCACTTCACACAAGCATCACTTTGATCCCGTTACCTGCTGCGTGGAACTCCCATCTGCGCAACTGAGAGGCACTGCTGGAAGTCAAAGGCATTAGGCAGTGCCAAGCGACATTAATCGGAGCTGTAAACCATACCCACAATGTTTTAACAGTGCAAGTTAATCCCTCCTGAGAAGCAGATAGGAAGTATATTGCACAGACAGGTTAGCCTTGAAAGGTCACTTCTTTCCTTGCTTCTCACATACTGACATCTGACGAGGCTGGTTATAAATGCTAAAAAGTGTATTACCTATCCTAACAATTGACCAAAATACTTCCTAGGGGTCAGACTCGTTCTGCTTAGGCTGACTTGCACCTGCTAAATCAGCCTTCTCTGGGCAGGGCGGCCACTGCAAAGTGCAACCCTGCAATGGGAGGAGGCTCTGAGGAGCTGGGCAAGGGCCACGTGGCCACAAAGCCTGGGGACAAAGGCAGGGTGCAACTGGCAACCGCTGCGGCGCAGCCAGCTGAATTTATCTGAACACAAAGGGGACCAAACGGCAGCCTTTGCTTTGGATAAAGTCAATATATATATCAGCTAAGTGGATCAGTAGATTTTATCACAGTTGAGTCGATCAACTAGGTGTGTGTTTCCTCCTCAATTAAACAAAAAAGGGCAAATGTCTCCCAGGCTTCGCCAGAGCTGCATCTATAGGTGGCTCAGCAAAACATACAGTATAAACAATGAGCAACTAACAAAGAGAGCTTTGAAGACAGCAACAGGCTTCAGCTGGCTTCAACCCCAGAATTCCTTTCCAGCCACTGGAGATGCCCAGCATCGTGACAGGGAGAATACTATAGAACAGGAATGGGAATGGCATAGATGTTTTGGTTTAAATGTGCATTGCAATTGCTATGTTTTGCGAAGTGTTGCTTACTCTTGTACTGTGACAGCATACTGCCATGTCATTCTGCTAAATTTGAATCCCATTTAATAACAAATAGAATTAAATTGGATACTAAACTTTGCATAAACTCTTCACGCATAGAGTATGTAAAAGATCCTGATCTAAGAGTACTGGATTTTGCCAGACAGCTATTCTGCACTGTGCCTCAGCAACATCAGTTCATCCAGCAAAGATCTCCTCTGGTCATGAGAGCTTCATCCAAGATGATGTCTGTCTCAATGCAGCTGAATCCGTTATCCATGACAGGAAATGCTCACCGAGACACTGCACTGTTCAGTTACAGCAGATGGATGATAATCTCAATCTCTCTACATTACCTATTGCAATCATCGCAAAAAAAACCTGCAAAAAACAGCTGCACGATACTTTCCACGATACTACAAGATCAGTGTACTGATGAGCTAGGAGATGTTTTCTGGAAACATCTGGTTCTTAGAATTCATCAGCTAAGGAAAAATAAGTAGAGAAAAAAGACCTTGAAGAGATGTACAACAGAAGTTACTGGGTAGGATTCACATGACATGATTCATTGAAGCACCTCTAGCTAAACAGAAGTCGAACCGTATTACTTCCTAATTTTTGAAAAATTCATCCTGATGCTTCTTGAGAGTTTCATGCACAACTGACAGCAAAGCTGGGGCAGCTCTCAACAGGACCGGACTTACAAACAGGCTACCCCTCTACAGGGAGAATCATTCCCTAACACAGAGAGCAGCCCCTCTGCCCTCCCTCCTGGGAAACAGGGCTGGCAGTCCAGCTGTTTGGGTAGCCGTCTTCTGGGGAAGATAAATTGTTGTGCCACACTGGAACTGCAAAGAACTTTAAGAAGAAGTAGCAACTTAACAGCTTAAAGGAGAGGGTTGACAGCCGCTTCCTTGTCAAGAAGATACCCTCTGGCATTTGAGAGAAAAAAGTACACAGTATGATAGGCCTTGAAGTGACAGCACTGCACTCACGATGGCATAAGGATGCAGACATGGCAAGATGTGCAGGTGCAGGAAATACCCTCAGTTCTGAAACAGAAGTCTGAATATTTCAAACCTCAGAGGGTCAGTGAGCCCCAAGGCTCATCTACCTTTCCCAGTATGCTAGTTGGTCTCATAAGATCTATCACTTCTCCTTGCAGGCTGTACTTGGAAAGCGTTTGCATGTAAGCAGCAGGGCACAGGACGTACAGTTCTCTTGCTACCTGAGTCCTCAATGTGTTCACAAGCCAAACGTGACTGCCCTGCAACTCTGGCACACTGCAGTGCCCCCAAGAAACAACACGCAAAATATCTGCTGCGCTTTATTGTCGTTGCTCCTCTACTGTGTCCTTACCATACCAGTGCACAGAAAACCCTCAAAATAAAAAATAGGTATACATATGAGTTTGATTGGTTGGGAATAGATGAAGATAAAAAAAATAAAAAAAAAAAAAAGGAAACAAAAGAATGGGACTTGTGAAAAAGAGGAGAAGACACCAGCAGCCGAGCTGGAGAGAAATGCAACAAGGAGCACTGAGGGACAGAATACACTCTGTGGATGCTGAAGCAGCATCTCATGATGAGATACAGTTACTTAAAAGTAAATACAACCTGAAAGCCTTTCTAAAAATTTTGCCTGCACTGTTGGGCATTTTTGGCTACAGTCACAAGGGAAGAGCTGACAAATTTATGCCACTTCTTCAGGAGAATTTTAATCATAGGTGGAACAAAGCTCAAGATAAGAAACTCGTACCAGCAATAAGACAGCTGCCTACAAAGACAGCGCTCAGTCCTTGAGTGTTGTCTGAAGTCTCACCTTCCTGAGAAGGCATCCCACTTTTCTGTTTCGAAGCCAGGCTCTCAGCAGGGTTCTGGCAAACTGCATGTTGTGTTGGGGAGAACCAAGTACATTCTGTGACGGCCTAAGAGGTAACATCTAATTACACTAGTTTGAAGTGAGAGGAACAAAACTTGCATGATTCATAAAATTGGTTCTAAGTCTATGTCAGTTGCCAAGTGGTTCTTTTGAGTCTTTGCTTTGATCAGAGAAAGTGACCTTTTTGTCCTTTTAATACCAACTGGAAAATAAGCTTGCAATTAGTTCTTTAAAGTTCAAGTGATTCTAATGAAACCTCTTATGATCGAAAGATGCAAATTAATGCTTTAGTTTTACATCTTGATAGTTTAGGGAATTCAGATTGTTCTCTGTCCCACATACACCCAGAGTATGGAAGAATATATTAACATCATCAAAATCATTGGGGTAAACATTCTATCCTGACACCAAAACTAGCAATATTTATATTCCTGTGGTAACGAGCAAAGATTATGAAACAGAAGTACAATAGTGTTCAAAGCACTGGATGTAAAGAGTACAAAAACTTGCATTATTTCTACAAAGGATTGCTTAGAGGTGGTTGTTATTAAAAACATACGAGTTTCAGCTCTTTCTTTCTCAGTAAGCCAAACAACATTTAGATAAAAGAGCTGAGAATGATTTGGGTTCCAGTGTATTTATCGTGTTTCCCAGCACATCGGTCTGTCAGACATAACAATTAGTTTGCTTTCAAATTAAAACTGACAGTCAGTTGCTCGGTGAAAGACTGTGTATTAATTCAACTAAAGCACCTATCTTTCTTTTTTCAAAATACCTCCTTCATCAAACAAAACAACCTCTTTCTGCTAGGTAGTATTGCTCCTACTGTCCCACAAATTCTTACCATGAACAGAGCAGACCTCTAACTTACCCGCAGGCAATACACAAAATGAAAAAATTTCCCCTCCCTAAAGATGCAGGCATGAAATTGCAGTGAGATATTCCGTTTATTTACTAGGACAGCAGCTAACAGAATGTATAAAAACAGGGTGGAAGAGAGAACTGCTCCTACAGGAGCGTGTTAAATGAGGATGAAAATACACTCCAGGGAGCTGACATGTAAGAAATACAGCACCTTCCCCACTCCACTGCCTGTCCTCAGACAGCTTCTTCACCTGTTTGGGCCCTCACTCTTCTGCAGCTGAGGTCCGAGTGGCTTTGGAGAGAATAACAATAACCAAGGCACAGTTTGGACAGCTGATGTTTAGCATACCATATATTGGTATATCTGTATACATACATACATAAATAAATATAAAAATGTGTCTGCAGTGGCATCTAGCTAGTTCTATCAGAAGTGAAGGGCACTGAAGGACAGCTGTTTTTGCTGTCCAAAGAAATACAGGCAAAATTAGGATTGAACACTTCATCATTTTAACTCAGGATTGAGACAATATTCCACCCAGCTCAGTAGCTCATCTTATCTCTGGAAAAAGTGCTAGAAACTCATCAATAAGCAGATTAAAGAAATACATTATTATAGGGAAAATTCTCCCTACCATATCACATGGAGTTTGGAATTTATCAAGGAAGACCGTGTGTGTATATATGTACAGCTATACATGCACATATACATACACATGCGTGTATATGTATGTGCACACACACACGCACACCTTACTAGATATCTATTACATTCCAGAGCTCTTGGTTGGAGCGTTAGCAAAATCTTAGGTCAACCGTGCTTCAACCAAATACTTTTGGACAAGGCTTTCAGAAATACACTTACAGACAAACCAGTGGTCTGAAATTTCCAGGCCAAATTATAAAACAACATGAAAATAGTACTACCTGTACTACCAGCCTCAAGTCATTCCTTCCGCTCTTCGACAGAAGTTCAAATATAGCTTGCAGAGCTGATCTTTTCCTTTTTAGCAAACTTGAAGTCTATCAGACTCATGTTCACACACTCCTCAAAGCACTCTTATTGTATGTAAGTTTGAGCTGAGCACCTGTGATTACTGTATGTCAAGTTAATGATGAACAAAACCAGGCAGCACAGACGAAACCCGTAATTCTTCATTCAGTTCATGAACTTAAGAGCTGGCACAGTTCTGCCCAGACCCCTGACACAGTTAAACTTTTGATGCAGAAGTGTACTTTACAAATAGGTTGTGGAACAAAGCACTGGATTCAGGTTCTTACAAGTGTCTTCTTGCAAGAAGACATTTCTGTACCTTAATGGCAATATCCCTGCAACAGAGAGAAAAGGCCATACATTTAAAAGCAGGTACAAAGAGAGGAGGAGCAGTTCCAAGCTATCAACTCTTAACTTGGATTTACTCTAAGAATGTAACAGTAATCTGCTATAGGTTCCTTTACAGACTGCCTTGCCGGGTTCCTCCCAGTACGTCATCTCAGCCAGGCTGAGTTGAAGACACCTTGTTGCACCCAGGATGTGCCCTAGTCCCAAGGAATTTGCATGTGACTTACAGCAGGAGACACTGTAGATCACGGCTGTGGGTAACATATACCAGGGCCCTTGGGGCAAGAGACTAATTGTCTGCGATTTCTTTTCCATTAGCACAGAGGCAGAAGCCAACAGACTCTCCCGACCAGTTTTCTCAGAACTAAGCACGTGTGCTGCTTTTATTTCCTGCAAGGAGACCACAAATTAACACAGTAGTTGCCATTTCTAGCTCAGGCTAATGTAAACAAACTTACTTAGCTTCAAAAACACGAAGAAAAAGAACTCATCCTTAACACACACCCCTTGTCTGCCCCCACACACATGCACACAAATTCCTGCTGCTTTTCTCAGGATGATACCAGAGGTCAGAGCTGGAAGGGCAGCAAAATCATCGGTAACTCCTGAAACACTGGGAGCAGGTTCCTAGCAGGCTTTAAGATTACACACAGGGCTTTTCGATTGCACACAGGGTTCAAACTCGATGTCAATAATTTCAGATAAGTTCTTCCTTGCTGTTGGAAATGCGGGAAGGAGGCTGATTTGTATTCCCGGCTGCAGCCTAAGTTTGAGCAACTTTATTTGTGAACCAACACAAGGCAGTGTTAGCCCATGACCAGGGCTCTAAGGTGAAGCTGGTAGCAGAAGCAGAACCTGTCTCCAACCCCTCTTCATTAAGTAGTTTATTTATCACATAATTCGGTGGCTTGATTCCCTAAAAGTGCTTACCTCTCCCTGCCCCCAAGGGCTGCTGCAAATGCGGTTTGGAAACATCACTACACAGCACCAATTAATTCCACCAGCTTCTTTTGCCAACACGCTAAGATACTCCAGCAGGTGACACTAGCTGGATTTGTGCTCACTAACACAACTCTTTCTGGCCATCTTGCCACTCATCTGGAGAGGGCACAGCATTTTTTTGGTTCGTTTAATTAGTTGCTGCAATTTAAAGTCAGCTCATAGTTTCCATCCTGATTAGTTTGAATGTGAGGTTCCTGTTGACATTTTTTTGGTTTTAATAAGGGTACGTTTGCTGGATCTTAATGAAACAGTTGAATTTAATAACAT
>VZSV01000127.1:939849-951595 GCA_013398735.1 Nothocercus julius | reverse complement strand
AAAAAGATTTCTATTTAGGAGAATAAACAGAGAGCTATTTTCCACCCAAACCCATGTGAAACATGGGATTCCCACACAGCCTAACAAGCTCACTTCATGCTCCTGCTCTGCCGGGCTTACCTTTACAATGGTGTTTGCAACAGCTGCCAATAACAGCAATAAAAATGTCTTACCTCCACAACTATAAGTTCGGGGCATGATTAACAGAGCAGCAGATCAAACAAAAGCCAAAGCAACTGAGGATTTTAAAGCTGCTAATATTCCACCCTTGCAGGAAAGATGGGACTTGCAGAGACCTGAGATCTGAGGAGAAAAGACTCTTCTTCAGGTCAGGCCTATGAGGCAACTGCAACTCAGGTTCATACTTTGAAGCTGGTGGTCTCAGTCTTGTTTCCAGAACACAGCATCATTCACATTACAAACAAGGATTTTCAGCACTTATTGACCTTAATGTCTCAAGAGACAGAAGGTTAAATAACTTCAGAAGAATTTTCTTGCCTCGGAAGGTGCTTCTATTACTCCAGACCAAGATTTACTTTGCAAGACTGTGGAAAAGGTATTTCTGGTCCAATAACGTACTGGTAAGTGACAGACATAAGTTCTGACAGAGTGGATTCGGTTCACAATCGTGAGCACTTCCAAGAAAGTCGGTATTTATTTTGTCAATACTACTTCTACCTAACATGAATTTTTCCAGGAGAGTCTCCAGAACAGCATCATTGCCAAATCTCTTCAAGACACCTAGTAGCAGATGGACCATGGACTTGTATCCCAAGTGAAAATTATCACTGCAGGAGCACAGGGGTGAAGAAGAGCTCATGACTGAATAGGAAAAGTCAGGTACCAAACACTGAATTACAGCAACTGCACTCTGCGTGAAGATTTTTCAAGGTTTCTTCCCATACAATATTTCATCTCTTCCTTCTAACTGTTTACTTTAGGGGAAGAGAAAGAATAAGTGAAAGATGTACAGAAACAAACTAAATTTTGAGCTCAAAAACATCTGTGCCTTGACAGCTATCCAAAGATTGGCTAGTCTCACAGTAGCATTTATTTCTAGAGGCTAACCATTAGTTCGATGAACACGTGTCGCTTAGAGTTTTTCATCTTTATTTATAAGGTTGTTTTCCAAATCTTAAATTACAAAAAACCCTCAGATTTGTAGAATTTTTTTTTTTCCAGAATACTCCTACATTTCCTTTCCATATTTCAAAAGCTAAAACTTTTCTTTTTCTCCCCTTTTAGCCAAATTGAATTTGGTAGATTATAAATCACCCAACACAATTCACATCTCCCTTCATCTTAAGAAAAAGGAAATCAAATTGAATAGGCATAAATCAAGACTCTTCTCCATTTGCTTTAGCAACTGTTTCCATTCATTTCTGTTATCTACTAGAAAAGCTCAGTCCATATTTATGTTCACAATTATAATCTGAAGAAAGGAGAAAAAAACTAATCATATCCAATTTATGCTATAGGTAAAAGATGACAGATGTAAAATAAAACAAAATCTAGGAGAGTTAGGGTGCTAGCACATGCACTCCTATGCCAAAACACCAGGAAGGACTGCTGGGCAAGCCACTCTAAAAAAAAAGTCAAAGAAGGAAGGAAGAAAAAAACAAAAAAAAAAAAAAACAAAAAAACCCACCTTTTATATTGTTCTCTATGAAATAAAACTCCACCGTATCCAATTCAGAGAGCACATCTTGCATTTTTTTTTTCTTCAAGACATTCTCCAAAGCCAGGAGGGATTTTATGAGCAACTGTAAACAGTATCTGGGTCATGTCTGAGCGATTAGCTTTATATTCTCCCAAGCCTTTTTCGCCCATGGAATCTTGTGTCATTAAAGATAACAAAAACATCATGTGCAGCAGATGTAAACCCAGAGAATAACACTGCATTTGAGTTGTTCCCGCATTTGTTGCAGAGCCTACAGATAAGCCACAGACACGAAGAGCAGATCCTCATCTAGTTGGCTACTGAGGCAGGCCTGCAGCTACCAGCAGAGAATTCAGCCCCCAAATCCTAACTGGTTTAAAGAAACAAGCAGTTTGGTAGATTAAAATCTTTCCTTCTCTCTCCCTTTCGGGGGAAAGAAATAGTCTGCATTAATTTGGCTCATTTCCTCCACTCAGTAAGAATTACAAAGTCAATCAGACAAATGACGGATCAGTTCTTTAAAACGTGTATTTCTGTTACAAGTGTGCAGCTCCTAAACACCACCTTAATTTATTTTTTCACCAGACAAAAAATATGAGAGCTAATTCCTAACTATCAGACAGGCTAAGCTGTTAATAAGCCCCTCACAAAAGGGGGAATATATATACAAAAGTCTCTCAAAACCACAGCTCTTTCTGGAGAAAAAAAAAGAGATATTTTAGAAAGATATAAAAGGGAGATGATAACTGTTAGTCATTAATACAGAAATAATTTCAAAGGTAAAGCACAGTTATGATATATGAACATAAAGACTGGGAAACAATGTGGCATGAAGGGAGGGAAATGCCTCAATGGGCCACAACAGAAATAAATAATACATTACCAGCAGGACTTAAGAGTTTTCTGTAACTTCGCTTGCTTACAAGATAGAGAAGAAAAGTGTGGTATTAATTTCAAGGCCATCTGGATGACATCTGAACCACGCCAATACAGGGAAGGAACCACAACAGCCAGAGTTATCAGCCAGAACAAGTATGTTTGGAGGAAACAGCACAACACAAACCCTGCTCCTTAAAAGTTCTTGAGATTCTGACATTATTTTCCCCATTGTAAACTAAAACAATAACATAAGCTTCAAACACACCAGCAGAAACAGCATTGTGTAACAGCTGGAAAAGGAAATAATTTCTACAGCACAGTTTTCAAAACAGTAAATAAGACAACTACATTTCTTCTGATGAGTCCCACATGGAAAACTTCACAACTTTTATTGGTACCAGGATAAAAAGCACCCACACAGAGTTACATACATTTTTCCTGTACAACCACAAGTTAGCACGATAGCAGAAATAAAAGAACCCTGAAGAGTAAAACCATTCAATTCGGTTTACTGAAATTTCACTTCATCAGCTCCAACACAAAAGCAGCATTTTGCTGAAGAAGCCAAATGGCCAGCAGATTGATTAGTGCAACACATCGTCAAAAGTCCTTCAGCACATGCTTAGGCCAGCAGTATGTACAGTGCACGTGTGTGTAAACTCACACACACACAGGAGATCCATCAATGGTGGCCTTAGTAATAGCAGGATACATTTTTCCTTTGAGCAGAAATTGCATGAATTTGTTCAGTAAGAGGCATGTATTCAAGGTACTCTTGATCGTCCCCTCAACAATCAAATATATAACAATTTATCAAGACGTGTTCTAAATAGTAATATGAAGTTACAGTCTCAGAACAGCGACCATCAGTACTACAGAACATTCATTATCAAGGTCTAAGAACTATGAGGATGAACATTTTGCCTCACTGAGTTATTTTTGAAGACTTTACTTGTTCCAAATGCACCTAAATCTTAGGAGATACCTCTCCTTAAACTATTCTGCACGTAAATCTTAACAGAGACACTGTGACTTAAGCTATTCCAGCAACACAGCCTAGAGCTTCCACTATAACCTCTGGAGTGCTGTGTTTCTAATCACTAGTATTCTATATGTTGATGAGAGCAAGAAAAGTTTAGTTGTATGTGTGAGAAAAATGGATGCAAGAGGAGGTACCATTTTGTGAGTGAGAACCTATTTAACAAGATGTTCTGTGTTGGTATAAAAAAAAAAAAGAAGATATAGAAGATATCTAAGTTAATGAGCGTGGCGAGGCATATTTACATTATGCTTTTCTCTCAGTATCATTCCTGAATACAGGAATATATAGGATGAAGATATCTGTGCCAGCTTAAAGCAGTGTTGAAGCAGAGGTTTTCCATGGACTTTATAAAGCACAATAATCTCCAAACTCCAACGCATAATCAAACAGTGTTCCTTACACAGCTAAGCCCAAATCTCCCTTATCCGATTACTCAGCGACTCTTGGAGCTCTTCCTAAAGCTGAGAGTATTAATTTTGTACTAGAAAAAGCTGCCAAAGAGCCACGTGCTACTAGCTCATTTGGAGGAAACCCAAACAAAACAACTGCTAGAAGTCAAAGCACCATGAGCTACAGGTACCTAGGAGATGTGAAAAAAGACTACATGTTCCATGGGGAATCTGTTTTATCAGTTAGTGCCTTCCTCTTCCCTGTTTAATTTAGTCTGCCTTGACTGAATCCAGCACTAGACTCCTAAGGAATTTAATATTAAATAAACTGATAAACTTGCGTGTTACCAGTTTTTGTTACCTGTCACTGGGCCAAACAGAAAGGAATTTTCCTCCTTTCCCACTCCCAGGACTTGGGTACTAGAAGCAGGTGATAATCAGAGATAATTCTGAAAACATTTGTTAAATTTTTGCCAGAGTTTTGTTTAGTCTGTTGTAGCTGTCGATAGAGCTGTCCCACTGCAGCAAAACAGTTTAATGCAAAGGCATTCACTGCGGTAGGCTTGCTGTCTTTTGATTTTATTGCAACATTTAAATGATTGCAGCTTGGTGAGAGGCATCCTCCTAAGTAAACAGCAAACTGTAACAAAAAAATGCTACGGCAGCATTCATGCAAGGCCTAATTCTGAGGAGTTTGGGTTTCCCTGAGCCTTAGAGGGTTTGTACCCGAGCCTGAGTCTGCCCCTGCTTTCACTCCGAGGAGCTGGTTTGGTTCTTACAGCGTACAACCAAAGTTGTACTTTGCTGCAGGTTGTTCATTCACCCCATTAATCTCCGAACAGTCAAGTTTTCTCAAAGAGTTTGAGTGATGATTAAACACAAGACTAGCTCTGTGTCCTGAATTATGGGGAGAGCAGTGGCTTGCTTAATTCAGTAGGTCACACTTGGGGACTGAATTGCACACTTCAGCAGCCCCAGCATTTTGGGTTTCCTTGCTGTCTTTTGGCAGCAGACAGGAAAAGGCCTTTGTCATAGCCCAGAACCATTGATCCAGACTCGGTACCTGCTGGTCGCAGCAGCATTATGTCAGAGCTGGGGAGGAGAAGGAGCACGAGCTTGTCAATGAGGCAGTCCTGGGAATGCGCCTGTGCAAGTGACTTTTCAAATCCCAAATTCTACTCTGGGAAAGTTACAAACATAGAACACTATACTTAAGCAAGAAACTTTACAATGCTAAGCGTCACTGCTTCCCAAAGCCTGCTCTAGGGCCTTCTTTATTAAAAGAAACACAACACTCCACTGTCTTTGGATACCACACTTTTTTTTTTTTTAGTTCACCTAAAGCAAATAGTGCCAACGCTTCCTTTCTTTCATTGAGCTCTTCTCCACATGAAGAAGAATGGTTAGATATGATTAGGCAACATTATATCAGAAATCTACTATTATCCCCATTACTACTCAAGGCTGAAAATTGCCTTGTAGGAAAGGTATTAAATTAGTATAGAATTAGTATAAAATCATCTTACCACATACTGTTTTAAGGGATGGCAAACCACTGTTATGACAATTTAACCCTACCATTTCAGGGTAGGTTGTCATAACAGTTTTATTTTAAGAACAAGGATTGATTAAAATACTTTTACAGAGTTAAGTCATGGAGACTGGATTCCAAGTTTCTGAACAACTGTGAAAAAGAAATGGCAAAGATCCTTCTGGTGAATGTTACTTTAAAATATCCTTTATTTATACACACACACAAACACACACATATATCCTTCAAAGATCTATATCATTATCAGCTTTGTTTGCCTTAAGACTAGAAATACTGACCCAATGATCTGGTTTCCAAGCATACTGGAGAAACAATGCCAACTGCTTCCAAAGCCACACACATTTTATGAAGAAAAGCAGAAAAGCTTTCCTGTTGAGCTGCTATTTAGTTGCCATACTGAAGCAGGGTCTTAAACAGACCTGAAACCTTTCCCAGAGAACTCCAGGAGAGCCTGGACTCTTCTGCCACAATTCACTGCCAATTCCAAATTTTGCCATCACTAATCTATTCTCAACTAAGCCTATAATGAGATTAAAATAATCACTAGGTCATCTGACCCTCTATCTTATTATACAGAAACTATTCTTCCCTGTTTCATTTTTTCTCTTAAGACACTATCAGCTGCCAGTATCACCTGATAGTAATTCCCTGAACAGTCTGTTTGCTTTCTTTGACTTTGAATGTAACATGGAGTAGAGATTGCATCATATCAAGAACGTTACCTTAACAAGACTGTCTTTAAATAGCCAAGATTAAAAATGTGAAAGTAGAAAGTTAGAAAACAGATGTCCCCTCATCTGCTTAGTGGAGGGACATAAAACAACAGCCGGCAGTGACCGGAAAGTACGTTGATACTGAAGGAACCAGAACGCAGGTCTAGTGGCCTCCTCTCCATCTCCTGATAAAAACATGGAAACTCTCCCCGTGAGACAAACAAAATATGGTAAACAAAATATTGTTTACCATAGATCACCTAGAGCAGAGGCACAGAAACTCAGTGGGACTCCATCTTTCACCATGAAGCTAGCTGATACTCTGCAAACATGTAAGTTAATGGTGACAAGCAACAAAAACTTTACATATCATGTCCTGTGGAGTTTACTCAACTCTGCCTATGCGTAAATAGCCTCTTGCTCAGATCTACAGCTCCTCAGGCAACAGCTGCAAAAGTACAGCATATAGGCATATATACACGCACATATATGTACTAAAGGCTTAAATTAGCTATAGGATGTGATTCCTTACTTTGGACAAAACTTGACTCCACTACAAACTCTATTCCAAATTAGGGTCAGCTGAACAGAAATAGAAGATGACCAGATTGGTTGCATAAAAAAAGGCTTAAAGCTCAGTTTTCCAGCCTTCTGTCTGGATATACAAATTTTAACTGTGTTTTCTTTCTCTTAAATGTGTTACTTGTCTCCTATTCAGGTTGTGATTTATTTATTAAAAGTTCTTAGTTTGTTTCTATTCACACAGACATTTCACAATGCCAACTGCTTACCATTGTTTCGAATCCAAAATAAGCATCACCCAAGTCAGCGTACACAGAAAAGCACAAAAACAGCTCTTCAATCTTGTAGGTTTTTTTTTTTTTCCCTCCTCCTTGAGCTAACAGCAATGGCAAAACAATGCAGTACACCAGGGCAGGAAGATTTTAGGTAAATATAGTCTTGACTACAAAGAAAACAGCTAGTCAAGGAAAGCAGCACAAAACCTGTGGCTTCTATATGAACCTTACATTACATTGAACTTCCCTGCTTTCATTTCCCCACACTTTACTCAGCTTTACTCAGTTTTAAGTAGATGAACAGCAAGGGAAGGCACAACTGTCTGTCTTGGCACCCTACTCCACTAAAACTGGTAGTTTTCCACCTAAAATAAAGAGGGTTGTACTAATAGCAAGTATTTTTACTTCTCTTTTCATTCCATATTGCCAAATAGGTAAACAGGGAAGGGGTATGTGCCACACAGAAGACGAAATCAGCTAGCACACAACAAGACATACTGACATGTAGATGAGCATAATGCTTGTGCCCAAACGTGCATGGTCTTTGTAGCTCTCCACAACCTGAAATGACATGTAAAAATTCCTGAATCCCCAGTTCTCTCAAAGGAACATGTAACTTGCTTAAATGAAATTTATCATACAAAAACAACTGTATTGTTGGCTTGATACCTGCAAGGAAAACAACTTGGCAATAATATTCAAGGTGATAGAAATTATCTATAAGATATCCACCAAATTAGAATGCTCACCTGCTGGTTTCCCAGTCTTGGTCATCCTTATCTTTTTCTTCTTTGGCCTCAGAATTGTGGGGGTGTTTCTGCACAATCCGCATCCCGCCAGCTTTCACTGCAGCAAAATTAGAAAAACAAAAAATAATCAAAAACCCTCATAACACTTAAGTTAAATCAAAATCACTGTAACAGTAATAGTAGGGAGAACCTTAGAAAAGTTTTAAGGATGAACTCCCTCCCCTCAAGTTTTGCAGAATAGTTTAATAATCATATTTTTGAAAATTGGTCAAAACTGCTTTAAAGTGGCAAATCTGACCATGTCTCCCATTTTCAGACACTTCAAGTCACCTGAGCACTAGTGGCTGATTTTACCACTTGCTTCCAATACTACTTCAGAACGTTTAACTCTGATAAAACTCTCACCCCTATTAACTTGTTGCAATCAGGAGAAGGAAAGAAAGGCTGTGGTTTGCATAACACCATGCAAAAGGCCACAAAATGCTATGTTAAATACTCCTATAATACAGGAAGGGCTAAAAAATTTCACTTTCATAATTTCAAGTTAAAATGTAGAACAATAACAACAATACTATTGATGATGAAAAGTACTTCATGAACAGCATAATGAAAGCCAAACTTCAGGAAAACCCTTATTTGCATTGCACTACTTTTTATTTTGCAAAATATAAGCATTTACCCCACTTCAAATCTTTGTCAGGATTTACTTTTAGACATGATGCACGCAGAAAAGCATCCCTTTGAAACACAAAGTGAGAAGTGAAAGCAAATCCACTGAATTCCTTGCTTATTCCCCACTACGCCCACTACGTGGAGCAAAGCAAGAACTACACCCGGACTCTAAATCCGCAGCACCTAAGCAGAGATCTACAGGCAGGCTGTTCTTGATCTACTTTCACTTCTAGTATTTTTGGCTCCTGCTTGCTTTTACCCCTGCTATAGATGATCATAGCAGAGCACGGACATGAGACGAGAACATCTCCCTTGCAAACCGCATGAGCTCCAGCCCAAGCGGCAGCGAGCCACAAGAGCAAGCAGGAATCCGCATTTAAGATCCCTAAGGCACATGGGTTTGTGTTTCACACCGCTCCATATGCACATATCAATCGTTCTGGACAATCTTTCCAGTATAAAACCTACAATACTTTAAAAGTGAGCCGTCACGCATGGGACAGAAAAAGTCAGACAACTTAAAATCACAAAGAAATACAGTTTTCGCTTATAGTTTCCCAAATCTTCCCTTCTGGAAAACTCCCATGCTAAAAACTTAGTTTAACTTAGTTAAAGTGATTAATATGTCCCTGAGCCTTGTCAACAAAACTGAAAAGACTGCAGATCTACAGCAGGAATTTCTATTTAATCTCATTAGACAGTGGATTAACCTGCAAAAACAAATCCTAATATCCTTACTCACAGGAGCTGTTTTTACTTCCTTCATCTTCATTAGTTTTATTTAGGTTAATTTAGAAATTCAGCATCATTGCACAAGCAGTTCACATTACTTCCAATACAGATTACATTTTGTGGAAGGTGCTGGCTTGCAAGGAGCACTTCTAAACAATACTCGCATACGCTGAAGCTCTTCACCACCTGACAGAAAACCAAAGAGTACCCACCAACTTATCACCAGCCCTATGGGTCTAAAAATCCCTCTCATCTTACATTATGTATCATCAGGCTTCTCCTTTGTACGGCCAACAAAACCATCCCACTGAGATTTAAGGATTTTTCTGTATTTAAAATTAATGATTAAAAAAAGACAACAAAATGACATAGTGGCCAGCGACCAATGCTGTAAACGTCATAATCACAGACATCTGATTTTTCTACTAATTGCTACTACCATAGTAGGTATTACACAGCCAGACAGAAGTATTTTGGCACATGATGGAGCAAAACGTGGTATCCCAGGGTTACTGTACATACCTGGGAAATCAAAAGACACATCCAGCAAACAATAATTTATATCTCTGAGAAATTCTGCATCCAATCAGTACAGCTGAGGTACATCTCTGCCACCTATGCCCTTGCAAAGTTATACCCAACCTAGCTTAAGGAGAGCAACATCCATCCTTGCAAATCCACCATCCAGAGGCACAGAAATCTGAAGCACCAAGTACCTGCAGAAATATCCCCCCTCCACAAGCACTCAGACCTGAGCTCAGTCCAGCTGCTGGCAGGCAACCTCATGGCCCGAGGCAGCACTTTCTGGGCAACTTTAAAGTGCACATGAAATAATTTGCTGTTCACAGTGACTAGGGTGGCAACTTTCACAAAGCAATAGTAAAACCCACATCTTAAGCACTTCCCACTTTTCCTTTTGAGCATAGTACTGCCTATTAACACAGAATTTATTTCTTCTCAACCACATAACAACACCTTCTGTTATATTGCTAAGATGCATGCAAGTCCAAGACTGGGGGAAACTAAAGGAAATGTCATCCTACATGCTTAAGGGACCATACATCATACACCTTTTTTTTTTCCTCCCCCAGGCATAAATTTGGCTCAGAGCTGTTGTTTTTTTTTTTTTCAACGATAAAAAGGCACAACATTATTTCCATGACTCTTTTACAAGGCTTCACAGATAAACTGTTAACATAATCACCTTTCTTTATGCATTCACTGTATCCACTGGAAGAAACAAGTACTTACAAACACAGTTACGCAGACCCCTAGAGTGACTGCAAGCTGTACAAAGCTACTCAGCAATATCTTACAGAGGCATTGATCTTACCGACAGATGGATATTTAAAAGCACCACAACTTAAGCCTTATTAAGTTTCAGCAAGGAGTTCAAACACACTTCAGGTACCCTGTTACCAGCCTGAGGTTTCAAGGTTTCTTTCCACTTCATCATCCTTTCACTTTTCAAGTGTTTTTCTGGTCTTTTTCTCTGTGAAAGATCAATGCACAGGTGAAGCTAGCGGAAGGCACATGGTTAGCAAGGTTAGGACTAACGGTGCATATGAAAAGCGATGGAATTTTTCAGTTCTAATTTAATTCTATTTGAGATAATCTAAGTTTTCCCTATACTTTTAGGCATGCAGTTCATATTCACCGGGGTGATACACATCCTCACTACAGGTATACATAACTGTAATAGTAACTTTTTTTTTTTTAAAAACAATTCCTGAATTTCCTTTTATTAAAACCTACTTGCAAACTGCCATACAGCTTTACATTATTACTATCCAAGGATCAAGAGCAGCTTGGAACAGACCCAAAGCTCCAGCTCCGGCCTCCAAATTTAAACTGCCATTAGTCACCATTTCCTCGTGGTGACACAACGTGCCACAGAGCCGCTCTCCTCTGCCACCACCATCCTCTTCCCAAAACAACCTGAGGGCTCTGCCAGGCATTTGCTCTGCTGGCCTCCCAGGCAGACCTGGGGGTTCCCTCCTGCATGGGATTTACCAGTGGATCCTCACAAAGAGCACGCACAGCTCAGCAAGCTCTTCCACCCATCTGGGGCTTCACGTCTTAAAAAGAGGGGGAAAAAAATCTGAAATGTGCTGACGACAAGGGAATTTTGCACTCGCATAATGATTTTGCGCTGTGTATTATTTGTTTCTAACGTGTTTGCTAAACCGATCCAATACATCGGCAACTTCTTTTGCAGGGAAACTGGCACCCACTGAGGCCTCCAGAGGAGCCGCTTTGAAGGGCTGCGACTGCGAGAGCACCGGGCGCTCGGGAAGGCACCCGGGCTCGGATCCAGGTGCCAGCTCACGTCAGCCACGGGCCAGCACGGGGAAAGGGACGGCGGCTCGGGTCCCGGGGCGACAGGACAGGACAGCCCTGCTCAGCCCACGGGGCAGCTTCGGCGCGACTGGGCGAGTGAGAAGCAGAACTGAAAGAGGGTCCAGAAGTCGCTTTCAGAGTCTCTGCTGCAAAAAAAGTAGTTACCAAACCTCTCCCATTTCAGAATAACCTCCGCGGTGAATTACGAGCCTCGGCGTTCC
>VZSV01000127.1:900565-939370 GCA_013398735.1 Nothocercus julius | reverse complement strand
GACGCGCGGCGGGGCGGGCGACGGCGCCGCCGCCATTGCTGCGCCGCACCCCTCCCCCTGAGCAACCCCAGTTCCTGCTATTTAATGCTTGTTTTTCATTATTTTATGTTTTGTTTTGCTTCCTGCCGGCGGCTGGTTTTAGGAATAACGTTTGGGCGGCGCGTGCCGTTTCCTGGCGGCCGAGGGGGCGTTTCGCGCCACAAGGAAGCGGCACGTTTGGCGCGGCCCTGCGGGCGTCGAAGGCCACTGGTGGCTGTCGGGCCGCGGCGTTGCGGCCGCCCGCGGCACCACGCGCGGCCCGCGCCTCTCCTCGCCTTGTGCTCTGCGACAGGCTGATCCCGGCCGCTTCGAGGAGATTTCCCCACACTTCGTTAGGCGTTGACAAAACACGTGGGAACGGACTAAGCATAACGTCCCCAACCTCAGGAGGAAGCGCAGGCCTCGCGTGCTACGCCACCTTTCGTGCACAGTTTGGCCCAGGCGTCCCAAAGTGGCTGCGCGGCGGCTTGCAAATGGCACCCCGCCGAAGTACGGCGTGTGGAGGGGCTTACAAAGGCAGGACCGCGGCCGTGCGGTGCGGCCGTGCGGTGCCGCCGGCGCCGCGGCCCTGCGTGGTCACAGTCATGAAACTGCCGTTGTCAAAATACGAGTGACGGATAAACACGGACCTCCCTGGCAATGGATCAAAATATAATCACCTTAGGGCATCCTTAACACATTTTGTGGGCACGTGGGAGGAAGATGCTGTAACCAGGTTCTTTGCCAATGGGCAGTTTCAATTTCCTGCAGGTGAGGGAGGCGCTTCGGAGTCCCACCTTGAGTTTTCACCTCTGTCACTTTCTGCATAACCTGAAACAACTTGCTGCAATTCCCTGTCCTAGCTTCTTTCAGATTATAAATTTTTCTAGGACAGGATTATCTCCTAAATGGAGGTCATAGATCTTCCTCCTGTTTCCCTCGTGATTTGAATTGGAGGCTTCTGTTTTCAGCCATTCATGGTTTTCTGAAATAAGTTCCATCTGGAATCCTCAGTGTTGGTTACCTCCATCAGTATAAATTTTTGCTGTTACTGCATTTTTTTTAAATCTAAAATAGCTACTTATAAAACAAAAAATAGAGAAAATATGACATTAAAAACAGCTTAATGTTTATTTTTTTCTCCAAGAATCACAAATACCTTCATACCTCAGCTCAGGGATTTGATATTTAGAGGCCCATGTGAGGACAAGTTGCGTTGAAGTTTTGCTTTTGTTCTTGTGAGAGCTGCCCAAATTTCATAACACCTTATGAATTTAATGTCACCCTTAGTGAAAGTGCTATACAGGTTCATTGTGGCTTCACTGCTAAATATGGCATCTGTCCTACTGTGTTTCAGAAATACATGGCTTAGGGTATTTCCTGCAAATGCCGCTATATGTCAGAATTGGAAGTGGAGATCCCTTGGCAAATAATTCAAATCCCAAATGAGCAAAAACTGATCAGGAGAAGAGTGGTGAAAACAGGAGTCACCAAGGTGCTAGAGGACTTGGTAGACAAGGAGAAAGGACAAAGAGTTGGTTAAGAGGCATCTGAGAGATTGAATGAAGAATTGTGGAAGTGAATACCACGGTGGGAGATAAGAAATATGTATCATCAAGCCACGAAGTGGAGAGCAGCCCTTGTGGGATAGGAACGAGACTGGGATGAAGGTGGATCGGGCAGAAGAACATGTGTAAAGGACGAGGCTTGTGAAAGAGAGGGAAGGTGCTTTGCTGCCTTCCAAAGCTGGAAGATTCGTAAATCTCACGCTGCTTGTCAGGATGGATAATTACGCATCTCCTCAAGCGACAGGGGCCTGCGCAAACGTTATGTTTCTGTCCTTGCCAAAGAGTTATGTGGGTGTCAGTATGTTGCTGTAGGATAGACTTCCCGTTTTTCAGTTATTCATTCAATTACTGGTTTTAAAATGCTGCAAGAGGCTAAAAAAAAAGAGACAAAAACAAATCTCAGAAAAAGCAAATATTTTTAAAATAAGGGTAAAATAAAGATTTGTAAAATAAGCCTTCAATGAGTAAATACTATAAAAGGTTGCCTGTGTCATAATTCTTTGAAATTCCATTTTTTTTTATGAAACAAAATGCTTGTTTCCTTTGCAGATCTGAGACAACATGCATTTCTTGTACCAGAGCCGTCATATTAGCACAAGTGCCCTTCTCGACTGCGTGTGTGTACCAGGAATGCAGAAGTAGATGACAGACATTAAAATGAGTTGTCAGTCACTTGGTCATTTCCAGCATTCCTGCTATTTCTACCGGCGATGCCAGAGTGACAGCAACTATGGGAATTTTCAGAGAAAAAAAAACAGAACTTTTGCACCAGTTGGCAGATCAGTAACTTGCTTTGCCAAGTCAGCCGCACCTGGTGCTGACACCGATTTCTCAGAGGTGTGCAGTTTTTCTACCAAAGACAAGTCTCTGCTGGAGAGCTGGCAAATGACTGCAGGATGGAACAGGACGCTGAAATGCAGAAGCACTGTGAGGGAATAGTATTTAAATCATACTGTCTAGAAGTTTTCTATTTCATATTTTAGCTTGTTCTGAAGACCAGTGTACTGGTATTTTAGAATCAGAGTATCTTTGTGAAAGATCCTTCTTCAGATAGTTAACAGGTAAGATCTCAGAATCCAGGGCATCTAGGACATTATCCAGGCCAGCCCCGAAAGAAGACTGTCCAAATACTAGTAGTTTTAGCTAAAACAGCAAGCAGAAATAACGTACTTTGTGGGGATGGTGGAGGGACAAAAAATAAAAACAAAAAAACAACTTTCCAGGTTTCATCCCACTTAAAAAAAAGGCAAAAGTTCTGCACAGATCTTAAAAGGCTAGGTTAAAAAAAAGTTGAGAGATTACATAGGAAAGTATTTTTGTATAAGTATACATAAGTATTTTCAGTTGCAGTTGGCCCTTTGACTACACTTATGACAGTAATACTAGGTTCCTATTTTTGTACTTTGTATTTTTGTGCCTTTTAGTTTAAAGTCAGTTCAGTAAGCAGTCTATTTTAAAAATTTGCAAGTCTGTTGAACTATGATTAGGACCATTTCTGTCTCTTTTGAAAACACTCCACAGTACTTAACAGATGGCTACAATTTTTTGATGATTTTTTTGATGAAGTGAAAACTTGAGGCCTGAGCAAAGCTCTGCATTCTTTCCGGAAATATTCAAGCACGTAGAAAAGCCTTCTTGGGATTCAAGTCAGGGGGACATTTAGATAATACAGTCCAGGGTCACTCAACGCTTGAAAGGCAGCTGAACACTTGGCTGTAAACCTCTCAATTTCAGTCATAATCTGAAGCGCACACAAACATACCTATGTTGTAAATCCTGAAGAGTGTGATAAATTGCTTCATATTTAGCTATAGGGATGACTAGACTCTTTCACTGAATAGGTTTTTGCCAAGTTTTTGTGTGTGTGTGGTCAAGCAAAACTACTTGCTGATTTTGATATGCATAGGCAACAGCTTCACCTGAAAATAGTTGTTTGGAACTGTTTTCCTTCAACAACATATTTTTAGATTTAGCTGCTTTTTAGACACTAAATGAGAAACTTAATGAGTTTTGTCTTTTGTTCAGCCAGTTAGGCAAAATATCAGTTCTCCACATACTCCTAATCCTTTTAAATATTTTTAGGATAGCATGATAGATCCTGACGTAGAAAAATAGCCAAACCAAAGGGTTCTCTTTGGAATCTGATACGATACTTCATTTTAATGATGGTTTGTGGCTTTTTTTTATGAATTAAAATTAGCCACATCTGTAATAAAAGATCTCTTTTATTACAAAACATGCTTGGACCCTAGGAAACCGCCATCCTCTGTTATATACACACGATCATCATACTCATTAATAAATGAGGATTAATCTGCATGTGTCATTACCCACTAATTGAAACAAGGGCTTTACAGTCTAGTACATGCATGAGATGGTGAAGTTCCTTGCTTTTCTACTGCCATCAAAATATACAGCACCTTTATCAAATGCCAGATAACAGTCATTTCAGCTCCATCTACTGATAATCAGGGTTAACAAGATTTTTTTTTAATATTAATTTCAATTTTAAATTAATCATAATTTCAATTTTTAATGCTATGGTTTGTGGTTTGCTAGGAAATTTTTAGAGATTTTGTGGACTGCCAGCCAAAAAGGCGATTCTTATGTTGCATACAGATCTAGAAAAAGTTTATGTTAAAAAAATACATAAAAAGCATGTGTTCATTTTCTTTTCTAGAGTCAGAGCAGATTCCCACAGAGGCAAACATCCAAAACTGTTTGTTAGAAGTTACTGAATTGAACCATAATCTAACTGTAAATCTCAACCACTTTTTCACCTGTGCCTTATTAAATTTCCTTGGAAATATTTCTATTAAAAAGTCAAGAGTACAACTGGTCTGTCTAATCAGAAAGGTGGAATGCTGTTTTCATGTGGAAAAGTTGCAGTCTTATATTATCACTCTTACGTTAGATCTTCCTAAAGATCAGATGTATGGCCTATTACCAAACATAAAATCAACACAATAATCTATTTCTACATATGATGGATTAATGCTGGGTTGTGAATCAAATTCAGGAGGATTCTAGCAAGTGAAAAATTATTCTGTATGTATGTTTTACATAAGCATTTAATGTCTTTGTAAATATTTATCTTGTAAAAACGTAATTGCTTGCTTTTTACTTCTCCCCACTGTTGTTTACAATATTATTTTGTCTATTAAGCTTTTGACGCAATGAATGCTAGAGTAACATAATTTGTACTAGGTTACTTTTATTTCAGTAATAGTTACAGGTTGTTATGTGCCAAAAGCCTCAAGAAGAACTTGGTACTGACTTCATGGGAGAAACCACTATAAACCGCTATACAATATGGCCTCATGTCAAGCTAAACTATGGTGTTTACATTAAAATGTTTATAAATGTCTTTATTGCTATATATTAAAAGCAAACTAAAGTGAGTGAACCTCTTTAATTTTCCAGAGACAGTTACAATATATTGCTAGGTGTTCTTTCATCAGTTCAGTGTAGTTTAACAGCAGCAGTATTCTGATATATAGGATTAATATGGTAATTTACAGGTTTGAAGGAAGGAAGGCAGGAAAGAGGGAGATAGGGATGAAGACGGAGGAAAAAGGAAAGGAAGAAAGAGAGAAAGAAAGAAAAAGAAGCAAAAAAGAAAGAAGAGGAAAAATGAAAGAGAAGAAAAAGGAAGACAGAAGGAAAGGGAGGGATGTTGTATGAGAAGAAGGAGATGTCTATAGTTCCAGGGAAGTGAAAGCCCTGCTTTGGAGTTGTTTCACCCAGAGATCTCAAAATCCTGCATAAAGACCATCATTTTCATTATGCCTGCCTTACAATGGGTAAATGGAAGTGCAGAGAGAGAAAAATAAGTTGCCAAAGCCAAACTAGCAGCAGAGCAGAAAACAGAATTCAGGCCTCTTGAGAGGATCCAGGCCTGTTCTCTCTTCATTAAGTCTCACTAGTCTGAGAGTTTTTGTATAAAATGGACATGTTATCATTATGGATAATGGGTGTATTACTGCAGCCAAGTTAGCGGGTGTTGTTTCTCTAGTGCTGTGGATGGCAAGGCTTCTTCTCACACAAATACAAGTGTGCACAGCCTCTTGTTTTTCTTTTTTTTGAATCATATGGGAGCATCAGTTCCCATGGAAATAGGAATCTTGATTGCCATTGTGAGATACTGGCATGATGCCCAAGAGAATTCAGTTTTCTATTCATCTTTGGGTCTTGTAACATTTATATTCCTCTATTTTTCTTCCCATTCTCTCTTTTGGTAGACTATAATACAGAAAAAGTAGGACTGTATAGTGGGACATTTTAGAAAGGAGCCATGAGTGCAGATATATTTCTCCCCTTTCTCTCTCCTCTCTCTTTTTTTTTTTTTTTTTTTTTTCAATGACGATAACATAGTCTGGGATCACATTGCATTCCATTGTTGTACGACTTCTTCTTGGAGATGAGATTTGAAGTAAAGGTAAAGAAGTTAATGCTGACAGATTTTAAAAATCTCACATAGTCCGAGATAGCCCTAGATGCAACTGGGGATTGCATGATTGCACCATCCTCTAAAAAGGATAGAATGCAATGGGAAGGTTTTTTTTTTGGTTGGATTTTTTTGTGTTTTGGAGAAAGAAAAATCAAAAGCTGTCAAACATTTTCCATATATCCCAACAGTCCAGGAAAGTGTTGATATAAGCAGGGTGAGCTCCAGAATAAATAATCAGAAGTCATTGCATTGCATCAGAAAATGTCAGACAAAAATCCACACAGACCATGCCAGACACGTGGTTACTTTGGGGAGGATGTGCCAGACCTACAACACATGCATTACAGTGCCCATGGTCAGCACACGTGCAGATCCTTTCTCCATAGCTTTCCCTGGGTATCCTGTCAAACCTCCTGGACTTAGAGACAGGATGTTGTGCATTTTATTGCCATATACAGTTAAGAGCAGAATGCTTTTTGTGGTTGTGATGGGAGCTGAGAATTGTGCTGGCTGCAAGCCTTGAAGCTCTCGTTACAAAAACGATAGTTGCTTAGAATCCATCTTCCATTCCTAGGGTCAGATGTCAAATCTGTGTTGAATTTCATTGATTTCAGTATCTCCAGGTTCCTTCCATCTGTTTATAGAAATATTTCTCTGCATCAAAGTGAGTTGGATACACACCCAGCTGCAGACTGTTGCACCTGGCGCCTAGGAATCATAGAATCACAGAATCATAATGGTTGGAAAAGACCGTCAAGATCATCAAGTCCAACTGCAAACCCATCCCCACCCTGCCTGCTAAACCATCACAGAATGATTGAGGTTGGAAGGGACCTCTAGAGATCATCTAGTCCAACCCCCCTGCTCGGCAGGGACACCCAGAGCACGTGACACAGGGTGGCATCCAGGCAGCTTTTGAAGATCTCCAGAGCAGGAGACTCCACAGCCTGTCCGGACAGCCTGTGACAGGGCTCTGTCACCCTCACAGTAAAGAAGTTCTTCCTCACAGGCAGATGGAACTTCCTGTGTTTCAGTTTGTACCCATTACCTCCTGTTCCTCACTGGCCACCACCAAGAAGAGTTTGGTCCCATCCTCTTTACATTCTTCCCTCAGGTTTTTGTCCCTAAGTGCCTCATCTCCACGTTTCTTGAACACTGCCAGGGACGGTGACTCCACCACTTCCCTGGGAAGCCTCTTCCAATGCTTCACCACTCTTTCCATGTAGAAATTTTGCTTAATATCCAGCTGAACTTCCCCTGGTGCAACTTGAGGCTATTTCCTCTTGTCCTATGGGTAGTTATTCTGGAGAAGAGATCAACCCTCACCTCACTACAACCTCTGTAACCATTTAAGACTGTAGAGTTTGACTGCAAGAGGTGTTGAACAGCTGCCATTGATACAAACTTGTCATAGGACAGCACCTCTTCATACCTACCAGGATGACTGTCCCACACCTTAGGCACAAATGGTCACCGGTAAGACACAAGGCAAGCTGGTATTCAGTTTCTCACTGTGCCAGCACCTGCCATGGTTTGTCTGGCACTTCTTTATTCATCCAAGAAATAATCAGTACCACTGCTCTGCACAACACTTTCTCTCATGGAAGAGTCTTCCTTTCAGATCTCTGGTAGTTGAGCTAAGATTTCTGTTAAGATTGAGCCAAGTCTGTCAGTCGCAAAATTCAGGTCTTTGCTGTAAACTTTATTTATTTATTTTTCTTTCAGAGAACATTAGGTAGTAGACATCAGGGAAGTATATATTGTGGTATTTATTTACTCAAAATATGTCTTTGTCTAGAATAATCTTGTCTTTTTTAATCTTTGAGCTGATCTTAATGCATAGCTCAGTTGTAAATCTTGCCAACAATTTCCTTTTAAAAGCACTGCTTTTTTCTTATAGAGTACTAATTAGTATACAGCAAAAAAGCCTTTTCCAGTCCAATTCTAGACGCCAGCTTGCAACGATAATTGTTCGTCATTTCTTATTAGAAGAAATCTGAATGTGTCAACATTCTCATTGATGTTTTCTGCCGAGTGCTTTGTTATAAACTGAACATAATTAAATGCAAGTAGCCTGGTATTTCATCACAGCTCAAGGGTATAAGGCTAACACATTCTTTCTCCTGTTATCTCTCTAATCCTGTTTCTTCCTACATAAAAAGAAAGGAAACTATCAGAATTCTTTAGTGTTGGGTAGTCTTATGACCTCTCTGCAGGAAACTGCTGCATTTGAACAATGGTGGAAGGATTATTTTGTTTTTCAGATATGTTCCAGAATTATGTCAGTAATGAGTTTATTTTCAAAATACGTGTTTGTTTAGAACTAAAGGTTACAAGACATTTTTAAAATATGCATCTATGTTTGATTTGTCTTTGCACACATATTTCATTTGTTTAACAGCTTTCATTTTTTTCCATTTGTCCAAACTGCATAATTTAAATTGATTTATTTTAATTGATTATATTACAACTCCTGTATTTTTTTCACGGAAGTCTAGTTTTATGTTGAGTAGTTTTCTTGTTTTCAGCATTTATCAAACTATAAATAGAACAAATTTTCTACCTCAACCTGCAGTGTGGTGGTATTTTTGTTGTATTTTATTATGCATGGTTGCGTATGTATCTAATTAAAGCCTTATACACTATAATACATTTTACCATGTACAGGAATGGGGTTAGCAAAGCTAAAGCTTAGCTTTAGCTAAGGATGGGAAACCAGCTTGAAATAGGAAGGACATAAGAAGATCCTAGATATGGGACCTTCTAACAAAGGACGTGGACAAGGCCAAGGTACCTTTTTTACCTCTGTTTTTACTGTTAAGTTTTTCCTTTAGATGTCCCATGACCCAAGCCTGTGGTATCGAAGCATTACCCATGGTAGAAGAAAATAGAGTTAGGCAATCACTTAAGCCAGGTGGACATCTGAGACTGGATGGGGTGCATGCAACAGTGCTGAGAGAGCTTGCTGCTGTCATTGAAAGGGCTCAGTCTATCATCCTTCATGGTCATGTAATCAGGGGTAGGTTTCTGAAGACTGGAGAATATAAATGATTCCCTCGTCTTCAGAAGGGGCAAGAAGGAAGGTCTGGGCCAAGACCAGCTGCTCAGCAGTACCTGGAACAGTTAGGGAGAAATTTCTCCTGGAATCTCTTTCAAAGCACATGAAGGAGAACCACAGGAAGCAAGGATTTGCCAAGGTCTAATCCTGCCCAGAAAACTTGACTGTCTTCTATGGCAAGGCACAAGGGAAGAGCAGTGGATGTTGTTTACCTTGACTGTAACATTTGTCTTTGACATTGTCTCTTTATAGGCAGACTAGTAAAATACAGACTGCATAAGCTGACAATAAGGTGAGTGAGAATTGGCTGGACTGCAAAGTATCAAATTGTGGAGAATGTTCAATGCACCATAAGGCAGGGCTGCTATCCAGGGGGACCTTGATGAGCTGAGAAATGGGCTGACAAAACCCTTGTGAAGTTCAGCAAAGTATATGCAAAGACTTGTACTTGAGGTGGAAGAACTCCATACAACTGTACAGGCTGGAGGATGACTGGCTAGAAAACAGGTTGTCAGAAAAGGACACGTGGGTCCCAGTAGACAAAAATCACAGCATGCCCTCTCAATGCAGAAAGCCAAATACAGACTGGCCTTTGTTAGTAAGAATGTAATGAGCAGGTTGAGGGATGTCATTATTGCAATGCCTTCCACCCTTGTGAGACTGCAGCTGGTACACTGTCCAGTTTTGGATTTCCCCGTTCAAGAAAGACATTGGCATGCTGGACTGAACTCAGGGGAGGGCCACCAACATGTGACATGAGGTACAAGGGGAGACCGAGAGAGATGATGATGTCAGGCTTCCTCCAAAATGAAAGTGGAGACGTGGAGTCTCCATTCAGTCTTGTGGTAAATTAAGAGAAATTTTTGCATGTCACTATATACAGACTGGACATGTCATTAAACTATATATAAACAGGCTTTTATATATTAAACAATGTCAAGATGCAGAGATGTGTATGTGTGGCATTTATTGCAGGTATGGATAGACCAGTTTGAAGCTTCATATTTGGAACCATTTTCATAATACTCAAAGAACAGTGAGATACTCTTTAGTATGGATGACAAACTACATAACTAATAGCCCTGTGTGAAAGCAAAGGTCCATCTAGCCTAAAGAGTGAAGTTCTATGATCGCCTGTAAGTCTGGTCCTATACTGTATGGAGATGTTTCAAAGAAATCTAGGTCTTTCATCCACCCCTGTGAACTGGGACTGACACAGTTCTGTACAATCCATCAGCGCTGTACTCAAAGCAGTGGTGGCTAAATGGTCCTCTCTAGCGCAGGTTGCCAGGCCCTGCCTGCTGAGGACATCTACCTATAAGCATTGCAGAGGTTAACTTTTCTCTAGATTTATCTTTCCTCAGAACTTCGGGCTCCTTAGAATATCCTTTTATAGCCCCCTCACCCCAAACATCCTTGGTGCAGAATAGGCCAGCATCCCTTGACTTAATCCTTACTCAGGATCCACCGGTGTGAAGGCATTGCCCTGAGCTCTGCGCTGGCGGAGGGAGCTAACTTCCCAAACTTGTCATGCTGAAATTGAGATAAATTGCCTCATAAACCTTTACTCGGGCCTGCTATGTCTACAGTTTGGAATAAGGTGTTGTACTATCAGCACGCAGCACAAACTCCTTGCCAGCTTAATGAGTTATGGCAAATCATGCTGCTCACTAGCAGAGGAGTCTCTTTTGCCTCTGACTTCCTAATTTGGCAGCAATTTGTGCACAGCGCCTTTGTTCAAGCACATTCTGCATAGAAAATCTGTCCCCCAGCAATGCTTGCAATTGTTTGAATGATTCTTGCTGCCCCCTTTTGCCTTTCTGAATTCCATCCCTTCCTCCTGTGGCAGCATGGATTGCTTCTATGGGGGGACCTGGCTTATTTACCTTCCCAAGGTGGCAGTTCCTACACAGAAACCCTCTGTCCTTTTATGTGACAAGAGAAACTTCATAGCTCCCAGCTACCACAATCTGCTACAACAACTCTTCTTCCTTACTCCCTTTCCATCAAAGTCCTCAAAATAGTAGGTACCACAGACATTCCACTTACCATTTCCCTGCCTATATTGCATTTTTTTTGAATTACAGAGGGCTGTACTGGCCACTGAGCAACCTATTGACATAGCTTTCTTGAAGAAATATTGTCCCTGGATCTTGAATCCCTGCACACTGAAATCGTGATGGTGAGCTGGCAGTAGCTGAAATACCAATTTGATGTCACAATTTGCAAGCCATGCTCCAAGGCCACAGGAAAGAATGACTGATAGTGCTTGCCCAAGGCAAAAGTGTCTCAAAGAACTAATTGAGGCTCACCACCATGATTTATTGACAGTTGTCAAGGATAAGGTGGGGGGACGTGAATGGATCATTCTGAATTCATCACATCCTTTTGTCGATATGTGTCCTAGAGGAGTAAAGGGGCCCATCATCTGCCCTGTAAATGCCTCATTTATTATCTTTTGATAGACCACTTCTTCCTAGCCCTTAACTGATTTTAAATTCTTGGCTTTTACAGGACTTCTGATTGCCCTGTAATGAAAAATCTGCTAGAAGTATTGGCTGTGATGATGATGCTTGAGCAGAGCCTTAAATTTGTAAAGATGGAAGTTCTGCTATGCAAAATACCTTAGACTCCTGTCAGGGGGTGCCCCTTCCTTCCCCTTTTCATCTGTTTACTGTCCTACTCACCCTTTTCCCTGGCACAAACTTTGTCTTAATTTCCAACTTGCATTTGGCACAGAAATGTGGAACTTTTATAAACTGCCAAAAACAAACAAAAAAGCCCCAAAAAACAAAACCAAAAAAAATCCCACTGCTGTAAATTGAAAATGAATTATATAATGAATCTGGGAAAAAAAACTTCTTAACATTGCTCTATTCTTCTTCCCACTACTTGCCTATGCAGACCTGTTGTCTGAAACTTGTTGATCTGTCAGCTTTTCTGTAATTATCAATAGTCACACTCTGCTATCGCCAGGTCACCAGTTTATCCTTGTCTAAATTCAGGCACAGGTTAAAAGCATCTTCAAAAGACCCTGGATGCGCTGCCTTTTCTTCCCTCTGGTGTTAGCTCTGGTGTCTCTATTCTCTTGTGACTTTTTCCCAATGCGGCAATGAAAATTGTTCCATTTATTCCTGTTCCAAATATTATCTTTCCAGAAGATAAGCCACTCCTACATACTGCTACAGACTCTGATGAAAACCCTTCTATCACCAGATTTTTGGGGAGGAAACACCCTGTTTTCTTTACTCTTCTCAGTTCCTTCCCATACGCTGGTTAAATACCTGTTGTTTTGTGTGTGTCTGTTCACAGAATCCCCTGTTTGCCCATTGCAGACAATCCCAGAAGACAGTTCTGCAGCATCTAGCTCACCCTCAATGCATGAAATATATATGAAAGCAATCCAGCTTCTGTTTAGTCCCATGGGCACTTCTCATATCTCACTGCTTCCTAGCCTTTAGAGAAGGAAAGAAACACATAAAAATCCCAAACAGAAAACCTGCCATAAGCCCCAAGTGTTTCCATCTGTTGGAGAGCTCTCTGTAGCCCGTCCCCACACACGCTTGTCCCGCCTGGGCACCTCTGCTGTCTCCTCCGCTCAAAGCTCTAGTGCGGAGTCATCAAGGAGATGACTGTGTCTGGTTGCCAAAGAGAAACCAGTATTTTCAGAGGTGGGGGTGGTTCATAGTCCACAAGAAGATGCAAAGTATCTGCTTAAGAAGTGCAGGTTCAAAATTTTGTCGGAGGAGAATTTTGATTTTGAGGGCATCCTTAAAGAGCATTTTAAAGGTATGTTGTATAAAGGGTAACATTTGTCCCTGAGCTAAGATTCTCTTCCATAAATGCAACCTAAGAAACCCAGCCCAGGGTTATTTAAAACCTGGATTCTCAGTCAAGAGGATATGATGACAGTCTCCTCGCTGCATCGTAACAGGTAAGAGAAAACTTAGAGCTAACATAAATAATGACTAGAGACCTGCACATGTTTTCTCTTTTCCATTTTGCAACCTGACTTTAGAAAAAAACTGCAAGCCTGTATTTTGAATTCTGCAGACAAATGCTTTTCTCCCTTTTTACTTTAAGCTGGATTGAATTAAGGATGACTCCATGGTAAATGGCTAAAGACGTATTCTCACAGGTGCAGCTATCCTTTGAACCAAATCTCAACTCAACTTTGAACTCAGATATTCTTGCAATGCTCAGCAGCCCCATGAGTTTTTCTGTTATGGAGCTGGTATGACAGGGGTCTAAGTGGAAGAAATATTTTCCGGTGCTCACTGTTAAGCATGGAAGCAGTAGAATAGCAGAGCAAGAGTGTTCAGCCTAAGAATTGTATTAGTTTGGCCCTCATTATGTTTCCCCACACTTAACAAAAAGATTTTTTAAGTGGCAACTTGCGTAAAACAAAAGGTGCATAGTGCAGTGAGAAGCAGTGGGAAACTAATCCATTTTAAGCATTTGGACCCTTGCTAAGGTTTTCTTTGTCCTCTCCAGGATAGCTAAAACGAATGTCCCTATTGAGTATAAGAACCAACCAGCTATTGAACACAGGGTGCTTGTAGCCCAGCAGAATGAATAATGAATGTAGCCTCCCTAATCTGATATCAAAGGGATGGAGGAGCAAGAACAGCCACAGCAAATCTGCCCATGCATAATGGGAAACTGTAACAGCAATCAGGTGTGGAGAGGTTTTTCATGCACATGAACCTGCGCAGAGGGTGCCAATTGGGGGAACTAGGGAAAATAGGCTGAGAAACCAGAATAATTTCTTTTGCTGGGAAAAGAAGTGAGATGAAGGGAGAAAAGATTTTTGAGCTTGTTAAAAATGAAGCAAGAAAAGTATTTCCAGCTGAAGATTTTGGACTTAGAGATGAAATCACGGCTGCTAAGCTTCCCTATTCTCTAAGGTAATGAAAGATTCAGGCTTGTTGTATTTCTGAGACTTCTTCAGCATATCCTGCCTCTGTATATAACTTAGGCAAATCTAAAGGTAGAAATCCATTCAATTTCTTATTCACTATCAGAATATTCCTTTTTAAAGTTTTTTTTTTTTTTTTTTGACTAAAAGGTAGGAAAGTGTCTGAAAAAAAAAATCTGTATCTGGAGATACTCCGGGTATTTGCACCAACTGGAAGCTTGGTTACAGCTTTGAAGGTAGATACTGTAGAATAAATGTTAAAAATTGCTCTAGAGTCAGCACAATCTACAGAGACAGTGTGGAAAAAGGAGGGTAAAAAGGGAAGCAGGAATCAGTGAATAGGAAATGTAAGCACAAGAAAAATTTTGCAGATCATTAGGGTCCACAAAATCTGCAATGAAGTTTATTTAAGTTTCTGTTTTGAGAACAGCTCAAAAACTGTACTTGCTATTGCTGAAAGAAGTATGGAAAAGATGATAGAATAGAGGAGAGAAAAGGCTTAGGGGATGTATATACTTCTTTTATCCTACTGTGTATAGATCAAAGCCTATTCTCCATGAGAAACTCGCATTGGCCTATTTACGTAGGTGGTTTTAAATAAATAATATGAACACTGCTATTCCATCTTAAAACTATATGTTTAATTCAGGGCAATGAATATCTTGCATATCTTATACCAAGTAAGAATGTCTACAGAAGAATTTACTTTGGTTAAATTACATTGGTTTAAAATCTGGTTTAAATATAACTAGGGCAGCTTCTCTCTCAAAAAGCCTTTAAGTATTTGCACTGTCCACTTCAGAGAGAACACTGATGCAGAAATAGTATACAGTACTTCACTGTGAAGGACATCCAACTAAGGATTCATCTTTTTATTCAGAGAAGTACTTGGAAAAAGGAACTAGAATTAAGAGAAATTCTAGTGGAATTTGGAAAAAATTCTAATGGCTTTAGGAAAAAAACAAAAAACCACAGCGCATTACACACATGCAGCATGACATCAGACACCAAAAACAGGAATAAAAGCAGAATTCAAAGGCAGCCTGAAAGGAGTCTATTCAACAAGTGTATTAAGGAAAGCCAAGAGCAGTAACGTAGGGAGAGAAATGTGTGTAGTGTTTCACTTGGGGAAGAAACCAGTTGACAAATTCAGGGAATTTCAAGTATGTCATGTTTAGCACCATGAAAGATGAAGAAAAATTCAGCAACGCCTCTTTGTTTTTAACGGATTGAAGCAAAGTCAGAAAAGGCTGCTGAGTTTCTATCTCTTAGGCAAAGAAGAGCACACATAAAGTCATGTTTATCCTTGCTCCGTTCAGTGTGTGGAAGAACTGCAGTCTGGGCTTGAAAAACATCATCACACTTCCTGCTGTGAGATCAGTGGTTCAGTGAAAATCTGTGTGGGAAAAGAAGACAGAGCTCCTTTCTCAAAGGGACAGGATGGAGATTTTCTCTTCTCCAGTGGTCTTATATCTTTGTAATAATAAGGTAACCCATTTAATGTAGTCTGGATAGAAGGCAGACTGCACAGATTCAGAAAGAAATTCAGATTTAAGAATTTGGGAAATAATAAAGAGGAATTCCCCCCCCCCGCCCCCCCCCAAAATCCTGAAAAATGTCCTCATTTGTTAACCAGCTGTAGTCATGGATGTGACCACATCAGAAATGCGAAAAGGAAATGCATATGGGATTTTTTCACTAACCTTCACAGGAAGTGAAGGAAAAAGCTACTTAGATGTAAGCTGAGAAAAGAAAAAATGCATTAACAGAGAAATAAGAGAATCCATGGACTAAAAATACCCAGTGGTCATAGAGGGAGACCATTACGTAGCTGACTGCAGACTAATTGCATTTGCTCAGTCATTGTGAAAATGAATACAGATGGGATGCCCAACTTTGGAAATAACCTACTGTTATAGAGAAAATAAAAGAAATGTTACATGATAAACTGTTACCTGAGAGGATGTTGATGGGGTGAACTCAGAGGATCATACGCCTAAAATATTCCTTCTGCTTTAGTAGCTCTTTTCATTAATTTTTACATTTTTTTTCTCCATCAAAACAAAATGTAGGATGGTGGCTGGAGGAAGAAAGGAGGAAGCAGATCTCAGCCAGCAATGCAGATTTTTTAGTCTGCCACTGCTTGAAGTAGCATAACCCTCCCTTGCCTGAGGCAGAAATAAATTTTATGAAAATCTGATAGAGTTGGTTGCTGCATTTCAGCATCAGTGAGTGAAAAAGTATTTTGCGTTTTCTTCACTGTTGTAGTATTGCAAATGCTTGCTAGGATGCCTTAGAAGGTACTGCCCAGATTTTACAAGATTTTGCTAAGTAGATAAATCTGGGGAAATGGCTAGTATCAGTTAACAATTTCTCAGAAGTTTAAATAAATTCCAGATAAAAAGGGTGAAAAAATTCCAGGCCAATTTTTATATCAGATTTTCATATACTGATAATACACATAGTTGAACCTGGGTCTTGCAGCTGTTACTCCTGACTGCCCTGGTTTCATTATATGATTCCTGGAAGTTACACAAGGCCCCAGCAAATTTTCTACTGCTCAGAGTGAAAGCATGAAGCAAAGAAAGTCAGTCTCCAGCTGCACAAACAATGCAGTAAGGCTCATACTTTGCTCTCAAAATAGCACGAGAAAGCTCACGAGTGCCAGAGAGGAAATCTTTTCCTTGCCAGCCAGTCTCCATCACTTCCCACTGCTGAGTTTACCAGTGGGAGATGCTGGCCAGCCTCGGAGCCAGCCTGCTGGCACGTCCTTCCGTGCAGCTAAAGCAGGATGCACGTTCCCCTTCAGTGAGGAAGTTGTAAGATGTAGCTGGCGGTGCATTCCGCCGAGCAGAGCACGTGTGGCATCTGGTGCGAGTCTATTAGGGAGCTGCTCCGCTTTGAGTCGCGGCAGCCTGGGTTAATCAGCTTCGCTGCGTGCACATGTGTTTGTTTACTTCACAGAAATACACTGACACAAAACTAGTGAAATTATGCAAAACGCTTTGAGACTTGTAGATAAAAACAGAATGAAAATGCAGAAGAAGTTTTGTGGGTATATGTAAATTATGTGGACAGATGTAGGATTAAGATAGTATCATGTGCTGAGCAACATGGAGACTGATGGTATCTCTTAAGGCTCTGTCACTTACCCTCATAATGAGTCTGAAGCACAGGCCCCTGAGTCATTTAACACAAGTTTTCACCCTTTTTGACTATATTGCTATAAATTAATGCAAGCCATATTAATTGAACAAGCCTAAGGAATTTTCTCTACTGGAACAGGAAGAATCTGTAAGAAAGGACCTTATGACCTTTGAAGACAATTCTAGAAGAACGATTACAGTGATACACAAGGAACTCGGAAAATTGAACTGTCAGGAAAAAAGAGAGCTTGAGGAGAAAGAGAAGGGAATAGGGGAAGAGAGACAGAGGCAGAGATAATAGTTTCAATATCATTTAGAAGAAAGAAGAGGTCAAGTACACCTAAGAGTTACATCTAAAGTTTCACAGGCAGAAGGAAAAGCTCACGCTCTCGCTACCAGCAATCCACGTTGCTCATGTTTAACCAGCAACAACTGGGGACACATAAAGCACTCCTGCCGATGCGTAAGGAAGGAAGTTTGGAAACCATTACCATTCATTCCATGGAAGTCACACATTAAGTATTTAAATCAGCTTTTCAGAGAAAATCTGTAAGTGCTTCAAAGACACATAAATATTTTGGTAGCAGACTTCCCCGTCAAAGGACTTAGAGAGCAATTACATGACCTCTGTCAATGATATCTGAAAAGCAAGTGCACGAGCAGGTAAGACTAAGTCAGCCCCCAAGCAAGTGGACTGTGGCTGCTGAGGAAGGACACGATCTGGAGTTTGCTGGCTTGTTTGTTCTGGGCTTTCAACCTCACGGGTGTTTGTGCGACCTCGCATCTGAGCCTGCAATGGGCTACAGATGCTGCAGATGCCTAGATGTGCAGAGGCCTACAATGGGGTAAATAATCTTGCCAAAGTCATGGCTCCTTGAGCTCAGTGAGAGCAAAACTTCTCAGCTAGAGCCCAGTAGCTGCTTGGCAGAATAAAGTAGTTTAAGAAAGAAACATTAGAAAATTGTTCCAGAAGTAGTCAGAGCTAACACTATAATCCTAGCTGATATTTTAGCATTTATGCAACATCTTTGCCATCAAGATTTGCACGTTTACATGAATCTCATACACTTGTTACTGTGCCCTGTTTAGCTATCATATATATCAATACTTATATACTTGAATCTCATACACTTTTCACTTCACCATGTTTAGATAGCATAGATATAATCATCAAATGCATGAACATAAAAGTGTATATTACTGTGACTTTGCTGCCCTGGAACAACGTGCTGTCTGGGCTGGGACTGGCATTGATTTCCTTAAGGGTGTGCTGAGGCTCCTTAGCTGGTGGCCAGACTTTGCATGAGAGTGTCCACTGCTTAGTTATCTGACCAGCTTAAAACCCCCCGAAATGTCTGGAAGCAACTGTCTCTCTTGAGCGAGGAGACTGAAGAACCATGTTGGCAATGACTTCTGGCAATCATGACAAATGGCAGCGCGTGATCAAGCCAAAATGCCTCCCTGCTTCATCTGCTCGTGGTATTTACTGAAAATTCGGTCTTTATGATAAAAATTAATTTGTATCTTTTCACATTATCCCTTTGACATTTGATTTATTTAGAGTTTCTCTGCTGAAATATTTCATTGTCTTGCTTAATAACCTCTCTATAGCTGACATTTACTGCACTTCAGGGACTTCCCTATCTTTCGAGAAAGTATGGAGCATCTGTACTTTTTCAACATAGTAGCACAGTCTTAGACTATTTAATTAAATACGCAATTAACTTAAACTGTGAACATTTAAATGGACCTTTGCTCTTGAATCACTTTGCTAAGTATTTATTATCTAGCTAAGTAGTTACGTAGGTAATACATTTTATTTCAATTTTTTTTTATATATATAAAATACTCTGTCCTTGTTACATCTTACAAAACATATTTTTGCTGCTTTCATGGTGTTTGCTGGGTAAATTTTTGATGTGTGCTTTACTTGCCTTTTGTGTGTGTGTGTGGTAATAGGAAAGAGCCAAGATGACATCACCTACAGTTACACTAGATAAGACAAAGGCCAGAAAATAACATGTCTTTCACTGCTAAAAAAAATAATTTCAAGTGTGACAGCTTTTAGGGGAACATCCTGAAAGCATTATTCCTATTGCAAAGCACAGAGTTTTAATTAGACAGATTCTTCATACTTTCTGCAAAATTAATGAATGAGAAATAGAACTGAACAGAAATTACATGCTACTTTGGTATATAGTGCATGACAAATTCCAGCAGATTAGCAAGAAGAGCAAATGGGGAGGTTGGCATTCACACTTGGGACTCTAGAATCTGGCTCAGGCCTTTTGCCAAACAGTATCTCAGGTTACTGCAAGCAAATCACTTAAGTATAATTCCGTGAAGAGAGTTAAGTTGTAATGCCTAATGACATAGCTGCTAAGAACCCAGGCACCTGCATGGAAGACCTCATTATGAAAGAGAAATCACAGGTTTGGTTTCCTTCTCTGCTTGGAGAAGGTTCAAATCCAGATTGCTAGTTTTACAGGAGAATATTTTCCACATTGAACTGTTATCCTAATGCAAACGCAGTGGGGGAGACCGTTCTTACTGGGTCCTGTCTCTTGGGCACTGGCTGGAGCACGCTTAGCCGGGTTGTATGGAGACTGTGTACCTAAAGATTGTGCCGGATTCAGAGAAAAGAGTAATTGGCACCGAACAAGGGCATTAGACTGATACCACAGGTGAACTGTGGTATTACACTTCAATTTTGCAGACTAGCTCAACTCTGTTAGTTACAATTGACCGAAATATTGTAAGCTGACCGTGGTGTTGCGCCAAGATTTTCCAGGTCCAGCTATCCGTGTAGCCACTTGGATGGACGCTGAGCAGTAATATGTGGCATAACCCTGTGCCTCTGCTATGACTCTTGCTGAGGATACCAACCAATGTTGTATATAGTCATCCTCGCCCTCCCTTCTCTCATCTAGATCTCCCACGTTATTTAACATTCTCTCATCTAGATCTCCCACGTTATTTAACATGGAGGGTCCTCCAAATACAGCACGTTAGTCCCAGACGTGCCCAGCAGCTCGAGGAGGGCCGGGCTGTCTCTCCTTCACACTCTAAGCTACGTGACAACGCAATTAAACCCCCGTCAGCCTCAAAAGTGAGAGCTCGCCGCACAGTTCACCCCTACCCAGCCTGGGCGTAGTCCGTGCTATTGTATGTTGGATGGCAATCTGTCTGACGCCGGCATTTCAGTGCTGTTAAGTGCTGGCAGAAGTCCCAGTATTTTTTCTTCTCTGCAGACCAAGAAAATATTTTAGATGTCCTCTAATGTGTTGCTTTCACAGTGGCTTTAAATCTTCTGAGATTTATGGAGCCCCTCTCCTTCAGGTTTTGGTCCTGCTCATATAATATATTACTGCTTCCAGCCACCATCCCCTTTGAAGGACACCCAATATAAGAACTTGGTCTTTTGCCAGAGTACATAGCATGGTGAAATTTTTGGTTAGGCGCAGTGGGGCCTTTGCTAGGGCTGACTGGGAGCTTTGCAAAGTAAGAAAAGACTTAATAGATTTACTGTTGAACTTTAATGTGTGGACTATTTTATAGGATCTCTGGTTTTGGGGAGCTCCTTTCTCATTTCCAAAGTGGTGTACAATTTTCTTATAAAAGTACCCTGTAAAAATCACATCCTGTTGCTTGTAAAATGAATAAACCTTGCGTATCCATAATTATATATTCAAAAATGTTCTTACAGAGAGCTGGAACTGCATGTTTTTATGGCACTGAGCCAGCTTTCTACTGCAAGCCTCCACGGCAGCCATCTGAGCGAGGCAGAAGGAGGGCGCAGAGAGAAGGTAGAGCGTGCTGTGCTTTAGGTCCTTCTGGAAGTGGCTGCTTCAGCGGGGCATAGCTAGCCGTCATGCAAGATTTCTCTGTTAGCATAGCCAAAGGCCCTCACGGGACCAAAATCTACCTTTGTTGGTCAGTGACACCACGGGAATGGCCTGAGACCTTTTCTCCCCACTCTTGAAGGGAGGCAGCTCTGCTTAGTGCTTGGCCAAACCCGGCCCTGCCGAAGCTCTGCAGCCACACGGGGCTCTGCTGCCAGGCTCAACCCACGTCCACCCACCCGCACGGGCCAGCTGGGCTGGGGGACGCTGCCGGGCACCTGCCCCTGCCATTTAACTGCTGAGCTCGTTTATCTTTTTTAAGAGTAGGAAACTATATAGCAAGAAGAAGGATGCCTCGGAAACTATTGCAAAACTTGACTACCAAATGGTGATAAATCTGAGGTATGTGATGAGTGGATGTTTTTCAGGGTTTTCAATGAAAATACAAAATGTTTCCCTAGACATTCTGCAAGCAGTAACTCAAATAAAAAGCTGTTTATATGAATACTGTGGATTGTTTAGATTTTTAAGGTGGCTGTAATTCTGCATGTTGTAAAATTACAAATATTTGATCCTGTGGAATCTTTCTGTAATGAAAGACTGAGTCTTTATGGAATAGCCAGCTGTGTTTGGCAGAGGCCGACGAAACCCCCAGGCTCTTGCCTTTGTTTTCTTCAGGTGCGGCTGGCTCATTGTTTCTGCATTTAGATGTCTTACGAAATAAGCTTAGCCTTCATGGTTTAGCTTAGTTTATGCTGGATAGGGAGGAGTAGAGCTTTAGCTTGTCAAAATTAGTGAAGAGCTTTAAAAGACAGTACAGAATTGATGTTTTATTGTAGCTGTACATGTCCAAGATTTGTATCAGAAGTTTTCTGTACATTGGCATTAAAATACCTCTGTTTGCATGTGTATCTCCTCCATGTAAGATCACCCTCACATGCAAACAACTTTTACACCTAATGCCAAGTTGAACATTTAGAGCCTCAAAACTCTGTAAATTTGTTGCTCATTCATGGAAACATCCCAGTTTCCATGTCCATTGTTGGACATTTTTTAGAAGGAAGTTCTCACAGTGCCCGTGTCTGTTGGCTGAGAGCTCACACAGCTGCACAAATACAGCTCCTTCATCTCGGTTTATCTATTTCTAAGGTGCCTTTCCCTGTCTCCCAGGAACAGCACAAAAGATCATAAAGGCTGTGACATGCTTAAAGACTGCAGTAATAGTGTGAGAAGTTATCTATAAAGGCTAGGCTTGAAAATACATTTTTTTCCTGCTATGTATTAAACAAATAAAATGCCTGTGACATCCGCCTTAATGTCTAAATACATTACTTGCCAAACCTTTTATCTAAGCTGGTGCAATTTCAGGTGTTTTAAGTACAATCATGTGCTATTTGCTTAGTACCAGAATCTACCATTCAAGCTGTCCAGGCACATTTAAGAACTGTATTAGGCACTTAATAAGGCACAGAGTCAATGCATGGGAATTCTGCACTGAGAGTTTCCTCTTTGTTTTCAGTCCTGCTTCAGCAATCCTTCCACAGACTGCACTGCCAAACTGCAATCCTGCTGCAAATTGAATGATTTTATGATCTTTTTTTTTAAGAGGAGATGGACTTTGGTGTATATTCTAGGTTATTCCATTAGAAATGTTCCGTAGTGTGAAGATCCTACTGTAAAGTTGGGCTGTGTTAGTGTTTTCCTCGCATGCCCTACTTGCATCATTCCCAAAAAAGGCACATTCCTCTAATGCTGTGGCAGGTTCTCAGTGCAAAGAGCGTTTATCTATCACATTAATGAATGGCTTAATAATACAGCAAAAAAGACTACTTGCATAAAATTCTTTAATGAGGAATGTCAGAGCCGTTTCTGGAAAGGATTTGTTTTAATGCGGGCAAATGTGTTTCCTGAGGGATTGCTCCTAATAAAGAGAATGAATGTCATGCCATTAAATTTGCAAGATCGTGTACCTACTGTTTTATTATCTTTACTTCTCCTTTTACTATATTTTACTTGCTCTTTTGAAACATAAAGCGTAGAAAAACTCCTTGCCACATTTATCAGCAGCGTTGAATGACTGGTGTTAGCTGCAGTGTTCCCCACAGTGTGCTCCTCCTTTACTGTGTGTCTGAATGAAACCCCCAGACCACTCACACACACATGCACAGGTCAAGACTAGATTACACTAAAGGTCCCTGTCAATGATCCCTGTCAATAATAAGTACTAGCAACTGAAGATGCTATAAAAACATTTCCACCACTGTTTTGTAGTTGAGAAGGCTCTACCAGGAAATTTAGGTTATTATTATAGAGTAGTAAGCACCAAACTTTCTTCTTAGTGCTTCTAACTGAAACACCAAAAGTTCCACAGGAACTTTAGGAAAAATTTCTTGACCGTGAGGGTGCCAGAGCCCTGGCACAGGCTGCCCAGGGAGGCTGTGGAGTCTCCTTCTCTGGAGATCTTCCAGACCCGCTTGGACGCAGTCCTGAGCCACCTGCTGTAGGTGACCCTGCGTGTGCAGGGGGGTTGGACTAGATGGTCTCTAGAGGTCCCTTCTAACCTTAAGCATTCTATGATTCTATGATTCTATGATTCTATAGAGACATACTTAGTGGAGTTTTGTGTATTTTTTTTTCTTTGAAACTGCACACAGAAACAAGGCAGGTGGGGAAAGGAGAAGTATTAAGCAAAAGCATCAACAGCAAAGCAGAAAAGGAACAGATTTATGCTTTCTTTAGCGAAATTTCTCAGTGTTGTAAAATAGCAACTCTTTCTGAATGTCTCCCACTGTCATGTTATAACAGACTTCGAATTATATACACAGTAATTTTAATTAGCAACATGTACATGCAAAATATCTAATTTGCTATTTGTTGGTTGAAGCAGAAAATGATCATCAATTGCTTTTATTTTGTATAAAAACATATTTACACTCTATGCGTACTGTGTACAACATAGGTAATACACTTGAGAGAAAATCTTTTATCCCTGCATGAAATTCGTTTATTTGAGCATAGTAAACTTAATATTAAATTATTTATTAATCTCCCCCTGCTGTGTTTTTGCTGCGTAGGAACCAAGGAGTTGCAAGATTATATGAAAGATGTTTCCCTTCATGTCTAGAATCCTGCCTTGGGCAGTGGCCAGTGCTTGGTACATCACCAGAATGCAGCAAAAAAACCTTCAAAAAACTATACTTGAACAATACCTTAATTAGTGTAATAATAAACATCTTGGGGAGAAATTCTTGCCATTACAAACGTCTGGGCTAGACCTGGAGAACGACATAGCTACGCATGTTTCTAGTGCTCATGTTCTAATTTTGATCCCAAACAACTTTTTAAGAACTACAGCTGTTTAAAGTACATCAGGTAAACAGAGATATAATGCAATCAAATTTTATTCACTCATAAAATATCTATTCTGAGAAATCTTTCATACTGTTCCTTTTGCTGATGAAAATAGCAATTAAAAAAGTCATTCTGAAGTTATTTTTAAAAGTACTCTTTTACTGAGTTTTTTGTCTTGAAGGTTGTACTCTAAAGTTTTGACCATTTTTCACTGGAAATAAGGGCTATAAACATGACTAAAAATCGATTAATACAATTACGATTTTATTTCCTAAAGCTACTCCTAATTCTAGTCTTGGAAGTGTCTCTGTCTGAACAAGGTAGAGCCGCTCAAAGCCTGTTCATGCCTAAACCCCATTTGTACCTGCCAGATGGGCGCATGTCCACCTGCCTGGCCCAAGGACGTGTGTCAGGCAGGCGCTGACGAAGTGCACTGCATGTCTGGAGCCTGTTCCAAAGGCAGCGGGGATGGCCCTTCTCCTTGGCTTGCACTCACTTTTACTCAAGAGTCGGGGCACTTGCGCAGGCAGTTAAGGGTTAACTGGACAATTCTGCTGAAAAGAACAATTTAAATAAGCTAAGGTTATTAAACACGGAGATACAACATCTGGCTCAGACAGTCCCTGAATCATAAACGGTGCAATGCTGGGAGAGCGCCCGTGGAAAATATAATGCACGTGATACTCAAAATCTTGTTAAAGGTGAAAGGGAATACACAATGGATATGGAACCAGGAATTTACTGTTAGTCTGCTTAACATTTTAACAGTATAACAGTCCAAATTATAAAGTTAACATCGAAAAGGCTCATTAATATAGTGGAAGTAATTATATGAGAAAACTTGCTGATAGCTCCCCCTTTTCCCTGTGCTCATGCTTGTGCTGCCCCTCTGGATGTTAAGGTCAATACTTGGGTCTTCCTCTGGTTGGACAGCGAGAGAGAAGTAAGGCTCCTTCTGATGTTTAGGGCTCATTAGTTGAGTGCAGATTCATGGACGGGGTTCATGAGTTTCACCTCCGAAATTCACAGCAGCTCTTCCTGTTCCACCATCCTTGTTCAACAGGTATCCCACAGATCACTGCCCTTGAGTCCCTTCTAATCTTCCCTACAAGGAAATTTTTCTGTGGAAATATACTGCGATGCCTGAGAAAAACACCAAAATAATTTTTGATGTCATATTTGGGCACAAAAACTCAAACATGCATATTGCCACAGAGCCTCGCACCAGCTCTGCCTCAGATTAGAAGTGGGGGACTCATTTCATATCTGGCTGCTACACTATTTTACTCAAGAAGCCCCCTCCGAAATCGATGAAGTAAAAGTTGCAGTTTGCTGCTGTCCTAATAAAACCACCATTTAACAAATAATGCTCTAGGCCATCATAGTGCTTTTGAAAAACACTTTTTTTTTCCCCCTCTATACTAAACCTGCAGAAATATTTCCCCTCTCTTATAGTGAGCCCTATGTCAAGACTAAAGCCTTCCTTGAAAGCAAGGTACACAGATCACCCACAAAACTTTTAGGACGAGGCCGTTCGGTTCTGTAAAAAGTGATGAAAGAGTCTTTTCTTTTCCTGTTTTCTCAGTCACAGCATATGACAGACCCTCCAGGTATGGGGACAGCTATGGCCATATGCATGGCCTTATGCACGCTGCTCTTCTAGGGTGGCTGCTGAGCCACCATAAAACCCATGATCCTGCTTCAATAATGTGCTTTGCCCTCAGTATTTGCTCCTTTTTCTCCATTCTGTGCTACCCTTTTTTTTCTTTTCAAGTCAAATTCAAATCCAGAGAAAGAAAAAGAACTTACCCTTTTAGGTATTCCTGGCCTGTTTGCCTAGAATTATGCTGTCAGACCCAGATCAGTAATCACATCTGACAAGCCCGAGTGAATGTTTATGCTTGACTAAGGAGAAATAAAATAAAAGTTAGTATAAAATGATTTTATTAGCAGAATGATCATTTTACTCCTTACACAAATGTGCCACAGAGATAGACTGCATAGAAGGCAGTGAAGAGTACTAGAAAGGCCACAAAGCATTTGTTTATTTATGTGGTTGTAGTATTTTGAGAGGCCTTGCTGAAGTGCAGCCCTTACACAAACGCTGTCAGATTTTAAAGGCAGAAGATAGGCCCGACTATATACTTTAAGTGATCTTCATCACTTATCACAACTGAGAATTCTTTCCATCTCAACTTGCAGCATGGCAGGAAAAAGGTTCATCAGCAGATGTGGACCTGGTAGAAGGGACAGAGAACTGTGATTTAGTGATTTGATTTAGTGATCAAAGCTGTGCCCAATATTTTCCAGTGCTGTATTCCTTTAAAAAAAAAAAAAAAAAACTCATTGAATCATCTAGGTAATTCTCCAGCTTGCACAGGCAGGTAGAGAAATTAAAGTGGAATTTCACAATGGTCTTCATTTTTTATAGTTAATATACAAACTTTGCACAACAGGACTCCAGCAAGTCCTGCATACAGGACACAGGAATATTACTATTACTACTGCTTTCCTGTTCTGAATGCCTTATGTGTTTGACAAATGGCAGCAGTAATCTCCCATATGATTAATTTTGCGTAGATAAATTATGTTCAGATTAAGGGATGTATTCTGTAGATAGAAATATTAGATATTAGGTATCTTAGATATGTTCTACTTTTTTTAATGTTCTGAAATGATACTTTAACTGATCTTTATGCTTGCTGAAGGCTATGTATATTTCTTTTTACTTTTCTCAAAAGCCATGTTAAGCTTTTTGGTCAATTATTTGTTGTTTAGATAAACATTAATGCCCAAAATGGACTTCCTACATTCAGTGCATTGGAATACAACACTTTTACAAGTCCACAAATAATGAAACTTCTTGCTCTGGCTGTTCAGCACTTACACCGGGCACTACTGTAGGTCACTGAGAAAAGAACACAGACAGAAGACCTTGCTAACAAACATCTAGTTCAAGAAATGGAACATGCCACATTATTCAGTGTAGTCCAACTTGTATATATGTATATAACAAGATCTTGATTCTCTATCATTACAAGAAAAAGGTCCAGAATATTTGTGGCAAGAGAGAGGCTTGCATTTGTAATGCCATACTTCTGCTTACCCAAGTTCTAGAAAAAATCAAGATGACAGAGCTGATGGAAAGAAGAGCTATTAAACTTATGAGAAAAAGAGAGTTTAATATACAGAAGATAATAACAGAGAAGTTTGTTAAATAGGAATATGTTGTCTAAAATGCACCGAGGTGCAGGATGTGAATATTAGGAAGGAAGAAGAATTATTTAAAATAATGGATGAACAGGAGAGTTGCTGGAGCACTTGAGCAGGATTTTGAGCAGGATTTTGAGCAGATTTGAGCAATTTCAACTGCTTCCTCATCGGAATGTGGCTAGTGGTGGGCAGTTCCTTTTTGCCCAAATCTGAAGGCTGGAGGCATGTTTGCCCTCTTCAACAGTTCCACCTGAGGTGGGCAAAACTTGGGCAAAAGGAGAAGCTGAGGGTATCCCACAGTCTTTTACCCTCAAATGCTCTAGCCGGGTGGCTTCCAAATTATTATACCACAAACAGATGACTGCTTCTATGTCTTCCCAGACAGAAGGTGGGAAATGGTTGCTGTTCTAAAATGTTTTTTTTTTTTTTTTTTTTGGCACAGCCTCCATATTCCATGCTGTGCAACATTTTTCCCTTTTACAGTGTGCATACTGCTTTTTTGGAATTGTGGAGTTTGATGGCCTACACATTTCCATTCATAAGAGATGCATCAGGAGCGCGTTGAACCAGAGGCTCCCACTTCAGTATTTGATCACACCTAGTAGAGGTTTCCAAAGCCTGCAAGGAGCTAGGCACCTGTACCATCACACAGACACTGTAACATAGCTAGCCAGGTACATTATGCCCTAAAGAGAGCAAAATACAAGATAGACACCTCTACTCAGCTTTTCTTTTTTGGTTAGGTTAGGTAGCTAGCTGGCGAAAGCAGCCACCTGGCTTTTACGGCTCCCTTAGCTACATACTCCTGACTCCATGGATGACACAGAGAAGGAAAGCTCGAAAACCTTCTGTGCTCTACCTTGCTGGTGGCTTCATGCCATCCCTGTGCAAAATGGAAGCGTATGAGAAGGAAAAGGTGTGACAGATGTTACGTGAAATCTCTTCATCTCTACCGGAGGCTTCGCAGATGGTAAGGAGTGTAGCCTGGTTTTAAAATGCTTGTGTGTTGATGGCATCCATCCTGTAAGGGGTTTGGTATCATGAGAGCTTTCGCTCAAAATCTAGCTGGCAATCTTGCAAAACCACCACTTGGGGTCATTGTAGAAAGCATGTCTTGAGCACATATGAGACATGTTTTACAACTTGTCTTGTACTTTCAGTACATATATATTTAAGTACATAGTCTGCAAAGCCATCATGTGTTACATGATGTGTTCAGATGTGCTCAGATGACCAGAGGCCAAGATGTTTTGATCATTAGGATAAACCTTACACTGTTTTGTCACAACAGACAAAGCAAGCACTGAACTAAACCCACCAGCTTTGCTTTGATACTTTTCTTTCCTGAGTCCTATCTTCCCAAAATACACAGTAAAGCTACAAAAAAAATTGAAAAGTAGAAATACTAATGAGTTGCAGCCAATATGACAGGCTGCTTTTCTGGGCATCACAGAATGGTGCTTTTTTTTTTTTTTTTTTTCCCTCAGTGTATTATGTTCCTTAAGGCACCTAACCATAAGAATGTTGGATCGAATCAAGGAAAGACACAGTGAAATGTTTAGCTGAACCTAAGTCAAGACCTACTGAAAAATACCCTTCAAGACATAGATTAAAGCCTCATTCCTTGACCACGCTTTCTTTTTTAACCAACAGCATGCCTGTAGCATTGCAATGTGTAACTAGATCCAAGAATTCCCAGAAGATAAGTGTCAAAAGTGATAAGCAACTAAAAAAAGAGCATCAATGGTAAAATTACTAAGAATATCGCTGAAATTGTATGTGAAAAACTAGCATTTTCTTTTTGGTAACAACAAAGGTAATTAACTTTGAGAGTGTTCAGAGCAAAGGCAGTGTAATGAGCACTGCAGATTGTTCAATTTAGAGAGGATTGTTCACTTCCTAATCTAGTATATGGATTACTTTTTCACTAGCCCTCTCTTTTTGACGATCTTGTTTGTGAGTAATTTTATCAACAGATGTTTATCACCATGATCATAAACATGATTGATTTAATATCACCTCTTTTGAGCTACTACCCGACATCTGGACTACAGACAGAGATTGGCCCTATTATATAATGGCTGAAGTTAATGAATCAAGTATTTCGCATCTCTGTTTTTAGAACTTCACTGAAAAAAAAGTTGTCATGAATTTGCCTTTCGACGAACGCAAGAGATTTTTAGACAAATGGGAAGTAATTTCGTTATATCTGAGATTCGGAAGACTGCAATGCAATTCGGTCATAAGGGATTTTACCTTTAGACACATTCCTAAAACCTGTGGATGATTCAGTTTTGTCCTTTTTGCTCATCTTCTGGGTGCTGGAATACTTGAGGACATGAGCAATTTGTAGCTGCAAGTTCACTTTTCAGTCTGCACCAGTACACAGAAAACTTTGTAAATTCGAGCTGGGCATGTTTTCTATGACTGGTTTTTATCAAAAGGGGAGTGTTGCCTAATTTGAATTTTGGTTTCTAGGAGGACATTCTTTGCATTATTAGAGCTGGGATCTAAGAAATGCAGAAAGCAAAATTTCCCTTCAGTTGTCTATAATTTCAGAACACAGCCTCGTGTCTGGGTCTCTCTAGCACATTGTCACTTAATTTGCCAAATCTGTAACCCTTCTTCGCTCTAGTCAGTATGTGTTGTATTACTATACACTAATGAGACAGTTACAACCAATTAGGTTCTAGCAGTCTGGAGGGAAAGTGGGCATTTCATTAACTCATCGGAAGCTTCCAAAGCTTCTCATCATGAAGAAGAAAGACTGGACTGCTCCACAAGGCAGGTGAGCAGAAAGCAGAAGGTGAGAGCAAGGTGGGCAGGGGCAGCGTCCTCAAAGGCAAGGGGTGCTGCAGTCCCTCATTCTCCAGGCCCATCTGAGCAGCTTACTCCTGACTTTGCTGTTTTTTTTAATGATCATCCAGATGTTTGTTTCACATTGCTGAGAGCTGACAGGCATCTCACTAAGCTCCATCAGCCAGAATCTTCCTGAGCTTTAGCCCAGGATTAGTTGAGACTCAAGCTCTCTTCCACTGTTACCACGGTTTCAGGACCAGATTAATTTTGTCTTTTCCTATAAATTCCTATATTCTTATGAAGTATCATGTGATTCCAACTCTCAATTCCTGAGAAAAGACCCCTGCACGTACTGGGGGAAAGGGTAGAAATCCAGACATGAGCTGCTTAATGAAATGCCTGTCAAATTTTGGCAGGGTTAAACAAACATCTGGATGTTAAGATAATTCTATAAAACTCACAGTGATAGAGATGTTCAAATGAGCTAATCTGATGAACAACAAGAGAAAAGGTCTTTTATTATGGGCACAATTTTCAGCCTAAAGACTGCAGTGTGTATGCACGGAAAAGAACAGGGAAGAATATAAATAAGAGTAGAATTAATTTAGTTTTCGTCATCTGAACCAAGCTAGTGAATTTAAGAACTGTTCTGTTCTTTGTATGATCAGCATATATCATGACCAGATTCACTAATGTCTGGAGTTAAATCTACATCAGAAGAAAGTCAGGCCTCTAAAAGGAAGCCAGTTTTACTGTTAGCTTGTTCATGATGCAGGTAAGGGATTTTGAAGTGTGCTGATTTCTGCCGTGGAGGTAAACAGTGTCTACCTATCTAGGCAAAGACAGGCAGCCCTGGTAAGTAGATCTTTTTGAGATGGAGCTGCAAAACTAGTGAGCAACTCACTAGCGAGAGGTATAGATGGACCCTCTCTAGGCTTCAGAAATTATTTTTTTAAGTGACAGCTCCCTCAAATCCATTGCACCTTCAGTGGAACCTGAAACCTTCAGTTTGTTTGCCCTCAGCTCTCAGTCATTGCTTGTGCTTTTGTGTTTATATCTGGGAATCCAGGCCATTTGTGTCTCATAGCACAGTCTGCCTACATCTGCTGGATCCTGCGGAATTCCCATGACATGCAAAGGCCCACGTATCAATGACATCCCACTTACTATGCTGTGAGGACTGGGAAATCATCTTTCTCTTCTGCTTTTGCAGTTGTTCCATTTTCTGTCCTTCTCCTCAGTGTATGCGTGTATTTCTTTTCAAGAAACTTAGTTACAGTTTTATTTGTGCTCAAGACTCTACCCATGAAATAGGTTTCAGAATTAGTGTACGCTAGAAAAAAACAGATGAAACTAAATGGATAGAAAAGAACAGTTGTGAAATCCTCCTTTTTTGCTCCATTGGCTTAATGATAGATAATGTCTTCTCCAGTTTGCTTCTCTGCCACTTGGCAGAGCTAATGCTATGATAGCATGTTTTTAGTTAATTGGTAATTATTATATTAATATAAACTGCAGATTGTGAAATATAGTAAAAAAAAAAACAGTACTCTTGCCTTTAGCAGTGGAAAAAATAGCCACACTTACTGTTTTTGAACAGCAAAATAAAATTTGAAGAAACTGAACGTGTAGCTCTACCCCCTTAAGTCATTTGACTGCCTACGAAGAGGTTTCAAAGAAGCAATGTACCATTATGTCAACAGACATAAATCAGCGCTGCCCCATCAAAGTCTGCTTCTGTTTGCATCATCCTGAAATCTTAATTAATCTGACTGAGACAGCTTCAGTTTGTGGTCATTTCTGAAGAACATTGGTACGTTCTTTCTATTTGCTGAACTTAAATGAAACAGGCACTAGATAGCCATTATGTAATCTAAGCACCTAACAAGCCATTTGCCAGTTTGAACTAATTTTAACTGCAAATGAAGAGGTGCAGTTGTAATGGATACAGAGCATCTGCTCACAGAGAACCCGATTCACTGACCATGGATATACCTAGAAATGAAAAATATGAGTCTCCTGCTTGCTCACGGCTCGCCAGTCAGGGAAGCGGCTGCTGCAGCTGAATTCCTGCTGCTCACATTACAATTGACTCTTGCTAGTGCTTTGGCCAATGTGCTAAGCAAAGGTGCTGAGCACACCAGGAGTCCGAAGCTGCAAGTGTTTTCTTATTTGTTAGACATTCTACTCTCAGGTTGGGCCTGAGGAACAAAAATAATGGCAGTGATTTGTAAGGTTCACACAGGTTAGCAGTGTCAATGGCAAAACCAAATCCTCACACTAAGTACGTGTCTTCCTAGCAACACCCATGCTTAGTATAAAGAAATAAGTATGTCTTAGGAGAGAATGATCTACCAAGTAATTACTCAGTTGGTTTGTCTCTAAAATGTAGCTGGGTTTGTTTTCATAAATAACATTTAAATAACACTTAAGCACTTAACTAAGAAAATACAGGTAGCTGTTTGATAATTCATGGATATACAAGCAACATTTAATTGAAAGACATCATTGGCTCATATATGTAACACAGAGGCATTTGTTTTTCTGGAGCAACAAATCCAATATTGGGAGTTTCTAGAATACTTCACAAGCATCAAAATCATAAAAAAAGAAAAAGCTGAAGAGTTCCATAAGCTAACAGGAAGTATTATTTTATAGTGACATTTTTTCCCTCCTGATGAGCATCCTTTTGTTTGAATAGTTTAGCAGGGAAGATAAACAGTTCAGCGACACCAGAGCTGACTCTGCTGCCCTTATTTGAGATGAAATAAGTCACTGAGGCCTGACCAAGTCTGTCTACATTCTCAGGGCTCCAAAGGATGAAATATGTTGTTTGGCTGGAGTCGCCCTGAGCATTTCCAGGTTTTGCAATCAACAAGAGTTGCCACTGCCAAAAAGATTACTCTCCCCAGCCTAGCAAATGCCGGGAGCACGCGAGCTCCATCCTGCAGTAGGCACACTAGTCATGGCTACAAAAACCTGGAGAAACCCTGTAGCGTCCATGGCTAGGGGGAATCTTGTTTCAAGCTAATCTGCAAGCGAAATGATTCATGTGATCGTCTTTGCTCCCAGGTGGCCTCTTCCTGATGTAATATGCCAGGGTCCAGAGATGCACATCTAAGGCAGCTTCAGGCCAACATATGAAATATATAGAAAAGCTCTGTCACAAGAATCTAATGACTTGCTGGACTTTCTGCTTTGATGAGTATTCTCCATGTCTGTTCTTCAAAGAATTAAATCTTTTCTTTTGAAACACAAGTCTCTGCTTGGGGGTTCTTTGGAGATCTTCTGGAGAAAAGTCCAGCTCAGCAAAAGTCCTTAGAGCCTTGCTGCAGTTTAACAGTGATGTTATGCCCTTGTGACTACAATTTTATTTAGACATTCATGTTTAAAGAGCTCAAAGTAAAAACAAACAAACAAAAAATCTAAATAAGTCTCAAAAACTTCTAAAACTGAAAAATAAGTGTAAGAGAAGGTATGAGGACACCTCCATCAAATGGGAGAATCAGTGTGAAATGAAAGGAAATCCTTTTAGCCCTTCTGACCCCAAAAGCTTTTGCAAGTGTCCAGCATAGAAGAGCTTTATATAGGGAGTTTTCCTCTATTCCCCTATCTTCTCAAAAACAGAAGATACATGCATTTTTAGGATATGATAAACTCCATTAAGATGCCATAAAACAAACCATAATTAGACCCAGAATGAGTATGGGCATAGGGGATGCAGATACCTGCCTTTGGCTTATAGCCTTAGGGCAGCAAAATTGTCCTAGCAAGGAAAGATAAGAAAAGAAGGAGGCTGCCTGTTTTGTCTGTGTCCAGTCCTGAAAAGCCAAGTTGGCTCCCACTGCTATCCCAGAGGTATCAGGCCCTCCGCTTGTGAGCTGGTGGTTGCTCTAGCTCCTTCCAGTTCCTATGGCTGCACCCCTCTCCATCTACTTCTTGGTAGTTTTAGGAGTAACCAGTCAGGCTCTGCAGGACTTTAATGATAAAAGATTAGTGTCGACCTGTCATCTGCAGGTGAGAAAAATGTAATTTTGCTTATGTTTCCTATGCCTTGAGCCAGCTCTTCTTATGTCACAGCTGAAGCCTCACCTAATTCACACATGAGAGAGATAGCTAATTCATACATAAAATATCAGATGTACAAATCAACAAAACACTTACCCAGTGAAGTAGTTTGGATTGCATGAGACACACAAATACAAGTGAAATGCTGCATCACCTGTATAAGCTACTGTAATTCCCTTTAGGCAAGGGCATGTATCTTCCCATGAGTTTTCTAGAGAAAAGTTCAGAATGCTGAGGATGCCCTCCTTCCAGCATTTTCTTAACCACCCCCTAGATCTCATGCTAAACTAGTATGACAGCCATCACCAACGGTGTGTTGTGAATTGGAAAAATCAAGCAGAGGACATGGGGAAAGCGAATGTTTCCCGATATGCTTATAGGGAGCAGGTTGGTATGAGGACATGAAAAATCAGGTGTTGATGTGCTGTGGCCACTACAGTGAGACCTTAAGTTAGGCAGAGCACTGTGACGGCACTGTCAGGCCTTGGCTTTCTCAAAGAAGAGAAAACTCAGGATGAAAACAAACAGAAATAACAGGACTTGTTCACAAGTCTTCATGACACCACCACATTTTGGCAGAGCAAGTCCTTTTTACGGACTTGCTCATTAATGACTTTTCTGGTTGCAACAGGGTCTATACCATCTCTTTGGCTCTCTAGGCAAACATCCTCTTGCCTGTCCATCTGTTTTTTGCTTTTCTCAGCAGTTTCTTCTTCCCAGCCATCCTGCAGACTCCTGGCTTGCTGCCTGCCTGCTCTCTGCCTCCCTTCAGCTGGCCCCATGCTGAACCTTGAAGTTCCCCTTGACCCTCAGTGGCTCCTAGGGAAAGCACCATCTTCTGCTCCATCCAGAGGCTCCTCCTGGCTGAGCCTGTAGCAGCCAGGATGAGGCTTTTAAGTAGGAGAGTGCATATAACCCAATAAACTGTGAATGTAGAGATAAAGCAGATGTCAGCTGCCACAGTTACTCCCTTCCTTAAGTTGTCTTTCCATTGGTTTTCTGGATCTGTTTGCATGAGTTAATGCCAACGGTGTCTTTTAGGAATTCTGATTCGACTGTTTTCATGAACAAAGGATATAAGGTAAGAAAGATACTATGTTCGCAGAAAAATATCTGTAATTATATATATAGCATATAATATGTAATTACATATATAATTAAATAGGCCAACTATTTATAAGCATCAGGAAGATAATAAGGCGAGGTGGGACATCCAATGCAGACTTACTAATATGTTTTTTTTTATTTTATTTTATGAAAGAATTAAAGGTCATGTGCCTTTGGGAAAAAGTAATAGATTTCATATATCTTGAACTTCAGTTGCCTTTCATTATAAGTAAATTAGAGAAACATGGACTGATGAATTAATCTTAAGTTGGGGAAAATGCCTAGAGAATGAGACACTGTTATAACAATTCCTTCTCAGAATAGGAGAAAATACACCAAACAAGATTCCACTAAAGGCTGATTCATATTGGACATGGAACTACTGGAGAGAGTCCAGCGCAGGGCTACGAGGATGATCAGGGGCCTGGAGCATCTGCCCTGTGAGGAAAGGCTGAGAGAGCTGGGCCTGTTCAGCCTGGAGAAGAGAAGGCTGAGAGGAGACCTCATCAGTGTCTCTCAGTACCTCAAGGGAGGCAGTGTGGAGGATGAGGCAGCTTCTTTTCAGTGGTGGCAAGCGATAGGACTAGAGGAAACAGCCACAAACTGAAGCACAGGAGCCACAGGAACTTAAGGAAAAATTTCTTGACAGTGAGGGTGCCAGAGCCCTGGCACAGGCTGCCCAGGGAGGCTGTGGAGGCTCCTTCTCTGGAGATCTTCCAACCCCGCCTGGCTGCCACCCTGTGCCACATGCGTTGGGTGTCACTGCTGGAGCAGGGGGGTTGGACTAGACGATCTCTAAAGGTCCCTTCCAACCTTAATGATCCTATGATTCTATGATGATTCTATATCCAGTCTTTTTTAATGTTTTAATGGATGATCTGGATCCAAAAATGCGGAAACAGTGGGACAGAATGGAGCAGAAACAGTGGGACAGAAGTGGAGCAGTGGAAGCAATACAAGAGAGAGAATGACTATTGAGTTTGCAAATGCTGCAAAATGAGGAAGGACCTTAGAGATAAACCTTAGGATTTCAGACAATCTCAACAAACTGGAGAAATAGACAGGGTACTTACTATTCAATAGTGACAAGTAGTACTCTTAAGCAGGAATAATCTGCTGTGTAAACACAGATAGAGCAAGAACTGGGTGGGTCTGAATTTTAACTAAATCCCTAAAATATTTCAACTTCAAACTTGGAAAAGTAATTGAACTTATGCATTGGCAGCAAAATGTGATGTTCTTCACATCTCTGTAAAAAAAGTGCTGGCATTTTAACACTGTACCTCCATGTAACATTGAGTGGATGATATCTTTTCCTTCTCTGTCTATAGCCATTACCATACAAAAGAAAACCTGCCTGGGTTCTTTACCTGGGCTTTTCCTTCTCCCTTCCATTTTTCAGTTTGATACTTCCATTGAGACATTGCATAGTTAAGGCAGAAAATAATTCAAATAATATACAACAAAGTGCATGGCATTGTGAAATTTTCCCATATGCAGAAGAGAAATATTTTGGATGTTAGTTTTGTTCTCTACTCCCCTAGGTCTGGGACTAATGCAGCCTTTTCTCTCTCTCCTCTCTCTCTCAAAAAAAAAAAAAAAAAAAGGAAAAGGAAAAGGAAAGGAAAAAAAGGAAGCGGGGCAGAAGATGGTCACCATGTGGCTAGAGACAGGCCATGTCAGATCAAGGTTTGGTGAAGCAAGTAGAGGATTTCATTACTATGCCATTTTTTTTGGTATGCTCATTGTTTTTCTTGCTTTCTTTTGAACTCATGCATGGAATAGGTAATGATTCACAACTTCTTCCAAAGTGGAGTGACCAAGTTGTTTGCTGCAAATCATGATGCTCTACCAGCTACAGAACCACATCAAAACAGCTACCTTGGGGAACATAGAGCTCCCAGTGGGAGCAAAATCTTCTGCACTGCAGAGCTTACAGCATTGCTTACTGCAATCAAAGTTAAAGCACATAATAGACTTGAAGTCTATCAAACCAAAACAGTTACAATTTTGTTAATATACTTCTTGGAAATCTAGGATATTTTCCCTCATTTATGTATGCATTGCTAGGGCTTTGCTTTTGAACATGAGCTTGTCTTGCTGTGTGTATTCAGCTTCCTGTCGTTTTGCAGCTTCACAATCATAATATAGCACTTGATGTTGCCCTGAACCTAACTGTCAGTCAAGAGCCTGTAATAGACTTCTTGGTACAGCTGTAGCAGTTAAATCCATTTAAATTAAGAACATACTCCATATTCAGGCTGTTTTTAGCTCCTTTTAAAGTGCCACTTTTATTATTCTTTTGTTTTCGTGGTTTTCTGTGCACGACTGTATTCCAGCTGGGACTGCAACAGCCAAAATACTATGAGAACAGTCTATTATTCTGTTGCAGTTAAATGTATCGCAGGCATCTCCACAAATTCTAGTGAGGCTGCGAGCCTTGTATGACATCCTTTTGATGTGGTTTGCTCCTGCTTTTGGCTTTACAAAACAAAACAAAACAAACAAAAGAAATCTGACCTTGGGTTTGTGGAATCCTGCCTCATTGCTAAAGCAGTGGCTGTGGGGCCTGTGCTTCCTAAGGCAGCTGGGTCTCCAGGGCTGTTGCTGTCTTTAGTGAGAGCTCCTGAAAATGCAGCTCATCTCCTTCCAGTTTGAAAAGACTTTGTGAAGACTCTGCAAATGAATTTGTTCTGGGGCTTTGGCCAGCTGTCTTGCTGGGAGAGCAGTCCTTAACGCAAACAAAATCTAGTACCCTCAACATAATGATTTTCTATCCATCTGGAGTGGCTATGGCAAGACACACTTTTAAGTCAAAATTCAAGATTTCTCTGAGGCTCCAAAGTTGCCACAGCTCTCTCTGTAATCCTCCATGGGACCCTTTAAATCCCCCTCTGGGGATCAGGCCCAGCCAAGATGGGTTCATGAAAGGCTGGGAGGAAGAGTTGATCTGCTTGAGGGTATGAAGGCTCTGCAGAGGGATCTGGACAGGTTGGATCAATGGGCTGGGGTCAACTGTATGAGGTTCAAGAAGGCCAAGTGCCGAGCCCTGCACTTCGGTCACAGTAACCCCACGCAGCGCCACAGGCTTGGGACAGAGTGGCTGGAGAGCTGCATGGCAGAAAGGGATCTGGGAGGGTTGGTTGACAGCCGGCTGAACATGAGGCAGCAGGGTGCCCAGGTGGCCAAGGAGGCCAACAGCCTCCTGGCTGGTAGCAGGAACAGCGTAGCCAGCAGGACCAGGGGGGTGATCGTCTCCCAGTACTC
>VZSV01000127.1:880990-900038 GCA_013398735.1 Nothocercus julius | reverse complement strand
AAAAAAAAAAAAAAAGGTTTATAGCAAAGAAGATAATTCAGTAGTGTCACATTATTGAATATAAAAAGCACCAAAACCATTATCATTATTTAACTGAGAGTTATTTTATATTCTTGTATCTCTATATATAGATGGAGAAAGAGGCGATTATAACTCAAGAGACCAAATTCTACTGCAGTCAGCATTGCTAGGAGCTCAGGAGGACAACTATGTCTGGTCTTGGTGACATGCTTTGGAAAGGAGGTGCAACAAAGGAGGGCAAAGAGAACAATGAGAGCACTAGAAAACATCCCCTATATGGAAATATTAAGTCAGTTGAGTCAATCTCAAGAAGAGATAGTCAAGGAGAGGCATAATAACAACTTTTGGATGTGTAAAAGTGTTGCTGCAAAAAGCAAGTGAATAAACTCCTCTCTATGTCTATAATAGGAGATAGAGTAACAGATTTAAACTCAGGAAGAAAGATTCAGGTAAAGATATGTGGTTACCAGGCATACTACAAGTCCATGCAGGAAAAAAAAAAAAAAAAGTCAATTGAGGTTGATTTATCTCAGCAAAGGGGCTGCACATAATGGGGACTCAGGGAATGATCAGAACCAGAACTTTCCTGACAGTTACTGTATTTGATGCTCCTTTATTGATGCCCAAGAAAAACAGAAATGGAGGAAATAATACAAAATGCAGTGTGGAGTGAGCAAAGGTGTGGAGAGCATTGTAAATAACACTGCAGCAGAAAGACTTATAAAAAAGCAGGAGAAGAGAGAAGGAAGGGGGAATAAATTAGGGTGGGAGGGGGGGAAGTGGGGAAGTGCCCACGAGATAAAAAGGTGAGGATGGGGGTGAGAGGACCCAGCACAGCAGTTGCTAGCTGGATGCCTTTAAAGGCCTGGAGAACAGACACGGAAAGACAGACAGAAAGATCTCTTCCAGATATTTCTAGATCACGCTGCCTTGCAGGCATTCTCACAAAGTCCTCGGCTTAGGTTCTTCTGCATTCAGCAAAAACTGTGAAACCTACTGGCAAAAGATTTCATCACGTATTGCTTGTTTTCTCACTGCAGCGTTAGTTGGGTTCATACAACAGCCCCAATATATCTCAGTCGCTGTTCTGAGACATCGACATTTCTGCAAACCTAGCCCTTTCTGTGCCTTGCTTTGGGTACCGAGGAACAGATGCCTCTGAAAAGCTTAATAATGTGCATCACCTAGGAATGGTGCAGCAGAAGGCTGGAGGATAAAGTACATTTCTCCAGGGCACCACTCCACTGTCTCATCCCTCCCTTCTCTTCCTGCAGGTTCCTTCTTCAATTACCACATACTTCCCAACGGCTGCAACACAGGAATCAAGGGTCTTCTAGCCAAGAGCTGTTTGATGTCTGCACCCTGGATGCTCTTATTTTAATCACTGCACAAGAACCAAGGACCAAGGCTTACACTTCTAAATAAAACTTCTAAGGAACTGTCAGTAACATACTAATATCTTTTATTGCTACTGAAGTTTAACTATAAAATGATCATCATAAACTTGCAGAGTATAGTTATTTATTTGAAGAAATAACATATAAATAGTGGAGAGCTGGCTGTCCCTTTTGGGCAGGTGGTTGTACTCTCCCACTTTCATGGGAGTGGAGAAGACACCCCAGCAATGATGATGCCTTTGTGCAATGCTGAAGTAGGGGCAAAACATCAGGTAGGAGAACCATCAACCAACAAACAAGAGGACAAAAAAGGTCTGAGCAATTTGCTTCCTGTGGCACAATACACAGTGTTGCAGGACTGCCAAATATTTTAACTTTTGGCTTCACATGCAGTCAGGCAATTAGAGTTTGCTGCAAAAGCCCAAGTCCTTCTTTTTGAAAATATGTTTCCCCATTAATGGTTTTCGGCATGCGTCTATTATTCATTTTTTCAGCTAATTCTCTGCAGGTGCCTTGTCTTGGAAGTACATCTCTTTTTCCCCCCTCAGCAACACTATTTAATGTGATGAACAATGTTGTCATGATGAGCTCCAATAATTTTCCCCTAGCCAATAATTCACTGAATTACAGCCAAACTAGAGAAACTTTATGGAGTTAGAAAATGCTCCCAGCAAACCCTTCTGTGCGAAAAAGAACCAAGCACTCTGATGCTTTATTGCCCAGGAAAGGGCCAAGAGGACTTTGACACCAGTTCAAAAAAGTCACCAGACCTTCTAAGGCTTTGGGGGGTTGAAGGGTGTTACTATAAGTCAACCTTTTTCACCACGCTGGGAAGAACTACATACTGAAAAAAAAACAAGCCTCCATTTTTTTTTTCTGATGCCATGTTCCTTAAGCCTTTTTTCTTTAGATCACGTTTTCTGTCTACCTAGTTAGATTACCATTCACATCAGGATTTGTGTGTGGGAGGGATGTTTACCTTGGTAGCAAAACTCGGAAACAAAAATCCTCGTAATGGACATTAAGATCTGTCAAAGAATCTCATGAGCACAAGCAAGGCAAGATTAAAAAAGAGCAAATTAATTGTAAGCACTCCCCACATCTTGCATACAGAAAAGCTCCCAGAGGCTGAATATAAAGCTCTAGGTCTGTCATTGTGCCCTTCTGGGCTGTTGCGGCATCACTCGTAGGACTTCGCTAATCACAAGGGAAGGGAGAACGAAGCTGGCCAAGCCCAAGGTCCCAGCAACCTCCCGTGCCTCTCCCCATCTCCTGGGCTGCCACAGAGCAACGTTCCCACTGCACAATCATCTCTGGATTTCACTGAGCCCAGAAGAAACTACTCTCTTGTTTTTAACAGCAGATAAATTTCTGCAGTTGAAAACAAAATTCAAAAGTCTTGAAATCTAAATCTATTCTCCCTCTCAATTTGTTTAATAGGGTCCCTTCTCCTTTTTTTTTTCCGCCCCATTCGTGAAAATGCATTGCTTTAGCAGGAATCCTATGCACAGCGATTACAGAAATCTCAGCTCTGAATCTTTCTTCGCTTTTACAGCAGGAATTTTCAGGAAGATGAGAGCACTAAAAAGCGTGGATTAGAGGTCCCGTGGTACTTCCTGTGTGTTGGAAACTGGAGAGATTCCAGTGGCAATAAAATATTTCTTGATTTCAGCAGTGTCTTCATGAATATTTGGAAGACTACCAAACTGCTTTTTTTTTTTTATTATTATTATTCTCTCCTTAGTAGTGGTTTGTACACACATTAGAAATCCCTAAAAAGAAGCCTCTTTCACAAATAGAGAATCATAATTAATGACTGAAGTAAACAAAGATTTCAAGATTCATTTCACATGGATGGGAAGAGCAGTTTCTAAAATACACAACCACAATATCTTTTAGTTTGCCGGACTTTTATATACCAAAGCTCACTCATGACAGAAATGCATATGAAATAACGGTACAGAAGGCACAATTTTCTTACGCCGTGGCTACACAGAGCTACATATTTAAGGGTGGGAAGTTGCAGTATTGGTGCCGGACAAGAGAGGGCATTGCTTCTACACGCTGGTGTGAAGAGAAAAGCTGGGACACTCAGCGATGGGCACAACCACCCCCAGGTGCTGCACCTCGCCGTCTGCCCTTGGGAGCCCGCAACGCGAGAGGCTTCCTTGGGTAAACAGCTTCCACGGATGAAAACCATGCATTTCTTCTGGGTAGACGGCGAGCGGGCAACAAAGATGCTCCCTCAGTCTAGATTCACCCTTCCTGCAATGCCCATTGAAGCTTGCAGTCCCTTTCATGGCTTGGATCAGGGTGTTTTAATGCACTTGCGATTAATTACAAGGAATTTTCCGAAGCACGCAGGCACGCGCTGCTCCTGTGCTGCCTGGGGGCGCTCAGCCAGCTTGTACTCCACACGCTCCCCTCTAGGGATGACAAATACCACGCCGCCCCCATGACATTGAAGATCTAAATCAAATGCTTTATCTTTAGTCACCCCAGACAAAAATCAGAGAGCCAAAAGAAGAGGCCATAGCCATTTCCAGGCAGCTAACCATCAGGCGGCTGTCTGGAAACAAGGCAGGTGCTATGCAAACAGAAACATCGCACAGCAAAAGCAGGGACAGAGGCAGTTCAGAGGGCAACCCATGAAAATCTGCAGGGATATTATATGTGGAGCCACGAAACCTAAAACAACACGAATAGAATGATTTTACAGCTGCCATATTCTGCCAGTTACAACAGAGGTCTTGCAAATGCAGGGAAATTACCGCAGGGCCAGTAGACCTTTTGCTAGGGTTTGCCACGGAGCCCAGCCTAAAGCACCCGGGGTTCCTGCGGCAGGTGTGACTGAGCTCAGCATGAACAGGACCAGCGGTGACTGTGCAAGGTGGGTTGTTAAGGGACATCAGGGCAGCTAGGAACACTAAACTGATGCTGGAATGGACTCAACCATTTCTGTACTTACTTGAAATTGTCCTGCTGTGCCAGGCAGAGATTTGCTTGTTGCTCTTACTATGCAAATACCTAATGATGCACGGGTTCAATGCCACCAAAAAGCATTTAAATGCAAACTACCGTTTGCAGTTAATGCAGGAGACAGTACTATGAAGATACTTGGTTGTACAGAGAGTTTGCTCGCAAAATTAAATTTAAAAGTAATGCAACTTCCACAGAAAAAAAAAATACATCCCGTACCATTTCCTGAGAGAGACACTCTTCCACAAAAGCTTCCACGAAGACTCACTCACATTGCCTCTAACTGGGTTTCAGTAATAGGTCTTTTTATGAATTTAGGATCATCCAATAAAGCTGAGGAGCCTTTCACTGCCGCTCTTTGAAGGAGCATTAGCAGAACGTTCAGGAGTGAAGATTTCCTACTATCCATCGGCACGCTAAGTGTGGCCGGAGGGTAAGCCTGCACCAAATAATTCCAGAAGGATGCGGCCAAGCAGAGTCCCACAGGGACAGAGTTCGAGGGAGGTGGGCTTGCTTAGGCCAGAGGAGAGGACGCTGAGGGGTCATGTCACAGCTGTTGTCCACTGCTTATCCACGGAAAGTCTGAGAGGGATGGGGAGCAAATTCTGCTTGGCAGAGGCAAATGATAAAATAAATGTAAAAGGGTAAGTTCCGGCTTGGAAGGTTCAGACTGGACTCAAGCAACAAATTCTCCTGTAAGGCAGCGCGGCACAGGAACAGCTTACCCGGGGACATGGAAAATCATGCAGATTTATCAAGATTTGGCCTGGCAAAGCCATGGTTGACTGATATTAGGTTTTAGGTTTACTTTGAGCGGCATGTTGGACTAGACAGTCTTCAGAAGTCCCTTGCAGCCAACATTAGTATGACTCTTTGAGCTCTTCACCAACCAGTAATAGAAACAAGTTTGAGCAGAACGTTCATTTCCCACAAGAATTGTATTACATTTTCCTTTATTATAATTATCCAAATATCCAAACTTTTATTTTTATTTATTTATTTATTTTATTTTACTTTCCAGTTTAGGAGTTTCAGGCACAAGATGTTCAAAAAAAGGGTGCTTTCTCTTAAGCTTCCCTGAACTGAGGCTGAATGCATTAGCACTCCTGCCTTCCCCAAGCAGAGAATTTAATACAGACCTACTGATGACTGTTGTTTTATTGAACATAGTTGGCTCAACGCTATTTTTTTTTGCATAATGATAACATTCAACAAAACCAGGAAATCTTGCACTACCGGGTCTGTTGCTACCTATGGAGAGCAACAGTCGTCTTAAGGAATGCACAGCCTAAGGCAGACAAAGAATAGAAGAAAGGGAGTATTTTATAGTGGAAAAGTGAAATAGAGAGCCATGAATCACCAAAGATTGCTTAGAATGGGGGATAGCTGAGATAGAGCTAGATAAATGCTATTCTCCTAAGGTTAGCCCAGTACTGCTGCAACACAGCTATCTTCCTGTAATTGTTTAAACTATTTTTTTTTTTTTAATGATGAATACTGTGAAGTTTTCAGAAAGTCATAATCTTCAGCCTCCCAGGGAAAAGAGACAGTTTGTGATGGAGAGTCCCAGCTCCGAGCCCCTGCTGCTTGCTGCACAAGCAGAGCAGCTCCCATGGATAGTTTCATAAAGAACTGCAGACAAGTTTCCGTGACAGTTTTATTTCATTCACTGCCTCTGAGAGGGGATATGTAGTGCCCAGGGCAGAGGCACAATTCAGTGGCAAATTACAGAAGTCATAATGATTGGATATTGTAACAGCAGAATCGTGCCTGACTCATTTATAAGGGGGAAAAATACAATATCCCCAGCAAACAAACTGGTGAATTTCAAGCTGGGGCTTGCAGTGTAGAGAGGAAGATCCCCAGCAAGTCCTGAGGCATCTCATTTCTTCATTTTAGCTGATCTGACACATTTTTGCTTGTGTTCTTCCACAGTTTCCATGAAACAAGAGCGATCACCAAGGCAGGATATGTCAGATATTGATTCCTCCTTTGGGAATCCCACAAGTCCTTTGAAGCTCACCTGCGTGTTTCTGTGAAGCAAGGTAAAGCACTATACCAAGCTTTAGAGAGGGCTCTTCCACTGCTGATAGTAAGTAAATTGCAAAACAACATAGACAGGAACCACGTCGATAAAGGTCTTTAGACAGTGTTCATGCACCCCAAAAGACCCCAAAATCCTTGTTCATCTCACTGGTACCAAATGATGCATCCCCTTTCTCGCAAGCTGTGTGATCTTCGTGGGTTTAGAAAGTGGTTAAACAAAATGATGATAGAAACACTCATTCACAGCTACAACTTATAAAGACACCACTTCTGGCTGGGGACAGCCAGAATTTGTCTTCTTTAGTGAGAAGACAAATAGCTGGCAGCTACTTCCACTCAAAATGTATTTACATGCGAATCTTATTATGGGCAAAGTGGAACACATATTAGTGTTAGCTCTATTAATATTTTAACTGTCTAGAAGTCCAAATGACTAGTCCATTTACCAAAACATAGACTCCGACTCCAAAATTAATACAGAGAAGCCTCATTAATAAAACAGGTAAATTTATTCTACAAGCAGATTTGATGGATTACTACCTCTTTGGGTTGGCCAGAGGGCAGTTGCTGCCATAACTGCAACCAGCCCGGGCCAAGGCAGATGCAGGCAAGTCCCGAGACCTGTTGCTATAAGGGCTGCATCAATCCCTAGCCTTTCATTATTTAACAGCAAAAATAATATTTTCAGGGCCACAGCTAGGAGAAAACCTTATGGATACACTGACTTTGTTGTATGTTAGATTCTTAGATTCTTCCATATATATTTGCTGTTGGCTACTGCTGAGGTGGATACTGGGTTAGACAAACTCCCGGTCTAACCTACTGTCATCCTTTTATAGCCTTATAAACACAGATGAAGCCAAGAACCGGCATCCTGTCAGCCAGACAGAGTGCTGATGCCTTTTGGCTCTCTATATTTAGAAAACATCCACCTACAAGGCACAGATTTAGCAGTGATGCATCCACAGTTTATGCTTCCTATTGCCCAAGGCTCTCACCAAGCCAAGGGAAGAAGTAGCAGCTATGAAGGAGGGAGGGGAATATTAGTGAGACGGGTGAGAGCCTTGGCAGAGCTGAGGGCACTTTGTGGCAGGGCAGGGAACACGGGATGATGCGGGACAGGTGGTGGGAGCTGAAGGAGGGTGGGAATATCACAGAGGGGGTGGATAGGAAATATGAGAGCTGTCATGGTGATGTTTCCCCATATAGATATCATCTTGTATCAGGAGGAGATCACTAGAGTGAAGTCTTTAATTTATGCCGGATGGAGTTATCATATAGTTCCTGTCTGAGTACCAAAAAAAGCAGAGTTTACATCTTGCAGCTGAACAGCGGTAAATGTAATATATAATAGAGGTGAAAAATTATTACCCGAAGGAGTAGGTTATATGGTGTCCTCCCCTACTATTGTGTTTGCTAAAACATGGAGGTTTTTACTTAGCAGCATGTTTCATTCCAGTTGAGTCATACAGGTTAAAACTTTTCCTTATTAATTTCACATTTCCCATGCTAATTATTGTGCATTTCAGAGTATATATTTTAAGAGACGTTTCCTCCACAGGAAAGGACTTGTTTTGTTTTTCCCATTCTACCATGCTTAGAAATACACCCTAGCTGAATAAGTTGGAGCGGCTCCAGTGATGCCAAAGACTCACCTTTTGTAAGTTAATCTGACCTGTACTGACTTTTTTGATAAGTCATGTATTAAAACTGTGTATGAGATCCAAATATCCATTTTCACAGATCAAACGAGAAGAAAGTTTTGTCTGAATACTTTTTTTTTTGGAACATGCAAAATGTTATTAACAACCAGTTGAAGCCATTGATCCAAAAAGAGCAGAGCGATAGGTTTTCATTTTCATGTTCTGTATGCAGTCTCCATAAGCCAACTGATCTGAACAATCTGCTTCAAAGTGAAGCATGACTTTGTGTTAACTGTTACTTTACCTCTGTTATTAAATTACTTTCTAATTGAGATATGTTTTATTGAATAATTTTAAAGACCAAACAAACAGCTCCAAATGTGATTAATTTGCAATTCATGAGGCATGCTGAAGTCAAAAGAGTCTTTGTTTATCAGTAAATTGATATTAAACAATGCAAGTTCATGTTCCTACAATATCACTGAGAATCCAATCAAGAATATGCCTTACTTAAGGAGTTCCTGACTAATAAAGAAGAAATCATTTCATTTATCAGCTGCTTCTTGCTTATACTGTATCAAGTTGGGAATATTTACACTGAATGCATTGTAGCTGCTCAGATGCAAAACTTGTAACTGACAGAGGTGGAAGGCCCCTGTTCCTGATTATGGAAAAAAGAGCCACCCTCAGAGAGAAAACTGATCGCAGTGCAATTATTTTGACTAACATTACCACAGGAGAAGATTCAGACCTTGATGTTCCTGAGATTAATGAGAGACAACAGGTAAAGTTATCATCTCTCAGTCTGTATCGGAAGTCGTATTTTTTAAGCTCTGAGCTCCTGGAATCATGTGACTATAGTAGGACTTCACCTTTCTTTTAAAAACAATTTTTTAAGTCTTGGAGAGTACTGGACAGCAATGACTGACTGCTGTGTTCTCTCTGGATTTCTCATTAACACTTCACACAACTACTCATGCAGATGCAACCTCTTAGCACTTCCCCATGACAAAAAGGAGAACCGGCTTGCATTGCTGCTTGCACTCATTTTTTTTTTTCTGAGCTCATTTGAATCAATTCCTTCTTATTGGTCAGGTGCTTGTCACCGTCTTGTCTTTTCATTTTACATGTGAATTTAAGATTTGCATTTTAAACGTCCATATCTAACCCAAGTACTCTTAATATGAACATGGTGAGATGGAAAGTCAAGACTAAGGATTAAACTAAGTATCTGATATCTGGTTCTGGATTTCACTAAACAACAATCACATTCTATAGGATTTGTGTCCTCTAACTTTATTTTCCTGAAAGACTGGCCTTTGGTTTAATGGGGCCAGGCCAGTTCTCTTCAAAGCCAACAGAAAAAAGAATAGGCCTCTGCAGAAGTCAGTTCATCCAATACTAACATGAAGCCCTCTTTATTGCAGAGGAAGTATAAACAACTCAACTAGAGGCCTCCTTAATAGCTGCAGGTTGGTGGAATATGTCTGGACCCCTGTATCTGTAAGTAGAGAAACCTACTCCCAGTGCAGATCGAAATTCGGTATGGTAGATCGCATTCTTAAAGGAGGTATCTGCAAATTCATCACTGATAACTCCCCCTGAATTACAACATCACGTCACTGAATTGCTCTGTATTACGAAACTTGTTAACATTTATCCTTCTCATGTTGAACATTCTTGCTGAGTGAAATTTTGCTCATTAGACCCTTAGACTTCCGTTTTTTGCTTAGTCTCTTGCAAGGAAAGAAGTCCAGCTAACAAATGTTCTGTATGGTAATATGAATAATTGAACTACTACTCACTAAAACATTCTTATTTTATGTTTGAGCTTTTTACAGTCGTCCAGTGTATTGTCCAGGATGTATGATTGGCAGTTCCAGTCTCTAAGCAGAGTGGGAGCTATGGACTTTCAAACCAGCAACCTAAGCTTTCCTCTGTCCTTTTTTTTTTTACCATTTCATATATTTTTTATTCAGACTATGTGGTTTCACAGACATTTATATAGTATTTACTGAACCACCTGGATTGAATTCTGTCCCTTACAATCACAGGTACTATGAAAAAAAAACAAACATACAAACAAAAACCTTTGAAAGCAGACACACACAACACAGAATACAGATAGAGAAATCATAAAATAGTGCAGAGTGCTGAGAGTTTCTGTGATCTGGATCAATTAAGAGTAACCTTTCCCAGAAACATGGTGTTATGCAAAAGAATTATCATTGCTGCCTTTGGATTACAAAGAAAACTCTTAGCGACATTTTTAGTTACAGACTTAACATACTGATAAAAGCAGCCCTGAATGTGAGGAGGAAGAATTGCCATAAGAATTTTTTAAGGTCTTTTAGGATATTCCCTCATCTTTATCATATTGTATTTGAATTTTTCCAGTAACCTAGTGCACAAAGATTGCTTTTGTACTCTTGAGAGGGAAAAAATGGTTAAGAATGATGACGTGTTGATAAATAGGGTACAGCATACTTAGCTTAATCTTGAGAAAGATGAGAGCTGAGTGCACTGGAGGAGATGCAGCAGTTCAACAGTGTGTGAAGGTGTCTTGTGTCGTGGTTGGTGTATGAACTTGACTGTGAAGCCTGTTGTCCTAGAACCTGGGACAAAACAGTCTATCACATTCAAAAGGACACCACTAATTCTGGTACAGACAAGCCAGGGTAATTCACTCTTTGCCCTCTATTCTAAGAGGACAACTTCTGTTGTTGTTGGCAATCTATTGCAAAAGACCTTTTCAGGGAAATGATGTGTTTTTCCCATATAATGGAAATTTGTGTTCCCAGGCAGCTGCATATAGAGACACAGTGGTACAAGCTAAGGTGCCATGGCATGGCATGCTGGCTCTTGCTGACTGTTAGTGCCATGACCTTGCGGCTGTCATAAAGCCCTGTGCATTTTGTGCATAATTACCTACAGTTTCTAAAAAGCAAACATAAACATTAATAAAAAAAAAAAAAAAACACAACAGTGGACCACCAATAACATCAGGGGGCTATAACTTCTATATCCTGACATTTCACTGTTCTATGGGAAGTTTTAATACCAAACTGAAGATACTTTTTGAGCTTCCTTTATTTATAAAGGGCTCATTCTTAACACCTCAATGGACAGGACAAAATTCTTCAGGCTAAATTCACATTTCTGTCTAACTTCCGATGAGCCAATCACTCTCTGATGAACAGCAGCTGGCCACTACAGTCCCATCTGTTCTTTTCAGGTTGCAGACACCTCACTGCAATGGGCCACTAGCTGTCCTGACTTGGCTCTTTCACTTGCAGCCTTGGATGTAACTTCATTTTGACATTAACTTTGTGTGAATATTTAGGTCTTTTCTCTATTCAGGCAACAGTAATCAAGATCTTGAACCAAAATTCCCATTGGAAGTTTGGTGAGGTTGATAAGACATCAAGCAAATAGCTTGCCGCAATAGCTTGTGGTAAATACTTCGGTCCATCCCAAACTCTCTTCCCATTTTCTACAAATTCACTTTACTTGTTAGTTATGTATGATAACAGATGTCTTTTAAGCGAGAACAAAAACTATTCTTTTACTTGATGCCAGCTGCTTCATGGTGAAGCCCTGTCAAGCAGATCTGAGGATATTCCTCCCCAAACTTCTCCAGCTTAGTCAGTTGCCACAGCTTGCAGGGGATCTGAGAATGAGAGGGTAGAAGGGTTGCTGGCAGCAGTCCCCAATGAAAGAGTTCAGCTTCTCCATCACAAGACGCATATTTCACTCTTAGCTGTCTCCTCTCCCCTTCACACCTCCCTGTTTTCCTTTACTGCTGGAAGGCAGGGCATCCCTCACGAGAAGAAGACGCAGGCTGCTGAGCACAGTGGCCTCAGCTTCAGATGCCCTCTGCGTAGAGGTCTCCCTGTGGACTGCAGGTCACCTGCATTTCTCCTCTTTGGTGACAGGAGCTCATTGCTTGGTGATGGATGCTAGATGTTATTTTCTGACTGGACAGGGATTGAATTTCCAGTCTCCGTGCTCCTCACAGCCTAAAATGAAAGAAGCAATCTCCAAGGCCAGGGAAACCACACGGCCCAGGTGAAGCCAGCCCAACAGCTTCCATTTTACTAGTCCTTACAGGAAACACACCTTGTAAGCAGTTGTGCACTGCAGAAGAAACAGCATGGACTAGCCATGTCCAGGGGCCGTGTCACCTGCCACATTTGTGATACTATGCCATTAACAGCAAGGGTAATATTTAGAAAAATATACAAGCTATGTACTTGTAAAGCAGAGAACTGATCTCAGGAAACAAAGTATGCTTTTTCAGGTGTCTCTTTGAGCATACACTTGTAGCTTCATGCCTGCTGCTGTTGCATGTAGCAGCCACTTCACAGCAATAAAGGAGATAGATAGAGCCAGGTCATCTTCTGCAAATACACGGGGCTGCCACCTGAACACAAGGGGAATGACCTCTAGATGTACATCCTTAGGTACCTTATTGTGTGGCAGAGGGCCAGTTCAATGCCATACCACAGCTGGTAGTGATGCATATACATATCAGGTAGTTCATGAGATCCTTTTTAAAATCATACCTGATTTCCCTTTCTCACAAGACAGGTAATTTACTTCGTCATTGTAGTTACTGAAAACTAGGGGCGTACAGTTTGGAGTTTAGATTTCCAAACAGGATGATCATGCTGTAAGCAGATATAGCACACAGAGGAAAAAAAAAAAATGAAAAGAACACTGGGAGATGGGACTAAATTTTTTATGTCTGTCTGCGTTCTGTACGTTTCCACTTTGAATTAGTGTCATAGGCATTTACTAGCACAACCATGCTTATTTGGAGACAGTTTAATGTGACTCATTGTGTTTAACTGTACATTTTACAGCTCTTAACAACTGCACATCTAGTGTTTGATGCATGGCCTTAAGATTTGCTATAAAGAACAGTGCAGGCATAATTCAACCATTAAGAAGCAAACAGAATACACTTGAGAGCCACATCTCAGTGTCTTAAAAATACATTGCTAAGTCTTTATCTTGACATCATAGCATTACTTCAATATATTGAATAAATAATATTTCCACTACTGAAAGCAATTTCTTTATTATTTATTCTTGTTTTTTATTATTTATTAAGAGCACAGAAAGGTGACATCTTTCTAACAAGTAGGCCTAAAACTCCAGAGCACTTCAAGAAGAAAATATGCTAAGCATCATCCAGGCAGAATGCTTAACAATGACACTAGTTTCTGGCAGGAGGCAAAAAAGTTCCCATGTAACAATCTGTCCAGAGATCACAAAGAAATGACACGTCACTTGAAAGCAGACCTGAAACTATACCCTTTCAACTGCAAATATGTCAGCCATCACTTGGGAAGATTTAGTGTCAGTAAACTCACAGTCTAACTTAACCAGCTTCTCTGTCCACCAATCTGTTGCTCCATATGTCCAACTCTACAGCTGAGAGTGTCTCAAGAGAAAGTCATGTATTTGGTGCTTTCAAGTACACGCTCAGCTGGGGCGAAGCATTCAGAAATTCTTTTACCATCATCTGCAGCTCTGTCCCTGCCGATGACAGCCAAGTGAGGCTGTGTAGCCGAGCTGTTCAACTACTATGGTTGACTGGGACCCGCGAAACAGTAGTCTGAGCTCTGACAAATTGCACGCTTGCCCTTAATGCCAATCAGATGAGGGAATGTACTAAGGCTGGTAGCTACTACTACAAGCTATTAGAAAGCATCTAATAGCTTAGGAGTTGTAGCACTGTCAAGAAACATAATAAGCAGTGCCTTGATTTAGACATGTGCTAAACATGTAAAAGAACACAGACACAGGGGTCGAGTACTCTCATGCTATTGCCTTCCTCTCTCACTAAAGTCTAGACAAGTGACTTCATTGGAGGTGAATAGGAGACTAAGTCATAAGCTCTTACAAAGCTGGCAAGAGTGTTGATGAGTGTGCCTGTCTGAGTGGTGGCTAAGAGGCTGTATATTTGACTCTGAAAAACAGATAACAAAGAATTAACAAACACTTCTTTAAATTATGTAACATATCACTGAAAACCTCTTTTGGTCAAATAATACAGCAGGCGATCTCTTCCCTTGAGGAGGTCCTGGGGATTAAGGCCAATCCTCTGTATGTTCCATGATGTGATCCTTCTAACTAAACAGATGCTTAAAGGAGGCACATGCAAGCCAGCCAAGCAAGGCCAGCTGCTAACTGCACAGAAGCCCCAGATCAAAAGAAAAGTCTGTCTGGCGACTCCTCTTACAGAGGGGATTATTTTTGGTGGCTTTTAGTTAGGGAGAGAAAGTCTATTGGTGTTGCATCTGCTCAGAGATTCATGGATAAGAGATCCTCAGGAGTGAGAGTGGAAGGAGAAACATCTTTTTATGCGCAAAGACTAGCAAAGGAAATTACATGATGTTCTAGATTCTGTGTGAGTATTGGCAAGAAATGGGTGGCAGGGAACCAGCAAGTATATCAGGTTCAGCCGTAGACCCAACTGTCTGTATATATATATAAAAACATATACGATAAGAAAGTATAAAGCTTTACTAAAGTACAAAAAAAGCCTAGCAAAAATACACCTTTGGCTTACTTCTCAGGTTATCTTTTATCAATGCATTTACTGCTTTTAAGCTTCCTTCAAAAATGATAAGTAAAGTTCACTGCAGACCATAATTTCTAATACTCAAATGAATCTTTCTATCTTACTTGTTCCTGGCAAATTCTATACTTAATTCCTTTTTTACTCTTGTCTTTTAGAAAATGATGAGAACAACAAAAGACTGCTATGACTGTAGAACACTTTAAAATTTTTTTTTTTCTTTTAATTATTTAGATCAAAAAGTGCAGGTAGCCATGCTTGTCATTCCCTTTTTTTCAATCATGTTCCCATTTTCTCTTGATACATGCAGTGTAACTGAGACAGGTAGGAATTTCTTTAAGGGAATATTTATTGAAATGTTTTCCTAGTCTGCCAGCACCTGTTTAAGTCAGGTACCAGCACCTGACTGTTTAAAAGGGTGTGCTGCAATAAGTGATAGTGTCTGCAAGAAGTCCTAGCACAGACTGAAATGCTTCTAAAAATAAAGAACAAGGTAGAAATACGTAGACAGCTACGCACCTGAAGGAGGTCCTGACAGAACCAGTGGAGGTCTTGACTGAGGTTTCAAAGAGGAGGAGAAAAAAACAAGAGGGCACAATGTGTTGCTCCATATTTTAGAAAAGGTTGTGAAGAATTCCAGGAAATGTTACAAAAGTCAAGTTTGAACACCTTCAAAGGGTTATCTTTACTCTACTCCATAGTTTCAGGATACACTGTAGTTTCTTCAAAAACTGGGAATTGCTTTGAACTATAAAATGAAGAATCTACCTAAAGCATACTCTGTATGCTTTAGGTATACACAACAAGCATAGTTTTTACACCAAATAAATATTCAGATTGGTGAACAGAGAAGACTGAGAGGGAGGATGTGACTGAGCTTTTCAAAATCATGAAAGCATCAGATGAAGCAGATACACAACTTGGTTGTGCATCCAAACCGCATAATGCTGGTACTGGGAGACATTTGAGAAACTACTAGGAGATTGGTTTAAAACAGAGATAAGAAAGAACCTAGGTGGTGAACATCTGCCATGTGCTGCTGCAGGGTGCTGTGAAGCAAGGCCCGAAGTGGGCTGGTCAAATTCAGGGTTGGCTGATCCACACATTCACTACAAAGCAAGGCTTTGCACCCGCCAACATCTCTTACACAACTGTCCTGGATGCTGGGGACACACGAGGTGAATGGACTATGGAAAGCAGCTGGAGTCTCTCTGGGAGATGGACTGTTTTTCTGACACCCTCAAGCAGTCCCCATATTCTTAATGAACTATATCATAAAGGGGAATGGGAAGATCACACTAACACCTGTCCATAAATTGCACAGAAGTTGTGCAAAGGGGTACGCTTGATTTATTTCATAATTGACAAAATTTAATGAACAGAAATCATCTCATATACTACAAATTCATGGAAATAATTGTGAATGACATAGAGTTAAGTAGGTCAAGCAGTCCAGATATGAGCATACCCACTAGTCAGGATAACACGAAGAGGAATATCTGGCACATTACCTCTGAAGACATGAAGACATTCTTTCTGTGCATAATTTGTTAACCACAGTATGATTTCAGGTTGCTTGCTTGTTTTCTAGCACAATTACTCTCTTGCCCAGGTGGAATAATGGAATTAATCCGAGTGTGTTGCTGTCATATTTCGCCAGGGTGAAGGCTTGAAAGGGCAGGTGGCAGAAAGCAACTTCCATAAATGCCAGTGCCTTTATTTCTGCTTCCTTAACTGTGGCTAGCACTAATTCAGTAAAGGTTGTTGTGTTCAGTTTTCCTCAGTGCACAAGTTTTAGCACACAAGAGAAAGCTGATGGATTTCATTAAGCAGATACATTTATAAACTTCATTTATATAAGCAGCATTTTTCTGAGTCTCCAACACTTCAATAGTCATGTCTGCCAGCTCTTGTTGTCTCTTATTATTGTACTGCATTATACTTTTTTTTTTTTTTTTTTTACTTTTTATGTTTGCTTTGAAGGAGTTTGAGGACATGTGCTGTCAAGCTTGTGTTATTTGCTGTTGAGAAACAATTACTTATGACCAATAAAACTGTTGGTACTACAAGTGACTTGGTAGAAAATAGGAATGAATATAGGAGGTAAATTCTGCACCTGGTTACTCTGGTACTTTAAGAAGGCTGTCGCTTGTCTTGTCACAAAAGGAATAATTTCCTTTCTATGAAAGGAAACTATAATTAAATTTTAATTATTAAACATGGATATTGTGCTATGAGACTCTTGATATGGGGCTCTAGACATTATTGCATTGTTATGTTGCCAAGAGCTATTCCTAGTGCTGAAACTCCAAATTGAAAGGAAATGACTGAAAACACACCTACCATATAATTTCCATGTGAAGTCAGAACTGTAAGAAATGTTTTGCTGGGACTTCTATTTGGAGAGACTAATTATTCCGGACGTTTCTGGGAGACATGCACTAGATTCCCCTCTAGCCTTGACAAACTAGTGCTGCTTGTAAAAAAATCTGAGCAGTTTCAGAAACTCACTTTTGTCCTGCTAGGGAAAAATGCATTACAACACTTGTTAAATTTTAAACACTTTATATAATAAACCTACCCTTCTACACTAGTCAGCATCCAAAATACCTGAGCAAATCTGACATGCTTCTGTGTCCTTTTGTAGCTGGATATCACAACAAGACAGTCCCCATGTCCTGGTGGCTCTGTGTAAATGCAGGTGCTGTGGACTGCAGGATACCTTCTTCCTTTGTGTTTTCTGTGTGCAATCCTTGTGCTAGGGCTTGACTAACAAGGGCCTAGTTCAAATTTTAGAAGACACTAATAAAACACTGCCTTGCAGAAAGTGGGGGGTGAGGGCAGTTAAATTTTAAGCTTCCAATTGCTCACTGGTCTCATCTGCCCTGCTTGCCCTTTAAAGAGAATTAACTGGCTTAACAAAGAAAGGAAGAGCAGGAAAAATGCCACTGGAAATGAACAGGAGGAAATATATATAACCAGCTATTCCTTTACCTGTGGGACTGCTTACCTTAGACAGTTAACATAGACCTTTACTGTTAAAATTATCAAATTTGTTCAATGTTAGTACTGTTTCCTCTTTTAGTGGAAAGCAGAAAGTTAGAAGAGGTGAAAGAATATATACGTTGTTAAAGTAAACAGATCAGAGAGTTTCTTGCAAGTTCTTCTGCACACTTGCAGTAGTGAAAAAAATGTATTGGCAATAGCGAGGGAACCAGCAGCTGCCAGGCGCTGCTGGAATTAGCTGTGGTCATTTGCTTCCTAACGCCTGGCAGGAGCAGCTGAAACACTTCCAGCAGCTTCTCTCTGTCCAGTGCTGTCCAGTGGGCACGGAACATAATGGGCTGCTGGCACAAAAAAGTCTTTCCAGCTGAATCTTTCCAGATGCCTGGAGGATGCCAGAAGATTGAAAGTAGCCCATTGCTCTTGATTTGCAAACATCAGGCACCCATAAGAATGACACAGAGGGCATTCTTATTTAATAACCCCATGCAGCAGTAGAGATTGGGGGTTGACCTGCTGGAAAGTGGAGAAGGACCTAGGTCCTGGTGGACAACAAGCTGATCACGAGGCACCAACATGACCTTCTGCCAAGAAGACCAGTGGTATCCTGGGCTGCATTAGCAAGAGCATTGCCAGTAGGTTGAGGAAGGTGATCCTCCTCCTCCTCTACTTAGCCCTGGTGAGGGCACATCTGGAGCGCTGGTCCAGTTCTAGGCTTCCAAGTACAAGAGCGACATGGAGCTCCTGGAAAGAGTCCAGTGTAGGGCTATAAAGATGATTAGGGGACTGGAACATCTCTCATATGAGGAAAGGCTGAGAGAGCTGGGCCTGTTGAGCCTGCAGAAGAGAAGGCTGAGAGGGGAATCTTTCAATGTGTACAAATATATTAAAGGAGGGTGTCAAAGGATGGGGCCAGACTCTTTTCAGTTGTGGCCAGCAATCAGGTAAGAGTCAATGAGCACAAACTAAAACACAGGAAGTTTCATCTGAACATGAAGAAAAACTTCTTGACTTTGAAGGTGACAGAGCACCAGAACAGGTTGTCCAGAGAGGTTGTGGAGTCTCCGTCTCTGGAGGTATTCAAAATCCACCTGGATGTGATCCTGCACAATGTGCTCTAGGTGACCCTGCTTGAGCAAGAGGGTTGGACTAGATCATCTCTAGAGGTCCCTTTCAACACGAACCATTCTGTGATACTGTGAAAGGAGAAGAAAGACGGGAGTGAACCGCTGTTGTCCGTGGGCCAAGGCATGCCTCCTCAAGCCAAGAGCTGTTGCATTTGCAGCTTTCCTCTTGGGAGCTGTGTTGTGGTTTTAGTTGGTCAGTGAGTCTGCCTGTAAATAGGTGTCTTTTTCCTTGTGTGTGTTTTT
>VZSV01000127.1:750550-879722 GCA_013398735.1 Nothocercus julius | reverse complement strand
CTGTGGCGCCAAGGAGACTTGGAGGCGGCAGGGCGCGAGGAGGCCGAGAGCTGCGGCCCCTCTTCGGGAGGCGCTTTGGGGAAGGCGGCAGCGCAGGGTGGCCAGCGCGGGGGCCGGGGCGGGCAGGGAGCGCCCGAGCAGGACAGCGCTTGGTGCAGGCTGAGGGCTGCGGGAGAGGCTGCCAGCGGCTGTGCGAGGGACGCCGAGGAGCCCGTGGAGCTGGACCCTCCTCCACGGGAGGCTGGGCCAGGGCCCATGGGGAGGGCGCCCTCCTCCACACGGGGCTGGCCCAGAGCGGATGGGTTCACCACCTGCATGCACTGAGCAGGACAGTGGAGCGTCGCCATCCTCCCTGCAGGGCCAGGGCCTCCCTAGGCCCTCTGTGTGGGCCCCGTGGCCCACAAGTGTTTCCCCTGGGACCATCACGTGGCCATGGGTGGGCGAGGAAGGGGGCTGTGCCCAGGTGGAAAGGAGATGTTAGCCCAGACTGCCGGCGCAGAGAGCGGAGGCCATCAATAAAAACTCCTGCTTTTGCGGCCTCATGTGAGCCCTTCCTCTGTGCTGCCCCCTCACTGCTGCTGTGAGGCAGGGGCCGGGAGAGGGCCCGTCTTCCTTGGGGCTCTTGTTGCAGGGTGACAGCAGGAGGGTGTGGGACAGGCCCGTCAGATCCTGGGCTTGCGCTGGGGGTTGTTTCTTTGGCCCTGTGCAGCAGGAGGTGGCAAGTGAGGGTTGCGGCCCTGAGCTCCTGGTCCCCATGGCTGCCTGGGGGACGGCTGAAGGAGGAGGCCGAGCCTTCCTGCGTGGGGGGAGAGCCTAAGGAAGGGAGGCGCTGGAGCAGCTGCTGTTTCTTCCTGAAGAGAGTGTGTCCTTGGGAAGAGCGTCCCTGTTCCCGTGGTGGTGCTTGGAAAGGAGCCCTGCAGTTGTGCCCGTGGAGGGGTCCGACAGGTGCCCTGAGAGCTCCTTGAGCGGGGCGGCCTCGCAGGAGGGGTGTCGGGGCAGCCGGGCAGACCTCCCGGTGTGCAGAGCGCGGCGGCTGCTGGGCTGCCGCGTGAGGGGCTGCTGGGCCTTGGGCCCGTTGGCGTGCGCGCGCCCCAGCGCGCTCCAGCCCCACGCGTGGCGTGTGCCAGCACCTTGGGCACGCGTGCTGGGGCCTGGAGAGACGGGTGTTGCGAGGGAGGGGAGCGCGGCCTCCCCGTGGTGCCCCTGCCCAGCAAAAGTGGTGCTGTGCAGTGATGAGAAGGGGGGCTTTGGCCGCAAGGCAGCCTGTCGGAAGTGTGGGGAGCGCGTGGGGCTGGATCCAAACTGGTTTCCCTCCCTGTGAGTTCCGGAAGGTGGTGACCTTGAGCCTGGTAGCCCTGAAAGAGGCAAAAGCAGCACTTTGGTGGAGGTTTGGTGACCGGCAGAAGCAATAATTCTCCATGTGCTGGGTCTCCAAAGCCACGTCGTGCACCCCTTTGCCTCAACAGCTTCCCTTTGCCTAAGCAGGATTCTGTCCTCTAGCTGAATGCATCCTCTTCGAATGCTCCTCTAGTTCATGCAGGCCCAGTGCACTTTGGCACAAGCAACAGTGGTCGTGGCGTGTGTTGTCTTTTGCTGTGCCACAGATCTCCTTCCTTTTCCAAGATGAGTCATTGCTAGAGGCCTAGGAACGTGCAGCTGGCTCCCAGGGTCCTGGTTGAAATGCATGGCCAGGACTGTCCAAGCTGGATGGGCTGCTGGGGGCTCCTGCAGTTCAGCTCTGTTTGTACTGCAGATGAGCCTCTTGTGCAGCTTGTGCTGCCCCTTTGTGCTCCCAGGTCTCAAGGGTCCCAAGCTGAGCCCTCGAGCACCTTCCTGCATTATCCGGCGAGAGGTGCTCCAGAAGTCAGCATCAAGTTTAGCAGACACGTAAGGGTGCTGAGGTTCTGAATAGAGTGAGCAGCCACGTTCCTGTTCTGCAGCAGAACGGGCTCTTGGAGCAGAACGGTGGCATGGCCTGAGGTCAGAGCGTGCGTGCCCAGTGCTCTGTGGAGAGCAGGGCTCTTCATGGCAAGTGCTGCTTAGAGATGAAGCCAGCTGTAGGCCTGTTGCTTATGGCTTTAATTGTGTCCCAAGAATGGTCTTCCATGGTGTGTGTCGTTGCTCTTGTATTGCAAAAGCATTAGTGCAGAGCCCCAGCCAGAGAAGCTGGCTGCAGCGAAAGGAAGCCTGGACAGGCTGGAGAGTTGGGCGGAGAGGGATGTCGTAAGATTCAACAAGGACAAGTGCAGGGTCCTGCACCTGGGGAGGAATAACCCCAGGCACCAGTACAGATTAGGGGTCAGCCTGCTGGAAAGCAGCTCCACAGAGAGGGATATCGGAGTCCTGGTTGACAACAAGTTAACCATGAGGCAGCAATGTGCCCTCATGGCCAAGAGGCCAATGGGCTCCTGGCTGCATGAGGAGGAGCGTTGCCAGCAGGGCGAGGGAGGGGATCCTGCCCCTCTGCTCAGCTCTGGTGAGGCCACACCTGGAGTATTGGGGGCAGCTCTGTGCTCCCCAGGACAAGAGGGACATTGAGCTTCTAGAGAGGGTCCAGCGTAGAGCAACAAAGATGATTAAGGGACTGGACCATCTATCATATGAGGAAAGACTAAGTGAACTGGGCCTGTTCAGCCTGGAGAAGAGAAGATTGAGAGGGGATCTGATCAATGCGTACACACCTGAGGGGAGGATGGGGCCAAGCTCTTCTTGGTGGTGGCCGGGAACAAGACAAAGGGGGTAATGGGTACAAATTGAAACACAGGAAGTTCCACCTCTGTGTGAGGAAGAACTTCTTTCCTGTGAGGGTGACAGAGCCCTGGCACAGGCTGCCCAGAGAGGCTGTGGAGGCTCCTTCTCTGGAGATCTTCCCAACCTGCCTGGCTGCCACCTTGTGCCCCGTGCTCTGGGTGTCCCTGCCCCCCCTGCAGGGGGGTTGGACCAGATGATCTCCAAGTCTTCCAACCTCAACCATTCTGTGATTTGGTAATTCTGTGAGGTCCAGATGCAGACTATGCAAAGATTTGAATTTTACCGGTAACGTGGCTACTGTGGGGTTTATTTTTAAGAGACAAAAGTAAGGCTTTGCCAAGAGCCTGTTGGAACAGGCCCCGAGTCAGGGGCATGCTCCTGATGTGTGCGCCTGAGCACCATGCAGTGCTGTGAAAGAGAGCATGGGCACTCCTCAGCCATCCTCCAGCAAGAGCATGACGTCAGGGAACAGGCAAGGGACAGAAAGCGGCCAAGAGGAAGGCTGGAAACTTGCAGCCCTGTTTCTTGGAAGCAGTGCTGTCTAGGGATGCTTATAAAGCCAGCACACACAATTGGAAATCTAGCAGAAAAATAAGACCCTTCAGCATTTGCCACCTTATGCTCGAAACTCCACGTGACAGGGCTGCAGATGGTGCACAACTGTGAAGAGGATCTGTCTGGACCATTTTCCTGTGGTGAACTCCCCAAGCAGCATTTAAACTTGGAAAACCCCAGGTTCGTGTAATGATGTTTAAATAGGATAGCCTGTAATCCAGTTTTGACTTGTCTTGATAAGATAGTTAATGGTTGATAACTTGTCTTATCAAAAAGTCGACGTCTTGTTAATGGTGAGAGCTGACAATAATTTATTTGAGCATCTTCTGAAAACTTCTTATTTCACAGAAGAGTTGATTTCAGATTTTAAAGTCTCAGAGTCCTTATGGCTAAATAGGAAGACTTAATGCCACAAGTGAAGTGGTCAGATAATTTGCTGCAAATAATTTTGTGACAATTGTAGCTCTGTTTCTGTTAGTAAATTATTTGCCAGGAGACTATTTAAGTTTGTTTCAAGACCAATTTCAACACCCTTTTAGCATATAGTTATTGTCAGCTTGCCACGGTGAGTATGCATTGTTTATTTGTGTCATATGAATATTCATCGAAATACTCAGCAATGTTTCTCTCTACCGATTCGGTGACAATCATGTGAGCACATAATTCATTGAATAGTCATAATCATTAAATATATTTTTGGCTCAAATCTAGCAGGAGCATTGCAGCATTGTGAATCAGCCATGAGAGAAAGGTCTTCTTGTCCAGACCCTCTTAAGAGTATTTTCATTAGCATGTTTGGTGTTCTGGCTTTTGCTAAAGCTTTGTGAAAGCGCCAACCTCAGCCTGTAGCCTCAGTGCTACGGCACAGACTCCGGCCTCAGCTTTGCATAGCTGCTGAAGTTTGCAATACTAATTTCATAGTTTATGCATCGACTGAACAACCTAACATATATATTATTTAAAGTTTGGTAAACTGTCTTGTGTTGCCTACAGGCGTGGCTATCATAAGTGCTATGTGTTTATGCAAGGTGCAAGTTTTCAGCTAAAGCTCTTAAAGGGAGCTGGGTAGCCAAGAACTTCAGAATGATGTAAAGCAGCATAATGAGGATTATGTGTTACAGCTGATGATTTTGATTTAGTTCTCCAACTTCCTGATGGAATAATTAAGGCAGAAAATGGATTTTGAAATGGAAATGGTTTTCAAAACCAAGAAATTATCATTTTTCCGTTGTCTTCTTTCCTTCCACTGTATGTATATACATCATTTTATATTTTTAAAGAAGAGAGAAACTGAATAAAAGTACTTTTGTGTGTAATCATTTTTCTGCTGCCTTCACAAACTTTTTAATGTCTCTCCAGCCCACAGAGTAGTCATAAGATAATTATGAATCTTCTCTTGGGAATTTGAATCAATAATCCCCCCCACACATATTCTTACAGAAGCCTTTTCAAGAACATTTTCCATCTGAACAAAGTGATGATAAAAAGATAATCAATGTGCCCCACAAACATTGTAACTTCAGAGGCAGGGGATGGAGAGGAGATTCAAGCATTCATTTGATAAAATTTTCCAGTGGTATATTAGGAATTTCTTTTCTGTGATTCACTCTAAAGCCATTTTCCAGTGTGCAGCTTCCAATATTTTCTGAGTGAAGTAAAACCCAGGAATAGAATAAAAATAAAGCGAAAATATGGCTTCTGTACCTGGGTTTCTATTTAGGGCTTACCTAACTGAGAAAGTTATTGTGCAACCAGAATGAAGATTTTCTCTTTTCATAGTTAATCTAAGTGTGAAAAGGCATTTCTGAAGCAGAATATTTTGGATGTTCAGAGTAAAGACATTACAATTACTGTTTTTTACTGTGCTGTATGTCTGTATACGAAGTCAGTGCCACATTTTTGGCCCTCTGCTGAAAGCCCAAATTATTAAGTCTTATGGCCATGTTCATCACTACCAGGAACAATAAGCCTGGCATGACACAAAATACTTCTTACTTGGATTAATAAATAAGCAAAAATATTGCTTAATCTCCTCCTCAGTATCCCATTTCATTCTGAAAGCAGGTACTCAAATTAGGCAGTGGATCTGGAACTGACAGCTAGATATACACTAAGTGGAGAACTGACCACATATGTATGGGTATATGCATATATGCCTATGTCTGTGTGTGCACGTGCCTGTACGAGCACACATGACTGTATTTACTATAGCTTCAAAACAAAAATGAATCAGCCAGCAGGGGGCCTTCCAGTTATAAACAGATTGTACTTTTCAATTTTCTCTGATTCCCTGCTATTTTCATGTTTCCATGTTCTTCTCCCCCCCCCTTTTTTTTTCCTCTTCTGAAACTAAGCAGGCAACTGCCTGTCTGAGGCTCCCCCCAGACAGGACACAGTTTCTCTTTGTTTTCCATTTCATCATCTATATCACAGAAGCACCACTTTCTCTTTCTTTGAAATCATAGGACTCTGACAGTTGTCCACTCTGTACTGTTGTTGTTTTTGTTGTTGTTGATTTTTTTTTTTTAATTTTTCCTGGAAATACAGTATTCCTGACAACCTCACCTTCTTTACTGCCACAGCAGCACAGGTTTAGATACTTCTCCACCTGCCACATCCATTAATCATTTTTTGTTTCCTGTTTATCTTGGCCACTGTGATGAATTTACCCCATGCAGATTAATGATAGGCTCGTGGAGTCAATTCATGAAACTAAGGTTTTTATTAAGAGCAATGTTTGCAGAGGTGCAATTGCACCTGCTTACTAGCAATGTATACAGAGACTGCCTCCCTCATGTCTTTTCTGAACTGCATGCTTCTCAGATTTGGGCGCTTTTCTCCAATTTCCATGTTTTTAGCTCAGAAAGGGGTTTGAAAAACAGTTTGTAAAGGTTCAAGTTTCCATATCAATTTCTCACCGTTATTTTCCTCTCAATATATCACTGACAAGGCTTTACAGCATTACTACGGAACAATTGTGGAGCAGTATGTAATCAATATCTTTTGATGGGCCAAAATATCCTGTCGAAAGCCTGCATTGGCCTTTGCAGTTTGTGTGGCATTTGCAATGTAATCTTGATAATAAGTGATGGTAAAATTCAAGTAAAACCAGCCTGAGCTTTCACTTCTTTCCTAGCAAGTGCAAACTCTGTAAGCCAAAGCACAACTAGACTTCCAAACTTAAATTAGCCAGCAATGTTTGGGCTTGTGCATGGAGCAAGGTTGAGGAAAAAAAAACCCTTCACTTCTCCAAAGAAAAAAGGAAAAATATTTGATGTGGTCTAAGGAGACCCAATAAGGGCATAGTGTGACTTCTCCTTGTTCTCCAACAAGATTGTACAAAAGGTGGCAGTAAGCTGAGATGGATATTTCAATTAAAAACTGTTGTTGTTGTTATTTGTTTGCTTGTTTTTGCTAGAAATAAGAACTGCTTTCTCTTTACTGCAGCAGTCAGTCCTCCAAAATGTCTTTAGTGAAGGAAAAAACACCTATTCCCATGCAAGTGATGTGAGATTTTTCCAAAGCAGAGGTCTTTCTCTTATACCACAGCCACCAAAACTTCATTGACTTAATTACTATCAAACACTTGTGGGTGTAGGCTTGCACCTACATATGAAAATTTCTGAATGGATATGATGGAGATATGATATAAAATTCAAATAAAAGTTTGGGAAGCAAGAAATCTTCTTGAACTGAGAACAAAAACCTGAAATATTTTAAGTATTTGAAAGTTCAGGTTTTTATCACTAACAGTAAACAAAACTATAAATTGATATGTTGCCCATACAGTCAAGTTTAGGACTGATTGCAAGAGGAACCTACCTAGCATGTCTGAAATGTGGAATATTACTAATTAAAAAGCCAGTATTTCAGAGGTTTGTGTTTCTTATCCTTATTATAACTGAGAAGCATTATGTTTAAGTCATCATTTATCCTCTCATAAATCTTTGATGATCATCACGCCAGTAAGGAGTTAAGGTGCAATGAACCCTTTCAGCTTCAGGACTGAAGCCTCTTCAGGCTGCAGCCTCTCTACTGAGGCAGATGCCTTCAATGGCACATGGGGAGTCGGGCAAACTTACCCAAACTACAGCTTACCCAAACCCACTCCTTAGCATGCACCAGCATGTCGGGGTGGTTATTTCCTTTCCTGCCTTCCCATTCTAGCCAACAGAAAGTGACCTTTGTGCCATGCCCCATGTAATTAACTTCTCCTGAAGCTTCTTCAGCATGGGAGATACTTCTGTCCGAGGCAGTCACCAAGGTAGCAGGTAGACCAAGGTTTAGAGCTATATAAAACACATGACGTGCAAAGGAGAGAGCAGGCAGCCTGTAGCCACAACATCTCTCCTGGATGACGAAACAAGAAGTGAAGGCTCTGTCAGATGTGTCTTTGGTGACAGCCGGAGAATATGGAAGTTTGCTAGATGCAGCAATGGCAAATTCCACGTGAAATTGGGTTCTTAGCAGTGTATCTTGTAAACTCCTTGCAAAGAGAAGTTATGGATTTTAACATTACAAGGCTGTCCTTCATGAGAAGAAATGTTGTGCCTATCTCAGATATTTTATGACTGAGGCACTAATCTGACTTAGAAGATTCTGTTAGAAAAGCCAACAGAACCTTAGCTAAACTTAGTTAAAGTGGAATACATGGTCTTTGCTGCAATATATAGGAAATGGTAACTTCCCTGGGGTCAAACTGGATGAGACTCATGAAGAGTGAATAATTTGAAGCAGAGTCTTTTATTCAGCTTAGCATAAAGAAATCCCATCCTGTGGTGAAATATCTGAGAATGCCAACATTTCTTGAAAAAAGTACTTGGTTAACCTGAAAGCTATAAAAGACTCAATGGAGAAATTGCAAGCTGCTTTACTGGCCAGTGACTGATATTAGAATGAAGGTAGCATAAAACAACAAAGGGAAACTCCACAACACTGATATACACCCAAGTGGCGTGTACTGCAGTGCACTGCTCCCCACCAGATATTCACGATCCTTTCATCTTTTATTCATGTCACTAGAAAAACAGGAATGTCAAGCAGAAGTTTCTGAGGCTAAATATCATGTCTGTCATTTGGGCTCCAGGGAATAAATAGAATCAGATCAGCTTTTAAATTAAAAAAAAAGAAAATTGAATAGCAATTGCATTGATTTACTTGGATAGAGGAAATGAAACTGTGGGGTATGTTCATCCAAAGGGTCAAGAATACATTCTGCAACTTGAAAATAGAGCAAGAAATTAAGACTATCCTGGAAGTCATTTACAACTCTTTTAGCTCAGCACCTGTGGGTAGGACCACTGATTGCTGGGTCTCTTCATGCAGGTAGTGCTACTCATATGCAGAAATACCTCCAGAAATGAGCCCGAGCAGTAATCCAAAGAGTCCGTGCAAGTCCCAGGTAATCCATTAATTCCCATCTTTCAAGTCTCATCATACTGAAACTGATACAGTCTAGAGCCCTAGTACTACAGTGAATTGTGTTATCAATCACAAATATAATTATACAAATTATAACAAAAAATTCCATAAAATTCTCTTATTTAATTTCTTCCTCACTGTCTCTGAATGCTGTTCTGTGTCCACATCTTGCCAGCCCTCCTGGACTTCTTGCAGGGACATAAGTGTTCTCCAACTTGAAAAGCTTTTACTGTTTCTGTTGCTGATTAAAACCAGAAAATGTCAGCCTTAATGCTGGTCCTTTAAAAAATAATCTTTTTATGGGTTTTATTGTTATTGTTGTAAAATATTGTTTTTCTTGTTTCTTGTTGTAAAATATTGTAAGTACACCTCCAAAATCGCCTCAAAGTGAAATTAACTTCTGGTGCAAGAACTTCCGTGCCAACTTTCAACCTCATGGCAATGTATATTTTAGCCCGAGTTTCACCTCAAAATGACTAAGCAGAGGGGACAGCAGTGATTCAGGACCTGTCAGGTTGTGCTTATATGTCAGGTTTCTTCCTATCATCTGCCAACTAATTAAGGTAACCTTGTCAAGGAAGTAAATTAACACTTAAGTAAAATGATTAGATGCTTTAGATGTGCTTGTTTGAGGTTATCCTGTCCCCTCTTCTTGGATGCCAGTGGCTAGTGTATGCACAGTTTCTGCTGCCCCACTGAGAGTATTTTCCCTTGCCACACTCAGGCATTTCAAAGGCGATTAATCTTCTGTCTTCTCCTCAGCATGTCCTTTTTTTTTGTGCTTCCTTGTTGATTTTTGTGTACAGTAGTCAGACAAAGCAAGAGCTGCACAGTAGAAGGATTTGGGGATTTTGTAAAGTCTGTGGAATTCTTGCTAAGTTTACCTCTGTGCTTTGCTGTGCCTTGATTCCTTCCCTGTATTACAACAGCTTGCTGCACTTCAGGGTGATAGGGCTAAGGAATTCATTGCTACTCAAAGTGCTCAGAAGAGGTGATGGACTTTTGGATGGCTTCTAAAAGGAGAAGCCTATGGTCTGCTGGGCATGTGGGAATGAAGAAACATCATTCTGCTGCCACTAATACCATCGAGCAGGCAACAACCTACACTACTGTGTGTGTATATATATATGTATAAATATACATTGTGTATATATATATATATGTTTATGTACACACACAACATACACCCCTTTTTTCCAGATGATATTATCTCTGAGATGTATCATATGTTTAATACAATTAAGATAAACGAGACAGCTTAGGAATTTCAAATAAATCCTCTGGAAGCAGCGTAAAAAGTCCTCAGTACTTTTGGAACAGAATTGGATAACTGTTTCACTTGTGAAAATCATCGCAGGTGATGATTTGAGATGAAATCTCAAGTGAAAGAATCTGTTTAGATGGAGAGATGGGACAACTATTTGAACAGGAAAAATATAAGAAGCAAAAAAGGAAACCAAAGAAGCACTGTCAGCTGAAAGTGCAGAAAGCAATGAATTTTATAGCTCTCCCAAATGGGGAACTTATTCAAGCAAGAGAACAAATGATAAGGAATATGAACACACTTGCTTATGTTAGAAGTAAATAAGGTGTATTGGAAATGAATGCTGAATTAATTAGCAATGCTTGGAGTGATTATTTTGAAAGAGTGCCACATGAAGAGAATGCCAAAGAGGAATTAAATCATGTAAATCCAGCCAGGATGAGATTGTCTGTATTTAGGAGGAGCAGGTCATAAAAGCAGGTAAGGAAATGAAAGTGAGGGAAGTATCTTGATGAAGTGCCAATAGCTTTGCTGAAGTGACTTGTTATGGAAGGCATATTTGATTGCTTTCCTAAGTCAGAGAAAGCACTAACCAAGCGTTCTGAAAGCTTTGCGGTGCATATATTTAAGTGTGGAGGAGTATTAAGTTCAGCACAAAATTATCCAAGTGAAATCGTGCTGCAGATTATGAAACTTTGGCACACGTTACTGGAAGCATCTGTATTACGGACTTCTGATTACTGAAATTTAGAGACGGTGGACACTTTCCTGGTAGGAAAGAGAGGACCTAATTGAATGCCTGTTGCCTATATTTTCTTGGAGATTTAGAGAAGGGGGGAGAGCTACTGAAACAGTCTTTATAGAAGTGGCAAAGGCATATGATGATAGAATGAGCAAGTTGGGTTGCAAGTTGATTTTCCGTAAGGTATGTCTGCCAAAAAAAGGAAAAAAAAAAAGGCATTCAAAAGTGAGAATACACAGGAGAACTACCAGCACAGAACGCTATTATGCTGTGAGATGTGCTCGTGCTGTTGTATCGGCTGTGTTTAAACAATGTCAAGACTTTCTTACGTAGACTTGAGTTTGACTGCTGGTAGAGTAGAAGTCTTGATACCTGGTGAAAGAAGCCCTTCACCAGTGAGAGCAAAGGAAGAAAACTGGAATGAAGGGCTTTAATGCCTCTGATGCTTCTAGCATTGCACCTTAGTTCCATTAAGTACAGCTCTAATTCACTCGATTCTTCTAGGAGTGTCTTGGCTAGTCCCAGCATGGGAAATCAGTATGCTTCAGTTTCTGGAAATGCTGATGTTCAACTGATCAAATGTTTGGTTGCACTGTGAAAGGAAAGAAGGAAGGAGCGGGGAATCTTAGATCAGATATTGTTAAAATATATATATATTGATGTGGCATAAATATGTATTGATAGTAATCCCTGCTCATCCAGCTCAAGCCTGCAGAAGCCGAGTACCACTCAGCACATGTTTCTGTCTTGGCTTTGTTTTACAGAAAATCCTTAGAAGACAAAAGCATTTGAAAGAGAGTTTCCTCTTCAAGCAGTTAATCCTGTGACTAGCTCCTGCCAACTAACAGTTCTCTAGTAAATTATTAACTGTTTTGGCCCCTTCAATTATTTCTCAACCTTACATTTGGCATCAAAAGCCATGTATTGTGCTCACATTGTTTTTCTGCAAGAAGAAACAATTCTGTAATGTGCAAACGCAAGAGGATGAATTTAGTCATCATGAGCAGATAAGCAACAAGAATGTTTCCTTCTGAAATACAAATTATTCTCATGTCACATATTAACAAAAATTGGAGCTAAATTAGTGGGTGGGGAAATAAGCATAATCTGAACCACAATTTTGGTAAATGATGCAGCCTTATCTACTATTACTTTCTTGTTTTTTTGGAGGCAGGATGGTTGTTCAAACTCTAGGCAAGGTGGCTAAAACAACCTGTCCTCATAGAAACATTGCACAGATGCATCTGGAAATTATGAAAAAAAAAAAAAAAAAAAAAAAAGAAAGGTCTACCCTTAAGTCTTAGTATCAGCAAATGCCATTAACTTCAATTACATAGTTGCATAATATATAAGAACATAAGCTGTGCAGTCTGGCATGGCATCTTGAAACACAGTATTATTCGTGATTGAAAGGTAGACTCACGCAAGGAAGATTTTCTAGTGAGAATGTTTCACCCTCAGGACTGAAAAGCAATATTGTTTTACTGAGTATTGTAAAAATTGTCTTGAACAAGACACTGTGCATGTGCTTTCTAGAAAGAACAGATACCTAGTCTGAAAGCTCGATTTAAAATGGATGCTTGTCGTAATTCATAACCTATTCATCCAGCCTAGATCACACCTGGGAAGTCCAAATCAAGAGATGCTCTTGCAACACAAAATGTTCACCAAAGTTGAATTCTTGAACCAAGCTTTTCCTGTCATAAAATGTTTTGGCACACCTAAAGTAAATTCAGTTTTAGGCTCTCACTTTTACTTTTGTAAGGAGGATTTAAACAGCTTTGCAAAGAGTAGTGCTCCAGGGTCTACTGAGCTTTATGAACTGATCACACATACCTGAGGCTTCTTGAAAGCAATGAAAAAACAGTTATGCATTCTTTGATTATTACTGTATGGCATAAATATCTTCAATGAATTAATAGAAATAGTGCAGACATATTCTGTTTTCAGAAAAATCAATACAGTCTGAATGTCACTCTTCAGCTCTAGCATCGTTAAATCAAATAAGTAAATAATGCAAATAAAGAAGGCAGTGGTATATCTTTCCTTATCCTTTGAGAAGACCATAAAAAACAGCATAAAAAGCATGAGGATTAGTGCAAGAAGAAAGACAGTATATGAACTTGTGTGCCCACGCTGATTCCTGCTTTAAGGTACATGTTCAAATTAGCCCATTTCATCAGGCTGTAGGCAGAGGTCCTCCTGTTCCGCTTTTGGAAAGCTGAGGCCCAGAACAAATATTCAGCGCAGCGAAGCTGCTGTCCGATGGAGCACGATGGCGTTGCCTTCTCGCAACCACCTCCCCTGCCCCTGGCCTGCCAGCTTGGAGAGCTCCCCCTGTGCTGCGTGTTGCCCATCCAGCCCCGGGAAGGGGAAGTCATCTCCCCTACATAGTTGATGTTGATCAGGATTTCTGCTGTGGCAAGACGGACACCTGCTGCTTTGCCTCCCACGCACGTACCTGTTTGCTGAAGCTTCAAAAAATGCTGTTGGCCATAAAAACGTTGTTGGCCCTAGCGTGGGCCTCAGGCAGGGCTTGCGCGCGTGGCCATGTGCCCATGTCGGTATAGGCCGAGGTGCGATGCCTGTCCAGTCTTTCTGGGGCAATGCGTAACTTCTGGATGTGCTATCGGAAACACATGCATAAAACAAATGCATAAAATATTATGCATTTAATTCATCAGTTTTCACTCCCCTTAGTGCAGAGGGTCAGGCCATAGCTGTGAGTGAGGTTGTTCTGGTTCATAGGACTGCTTTTGCTCTTAAAAGCTAGGTGAATGTACAAATAAATTGCATGCTTAAGCTGTGGCACGACTGAGATAAGATGAATGACAGCCATTGTTTCTCTACTTTAGGAAAAAAGCTCTCTCTGCCATTGATTACCATCTTTTTGACCTTAAATTTGCTGATTTGAGTTAATTAATTAACTACATATTGTATACACAGCCACCATGATGGATCTGGGATTTAATAGTCTATTAGTTTACATAATTCACATTGGCATCGCTGTGTCATTAAATCACACCTCTTAACCTATACCCCTAAACGATATTTTAGGAAGCCCGAACAATTGGAAGCTTTTCCAATCACACATTTACACTTTTCTTTCACTGAGGTCAAAGCACATTCCACGCGTTGTTAAACCAAACACGCCGTTGCCCTGTACCCCAACGGCTCCTGCTCACCTCCTCACCGCGGCTCTCTGCACGCCCTGGAAATAAAACTACGGCGAGCTGAAGCCTGTGAACGGTGACGGGTGGAGATCATTTGCTCCTTGTCGTCTACTGCAGCTTTTAGCTCTTGCAACGCTCCGCCTTCCCGTGAGAAAGGCCTCCGTGTTGTCGTCCCTTGAGGAGATGGCGCCCATCCTCCGGACCGTGTCCGCGCGGGGCTCCACCCGGGGCTCAGCAAGGTTGGCGAACACTCCCAGCGACCTCTGGGGGCTTTGCAGTTGGCCGAAGGCCCTCGTTTTGGAAGAGGCTGGAAGCAACAGCAGCGCCCACGGAAGCGCCCAAGCTGAGCCTCGACAGGACGGCCCCGGGGGACCCGGCGCCCTTCCTGCCCCCGAGGGAATAGGGCGCCGGGAGAGCCTTTCCCGCGTAGTCCCCACAGCGCGTTCCTACGCGGTGGCCCCAGCCTGGGGGCTCCTCTGTTTCTCGCCACGTATAAATAAATAATTTCTGCTGTGGCATTAGCAGCCAAAATCAGGGGGGAGCTGTTTTCCCAAACACCTTTCCCCTTTGCTCGTGAACCCGGGCGAAAGCGCGGCCGAGGGGGGCGCGGGAGGCCCAACGGCGCCGCTCGCCGTTACAGCAAACACGCCGCGGGCGGCTCGCGGCCGTGCCGAGCTCGGAACCGGCTTACGGGGGCAACTCCTGAGTTTAAACATATTGCACTGTGACCAGCAAGTCTCCACAATACAGTAGGATTTATTAATAGAAAATATGTCAATATGAGTTTGTCTTTGTACATGTTAGCAACATGTACAGTGAAACACATTTTTTTTTTTTTCTCAGTCTATTTTGTTATAGTTCTTTTGTGTTATCTGACATAACCATTTATATTTTGGGCTTAAATATGTTATTTGTCAAAATGTACTTCCAGTGTTAATATACCTTTAAAATCATAGTTTATCTTTTAAATATTGAATTCATATTATTTTTTCTTTCAAATCAATATTGCTCATGTTAGTGCAAATTTGTTATCTTGAGATAGGTTAACCATTCCTTCCAGACCGTAAACAGCATTTAATAAAACAGTGAGATTTATATAGCTCTACACAGCTGATCAAGATTCTAATATGAAGCTTGTTAAAAAAGAAATCCAACATTTTACAGTACATCAATTGCATTTTATACATTTTTTTGGAACACTTTTTTTTTCTCTATTTCTGTGTGTGATCTAGTACAGGAATGAAGGGAACAGCAATAGGTAATGATACTTTCCTCAATATTAAAAAGAATGCATCATATATATCTTGCTCGGTATGGCATCAGTGTTGGGTTTCCAAGCCTGCAAGAGAAGCCAGGTAACCCAACACCTTTTCAAAACTCAGTACAGCAAGAGTGAACATTATTAGTTGGAGCACTTGCCACTACAGAGGAATGGAAACAGAACAACATAAACCATAGACAAAAGGTATTTTGTGCCACTTATCAATCCAGAATCTCTCACTTGAGCAATGGTCAACATTTAACTCGAACTAATTTCTAAGAGGAGCGGAAAGGGGTCAACGTGGGCATTTTAGTATTTTAAAGAATTCAAATAAATCCAACTTACAATAACCTTCTGTCTTAAGAACTTTAAGTAGAGTCAAAGATCCCTCAGGCCTGTTTGCAATCCTGCTCTTGGAGAACTGCACAAAGTCGATGGTTATCAGGCAGTCAAGAAGAACTTCAAGTTAACGGTGACATTCTTTAGTAAAAAAAAAAGTTTTTATACTGAAAATGTGCTTTGTTCAAAAGAGCACTGCAAATGTCGCTCATCTTATTAAAATCAATGTAATAAATAAAATATAAACAACCTGTGTCCAAAACTATGAATAATATTTTTATCTACCTCACTATACATCTGGCCCACTGTGACCCTCCCACCCGCCCATTTTTAATTTTTTTTTTTTTTTGCATGCGATTTTTTTCCCTGTTTACTACAAAGAGCAGATAAGGTTACATATCGTACACTGGGAAAAGCTGCCAAAAAGATTAAACTATAGTCCTAGATGACGGATCAACCAATTCTCCCTCAGAGCCTGTGCCTGCCTGGACGGCGTGGTTCGCTGTCTCTAGAGCAGGTCAGGACTTGCGAGCGAATCCTCCTGCTGCGCGCGGCCCGCGGGGCCCCGGGGCCTGCTGACACTAGCACAAGGACTAATCACAGAAATGTTTGTAACCTAAGATAACTTCTTGAATCGGAATTATTGAAACAGTTTACAAGTAGTCCAGTTGTGATGGGCCTTCATCTGCGAAAACGGGACACTCAACTGTTGGCTGAATCCAAGAAATGTTACTCTAAAGAGTCCCAAGAGCTAAGGTAAATATCCCAGCTCTTCTGGCTTTCTAGCTTAGATTTTTTTTTTTTTTTTTAAAGAAAAAAATATTCTCTGTCCCCTACAGCTTTTAATTTTTAGGGCTATTATTTTAAAGGTTTTTACTTTAAATGCGTGGAAATGGGAGGTGTTTTTTATCTTTGAGGAATGTGTTTTGGGTAGAGTGGGTTTTTTTGGTATGGTTTAAAATAAATGATTGTCCTACTGGTTCAGGAGTTGGACCCTTCTGCAGCCTCAGGAGTCTGAGGGCTCCAGACTTAGGTCTGTTGGGTCTTGGCTTTCCATTCCCCCTGGGAGATGGCAAGATCAAGCTCTGTCTTCCTTGAGCACTTGCTGGTTGGTGGCTGGAGAGTAACAGGATCAACTTCTTTCCTCTAGAGAAGATCAAGGAAATGGCACCCAAGGGTGAAGGGGTCAGCGAAAAATCCTGGAACCCCTTCAATTTTTAAGTAAGTGGCCTAAAAATTTTGAATTGCTACAGATGGTTAATAAAGTGAGTAAGAGAAAGCACATACTGGAGTTTCCACTGTTTAAAAAACCAGCAAAATCAAACAGAAATTAAAGCTTGAACAAGGAAAACATCGGATGAAAGTAATCCTTATACCACACAAACGCACACACTCAAACACATACACACACAGAGATACTATGCATACGTGGACACACACAAGTAAGAATGTGTATTTGTATGATAGATTCTTGGAAATAGACATTCTTAGCAAATATGGATGACAGATCAATTGTAATTTATTTTCCTTTAACACTGTATCATCATAAAGAAAACTGGTATAAATGAAAAAAATCTATTTCAAATATCTACATCTAAAATTTTAGGCAGTGAAAAAGCACTTTGTTGACAAGGAGTGTGGAATGATGAATGTTAATTGTCAGAAACTGCTGAATGCCTTTTTTTTAGTTGCCACAAACAAATTCACATATCAGAACGAACAATACTGCTAAATATTCCTTTTTGTTTTTGTTTTTTTTTTTTGTTTGTTTTTTTTTTTTTTTTTTTTTTTTTTGTTAAAACGCACCGGGGAAAAGAAAACAAAAAAACTGGAAATTCATACATCTTTCAAAATTTGAAATTGAAGCAATATTTAGAACCATAGATGAAGAAACACTGTGGCATTGGTGTAATATACACAATGCACTTTGTTTTTTTATCTGTAATGTACATCAAATACTTTACAACAATGCATTAACAAAAGGCAAGAAACATCTTGCTGTACAGAGGAAACCCCAAATGCAACTTGAAGCCTAGATTCACAATGAATGAGGATATTAAACAAAGTGTGAGAAGCTGTTCCCCATAAAGTACATACGCTGCTCAGTTACTTGTGCTTAACTCTTGACCCACATTCTGTGTCATGTTCTCCCTCCTTCCTTCAGCCACATTCATTATACGGCACTGAACTTTAGACTCTACAGGCCAACAATAAAGTTGCCCCACACTGTAATATATATATAATATATATATATCTTTCTAATTACTCCCTTGTTTAGCTTTCATTTCTTTTAGCCTTCTAAAAAAATCTTATTTTTTCCATACTGGTTATCTGGGCCTTCCTACGGAACAGGCTTTAACAAACTAAATTTGCAGGAAAAAAGAATGTCTTGTGGTATGCATGCACATGCACAGTTCCTGGAGCTTTTGTGTCTGCCCAAGTCTCACACCCACGAGTCGGGAGAGGCTGGATAGTGGCTTGTTTCATAGTTAAGTTCACTATAGGGACGAGCAGCTGAATAGAAGTCGACGTAGTTGCCAGTTGACTTTAGTCCCAGGTGCATGTTGTATTCGCTTGCAGGTGGACGGTGATGGACTTGGTCCTCAAAGAAGGACTCGTCATAGCTTCGGGTTGAATTCTGAAACGGCTGATATGGTTCATAATCTTTTCTGCTGGGCTCCTGTGGAACTGGCTGTGTTGAAACCTGAAATACCCACAATTTGTTAGATGTACCTCATAGTGGGCAACAACATGGGAGAAAGAATAATTGTCAGGCTTTTACATTTATCACACTGGGAATACAAAGGCATGCATTATCCTAACATCTGCCCCAAGTATTGCTTGGCAGTGAATTAATTCCACAGCTTTGCTTTGTTATTCCAAATGACTTTGTTACATTTTTATTTATTAATATTATTGCCGCTAACAGATGCTGGTTTACATGAAAAGTAGTTAAAAATCTGGATCTGAACAGTGTGGCTTGCAATTACTTTCGTAAATATAATCCATATCTAACTTTCTGACTATTTTGCAGATGCATCTTTCCAACACTGGTGCCCAATGCCCAGCCTTGAAGAATCAGAATGGAAGTGATATACACTCCAAAGATGATGAACATTTTGACACAAGTGAGATTTAGAGTAAGAACCAAGCATGGGCTTCAGGCACTGCCATGAGAACATTTCACAGTGCCATGAACAGTAGTCCTTCAGCTACTGTTAAGCTGAACCATCTGCTTAGCACCTCTCTGACACCTCCTGATAGCAATCTTGCCAGGGTGCCCCATATTCAACAAGCTGCCTTGAAGCCCTAATAGTTACAGTGTGCAGAAGAAAATCTCAGACAGTCCCCTAACGTAAGTTCCCTGTAAAGTTACTTTCATACGCCCCGAGTATCTGTTCATACCATGGGGATTTTTAATTAAGAAATGAAATGCATAAACATTTGCTAAGTATCTTTGTAGAAAAAATACTTTTTTCTTTTTTTTTCCTCTATGATGCCGCCATTAAAATTGGCTTTTATTTTATTTTATTTTGTTTTATTTTATTTTATTTTATTTTATTTTATTTTATTTTATTTTATTTTATTTTATTTTATTTTATTTTATTTTTGACACTGAGCAATCCCACTGCTATGTCCTAAACCATGTGATACTCTTTCAAAGCATGGCTGTATTGGACTCCTGTACAGAGCGAGAAAGGTTGTGTGTGTCCATCATGGTTAACAATCCCACAAATGTTGCAACATTGGGTTCAACATTAGGACAGTAATGAGGAGCATAACTGCACTAGGTTTTTTTCTACTACTGCTATTCATGTTCATTTCACTCCACTTATTTATAAATACGGTTGTTTAATTTTTGACAAATGAGAAAAATGCTATACAAAGCAATCTATTTAGAAGCCAAAAGGTTAGGGCTGATCACTGGGTTTCTTTTTCGGTGGGGAGGGAAAACCATAGAGGCCTGAATTAGTATTTGGGGTTCTTTTTCATTAAAATGTTATTTCTAGCATGTTAATCAAAAACCTGACATTTCACTGAAAAAGCAAGTAAGTAGAAATTCAGTAATATTTTTATTTTATGGGGTTTCTGCTCTAGCTTTTTGCCCCCAAAATCAAATTAGTTGATTCATGACCACAGTTAGAGTGCACCAGCTGTTGGAGTACTTCAGAAGAGTGCTTATTTTCCCTAAATACTGTGTTAATTGGAAGGACTTGATCTTTTTCAATGCACCAAAAGCAGAAACACTGTCATGTACTGAAGTGGCTCACACAAAGAAAACATATGGTACGCCATAGGAAATGCTAATTAAAGAGCATAATCAGCAACAGAAAATGGAGATGCAAAACACTGGAAACTGTTCACCTGTGGTTGGTGGTTGAAACTGAAATATCAGAATCAAAATTCTCAGAAAAAAAAATGTATTTTTAACCTTTTTTTTTTATCAGTTCTACCCAATATGGACTTACCTGTCTGATACTAGTAGTCATTTAAAGTGTTTCTTTTGAAGATTTTTGGCTTCATCTTTCTATTTTAAAAAAATGCTACAACTTTTGTAAAACTCATAGGGAGGCTATGAAAATATTAATGGGTTGTGATACTTAAGTGTAAAGTATTATTACACATTTTTGACGAAGAAAAGCCCTTGAGCATAAAAAAAATCCACTTCCTAAGGGGCTGAGGAGATACTGTTTTGAAGTCACCTGAATGTCATACCTGTCAATATTGCAACAGCCTGTTTTTTTTTTTTTGTTTTATTTTTTTTATTCCTGTGTGGAAATGTTTAATTTACCGATTACATTTCTGGAATGTCTATCTTATTCATTAGAACTTTTTGCTTACTGGTCTTCAAGGACAGGACACTTTAAAAGACTCCCAAGCTTCTGGACTGAATGCCTTGGATATACATCTATGTGAAACTGTCCTTACTGATGAAATGCTAGATGCACCCATGCCCTGATACAAACATGAAAACAAGCCTTACTCCAAACATGCGTCTGAAGTGACCAAATGACAAATACGAGGGCTGTAACTACCTACAGACATAGCATACACAGCCCTTCCCGACAGGAGTTTCTCTCTCCAGACCTATTCAGTTCTTGGGTTTCTGCTGAAATGCCTTAGCATGTGAGCCACGTGGTGCCAACAGTAGCGTTGGATTTTTTATGAGGGATAAACCACAGTGAGCTGTGAATGGTTTTCACCAATTCACTGGCACGAGGCTGCGTGAAATAGGTTCCCTCTGCTAGCAGATACAGTGGAAGTGGCCATTCTGCTGTGCAGCTTTCACAGTTTCAGTCATACCCATCTAGACTTTTAGGTCCTGAGCCCCTCTCTTCTCAGAAACAGTGGCAGGCCTAAATGCCTTAGATCATGTTTGTGGGTTACTGTTCATGGTAATAATCTATTGCACAATTTTGAAACTTGGACCAAAATTATCCATTGGCATAAAAGGCTCAAACTTGGTTGAAACCAAGTCCTTGTGATATTTTTCTTTGTTTCCATATAAAATGCTAATCCTTCCTTACCTGGTTATGTTTGATGTCTTCAGCAGGTGCACCATATGAATTCCTGTACAGAGTTGAGATTCCAGTGTTTTGAGCTGAAGAGACAAAAAGGAAGGTAAAAGCAGATTTACCAAATATATCTCTTTGTCTTCAGAAGTGATTCCTAAGGCTTCTTTAAACACAATGCCTGTTACCCCTATGAAAACACCTTTAAAAGTGCCTGCAGACTTCTCTTTTCTCCTCCACCAGTCTTAAACTTCTCTTTGGTTTACACGGCATACATTACACATACATTATACACGTATACCTCTCTAATGGCGCTAATGGTAACAGGTACTATGACTTGATTATACCACTCTTGATTATGCCACTTCTCACATAAATCAATGGAATAATTTCATATACCGCTAGCATTCAGCAACATACTTCAGGCCAAGGCTATATATAAGATTTTGTCGTACATTCACTAAGCAGAAATACAGAACTTAAGAAACCAAAGCTTGGCATTTTGTTCATTTCACTTCAGTTGGATGTTGTTACACAGAATTCTGTATTGTTTATTATAGAGTGCTTTTGCTAGATGGTGAAATATTGATGTGAAAAATGATTAAATATAACTGAAAGATGAGTTATGCAAAAAAGCAGCATGTAGTTATACTGAAGAGATCTGGACGAGATAGTCTCACATCTGCAAACAGCTGTCACGTTCTCCTCAGACGGCCTACTGATAAAACACACTAATAAAACTGAATTATGAGTTTGCAAATTTGAAAAATGAGTGCTTCAGAAACAAGGAAAGGCGTTACACAAAAGGTTTTTTTTTCCCCAAGAGAACATATACAAGGACAAGGATTTCTCCACAAGGCTCATTTCACTGATCACTTTGATGTCGTTACCTAGCTAAAGTGTAGTTTGCCCATGGAATTAGAAACACTGTATGCATTTCTCATACTTGCAAGAATAGGAGGGATGTATTTTGTGGAGCTGCCACACATTGTTCCTACTGGGCACGAGTTATTAACTACAGATGTCAGAGCCAATGCTTTTTAGGCTGCCATTATTATTCCAATTATAAAAGCATGTGCTTCCAAGCAATCTTTTGAAATTTTGAGTAGTTTGTGACCATTAATAAATCAGAAACATCACTGGAATGAAAACAAGCCACTTGTGCAGCTTGTTCTGCAGGTTCTGTGGAAAGGCGCAAGAACTGGAGGTACCAAGAGTTCCTTTTAGTACCCTCACAGCCAAACACCTTTGAGGGTGACTGAGCAACAGAGATGAAAGCTGGGTACGGGAACCACGGTCATCACATCATGATGAAGTTACTGAAGGAGAGGTAACTATTCTTTCTTCCTTTGAGTGCCTGCTAGCACGGAGCCCAGCAAGTACACCTTGTCTTCGTGCTTCTTTCTTCAGCCATCACACCGTCTTTTGACAAGCGACGGCAAGGTCTTTAGTCAAGGTTGACTGGGGTTTTCCAGTTTTGATCTTCACACCTGCCACACGTACCAGGCTGAGGACGTGATTTTTGACAGTTTGGTGCACTGTTCCATGTTGGTGTTTTACAGATCTCAGATAGTACACTTAAAGATCTCCAATATGTAACAATGCAAAGATCTCCAATTGAAACAGTCTAAAGACCAGACATATACGGTGGGTGATGAGCTGTATCAGCTAGAAGAAGAAATACAGCAGCACTCTGGAGGTCTCTAAGGAGCGTGCTGGGGTTCTTCCTTTGAACATGCGAGGAAAACGAGCTCCAGTAACAGAAGACGGTTGGTTCTTCTCAATGGCAGGCACTCTCAGTTCTGCCTCAGTGCCAGCCGCAGACAGAAGTCATGGGTGCCTGAGCACATTGGCTTTGGCCATAGATAATAATGCAGAACAGTGACTCTCTGCGAGGCTTGACTGGTTTTTATTTTTTATTTTCACCGTTCCTGGTGCTTCTGCTGGTGGTGTGGCTCTCAGTGGTGTCAATGCCACATCTTTCCTTGGTACTATTTTTTATACTGGTTTTCTGGGATTTTTGCTTACCACAGAAAGCGCTAGAAGAAGTTAGCTTACACAGATCCTTCTTCTCAAGAGGCAAAGATTCAGAGATTGTGTTTCAGGTCCCCACTTTGTGATGTGCAACTTGAACAAAATGAAGGTGACAGTCAGTGTTTTCAATGGGTTTGCCTCTAAGAAACAGGGGAATAACTTCCTGCAACTATGGGCCTCAAGCTTCATGCATGTGAGTTTTAAATCGGGCATGAATGAAAGTACTCAGACCAAACAGCACAATACTTTCCATGGATATTTAAAGTCAGTAATAAGAACAGGGATCTAAGGTGCAACATCTGAAGATCTTGTGAAGCAGACTGGACACAAGCTAGTTTATATGTTCCTCCCAGAGGCAAATGCACCACTTAAAAATGCAAACAAACAGGAGTAACTTTTTTAACAGAAGCAGTGACCCATCAAGCACTTGAAATGACTGCCACGAGCTCCCAAACAAGGAATCTTGGCCTAGACAAGCTGAGAGGGTGATATAATTCCCCTCTCTTGAGTAAATGTAAGTAAAGCGATGCACGCAGCCCTGCTCCGGTACCTGCACGTGGACATGAGGCACACGTGGGAACTGCTGAGCTCTGCAGTGCTTCAGCGAGCAGGCTCTGGTCTCCAAAGGGAGGGCCCAAATGCAAAGGAAAAGAGGAGACGGGCCAGAAGAACGGACGGATGTGTGGTTATCTGTGGAACTGTCTGCTCCTGGCTGTTACATTGTTGGTTCCGTCACAGTAAAAGTATCAAAGGGAGAGAAAGGCAGGGCAGCGGAATTGTTGTTGTTGTTATTTTTTAAACACAGCAAGAAAAGGAAAGGTGTAGCACGACTGCAAGAGCTGGAGACCTCCCAGCAGCCACACTGTCCTACAGCAATGTAAGAACTGTCGCAGCACATGAAATGATCCCAAAGCTGATGAGTGAGTGAGTGTACGTGTGTATTTTATGTAGTTTTTACACACAAGTACAAGATAATGCTGAAGAGGTAAAATTGAAAAGGTGCTAAAATGAGCACATACCATAATAAAGCTGCAGTACTTCATGGTTGCATGGTACAATTATATAAAACTACCTTCTTTTTTTCTCCCTTTGTTTTCAGGATGATGCTGGTTAAAAAAGCACCAAATAATTTCCCACAGAAGTCTTTTGCAAAGCTTACTGCAGCCTTGAAAATTACGTCATGTAGTGGTTAATGTCACAAAGATATCACTGGTCTAAATCCTCTCACACATCCCAGTCACTTACTTGGGTTTAAAATTCAAGCGTCAGCTCCTAGAAGTGCTCATTCTTAATACACATACAGTCACTCTGAAACAGTAAGGTGCAAACACAGGCTGATATTAAGAAAAAAAAGACAAATCAGACAGACACAGTCATTCTCATGTACGCGTCCTGCTTCTTCTGCGGTAATAAACAGTGGGACTTCTTTTCTAAAATTTGGTTCAAGACAGTAAAGGAAAATATTTTTGTACTTCAAAAGTATAAGCTAACAGTGACTACTACCTGTCTTAGCATTGCAAGCTTCTTGCATGGTGAAAGATGAAGTAAGGGCAGAGGAAAAGATTACTTTGCATTACGGCTTCTTCAAGTAATGGTAAGTTAAGTAGCCAGAGCACTTTTGTTGATTGCCTGTGTTCAGAGTGTGCAGGAAGTTTAGATAAGAGAAGTGTAGATGATTAATTATGACTATTGCTAACCAAAAGAAAATCATCAGAAGGTGTTACTGCTGGCAGAAGAGGTGAGACATACAGACTGTGATGCGTGTATTAGTCCAGTAAGAGAACTCAAAAAGCGAAAGAAACTTTAGAGTAGGAATCCCATGATAGTACATATCAAGCTTATCTTCCCTGTTCTGAAGGAAAACACCATGGCATAAATAAAACTATCACATTCACTGATAGTTCTTGTACTTTTTTAAAGAATATAATAGGTTTTCTCTTAAAAATATACTTTGGGTGATAAAATTTTATTATTGGCTATTATTTTCTAGTGCGAAGATGGATTGTAAATGTACTAGGAATCATAAACCTGTGAAGTGAAAAAGGCAATGAGAACTTTGATATTGTTCCTGTATTTCTTAGCCATCTTTGTGAAATCAATATAAGTTATCATTCTGAGCCAAACTGTTTACTTCATATAGTCTCCATTTTCCCCAAAGGTTTCCTGACAGCTCCCCACAATGGCAAGAAGCCAACATTTTTACTTTGAAAATCCATCAAAACTCCCCTCATTTCAGCCGCAGCCAACAGGTCATAAAATTTTTGATCTATAAATGGAGAAGAGCTTTGGAGACGAGCATGGAGACAGCTGTAAATAAATGGGGACTACAGCTACAGCTCAACATTCTGTGTAAATCCATAAGTCAAAGAAAGCCTTCTGTAATACATCAGCTTGGCACAAAATACAAGAACAGCTTAAAATACTTACACGCCAGGTGGAACTTGCAAAAACATTTATCTATGTCCTATAAGGCCTGTGGCTATATTAGCTACAATGCATTATTTGATTCACAAAATGAGATCCAGGTAGTGCAATCAACTTGTTACACAAATTTATATTAGACCATTTGAGTCTAGCAAGAATCACAATTAAAATCACAAATACTGAATTTTATATTGTTCTTTAATGAAACACTGGTTATTTAACTACAGATATGTTATTACAAATTACGTGTTGAATGTTCATTAGCAAGACTTTTTCACTCTTCCTAACAGCAATTTTCTTTTGTTCTTAAAATGGTGCTTAGTTTGAGCTCACAGCTTGGTAACCTGAAAGAGAGAGAATAATGTGTTAATTCCATATTAATTTGTACAATGACTATGTAAGATAGTGAAATAATATAAAAGTTATTAAATTGACATTTTGATTTCTCTCACTGAGATCAGTAGCTGGAAATTGGTCAATAGCTGAGCATGATGCTGAGAGCATCCTTGTTAAGAGCCCACTCAAAACATTAGTAATGCAAAAGACAAAATAGAAGGAAAAGAGGATGCAAAAACCACAGCAGAGCAAAAGCTGCTGGTGAAGTACAAGCCTTGTGCTCCTAAAATTAGCTAGAAAGAGAAAGGATGAAAGTGACACAGGAATGGGAGAGCAAAAATACTAGAGTAAAAGCCAGAATGAAAAGGGATGTGGAAAAAAAACACATGATTTTTCTTTGTGTGGAGAGAGACAAGGAAGACATCACTATCTGTAAGGAATCTACAGAAATATCCTTATTTATTTATTTATTATTTATTTTTGTGATCCTTCTAATGCAATCTGCTTGTTTAAATTTGCAGCTCCAGCTAGAAGGAAGCACTCTGTGCTTTCTGTCTTTTCAGCCTGCTGCTCTTACTCCCGAGAGGCCCTCTTCACGGATACTCAAAGTCGGGGAAAAATGCAATCCTGTCCTTCACAGTCATGTACGTCATGACCTTGGGAGTGTTTCAGAGAACCATTCTGCCTGCTGAATATCAAACACTGCAAATATTACAGATACATTAAGTACAGTACCTTGACCGAACAAATGGCTTCCTGTTTCCTGTAATCACACACCGTATCCCGCGATGACATTCAGGACACTCATCACTTCCGTGGTTTCCAAATGCTCTTGATTGTCATTCCTCTTCTTCAGATTCCCACTTCCATGCTAATTAGCATTCTGTATTGCATTCCATGTAAGTTCAAATGCTGGCCTTTAGATTTCAATTGCAAAATAGCGTATAGCACAACAAACGCTATAGGAGTCATGTCGTCTCCTGAACAGAGTCTTGAATGCAGACACTATGGTATGGACGGCTTGACACTGAGTCGGCACGCTAGTGGCATCCCTAATGAGGAGAGGAACAAAAAGACGACCCCTCTGGCCGGCCCCGCAGGCAGGAGGGCTCCTCGCTGTGAATTATTACTTGCACTGAGGTATCCCTTGGAAGAGAAGACACCATGGCGCTCAGCACTGCTTAAACACAACAAAACGCTCACCACAGGTTACACAAGCCTGGGCAATAGTGATGGAGCCCAACACATGCTTTGTAAAAGAATTAATGAAGAGGAGCATTATTAGGCAAAGCACTCAAGAATTCATAATTACTGTCATTCTAATGGGTAAAGGAGCTCACTAGGAGACAGAAACCTTCATGAAACCTGCAATGGATGCCAGAACAGGCACTGAGAAAATCACTGCACTTCCATCAACCTGGAGAGAAAAAAAAAGTATCAAGGAAAGACTGTACAAACTGCTACTGATTTTCCTAGGAATTACTGAAACATGCAAATACACTAACTGGTCCCAGAAAGCTGTTCCCTGCAAAAGACAGATGTTAGGGATTGCTGCACATGCTCAGCTGTTGTCATGCTTACAGAAACAAAGCTAGATAGCACAAGGCGGATTTACCCACTCTGTGAAAAAGGAAACCAACTTTAATTAAAAAATAGTAAAAACTGCTTTTAGAACTTCTCCTCTGTGGAGAGACATGGTCTTCACAGAAGACTTCATACAGCATTGTATTGGCCAAGGTCAGTATTACTTGTGTTTCTCAAGAACACTAAAACTTTGCAATCAGGCAAAGCAGGTTGACTCTTTTCTCTGCTACTGTATACTCTGCCAAGCCTACAAAATGTGTCTGTGACAGCTGATTTTTACACATGCTGCATAAGCATGATCTTACCTGTCATGGTGTCTTTCCTAGAAGTGTGTTCTCCCTTAGTTCCATGGTAAGTTGCGTTTGTTCCAGTTGATTCATAGTCTGTTTTTCTTTCTTTTAGGCTGATCATTTCCCGAGGTGAGGCAGGGGCACTTGCTAGATCATAAAAATGGATTTATTTTTCTCCCCACATATCACTCCTCACATATCTCCCCACATATCACTAGTGCTTAGTTCTAGAGTAAACATTTTAATACAGTTTGTATTTGTTAGCATAATAATGTTAGCATACTAATGTTAAGCTGTTTGAAGAAACACTACCACAGGATGGAAGAGAAAGTGCTGTTATTTCAAATACAGAACAAATGTATTCATTGGGTAACCAACTCCAAACATCATTTTTTCTGTTTTTTTTTTTTTTTTATTTACATGCAACACCTAAGAGGATCATTATGAAACAGTAGAATAGTAACCATTTTTTTCCTTTAGCTTATTAATTTCTTTAACTTGTCATTACTTTCATATAGGCACTTCCATGTTTTTCTCAAAATGGTCAATTTATTTCTGTGGAAAAGACCCTTAAATGCCAACTGAGTAGAAAAACTCTTACAAATGGTCTCCTTCCTTCTCTGTTGAAATAAACAAACCGAGGAAAAAATGTTCCCCTAAGGGGAAAGGGAAGAAAAGAAAATTTCTCTTCTTTAACTATCTATAGATGAACAGGTGCAAGTGAAACAACAGCTAAGGTATCTAAAGGTGGTGAGAACTTCAAGGAGAAAGAAGAGGGGTGATAGAACAGGAGGGAGAGTTGGCCTGCACTGTGGTTCCATAACTGACTCTGAGATCTGATTGCAGGTAAGAAAAGACTCACTGGAACTACTCGTATGGGTAAAAGGGGGAGAAAATTCAAGATGACTAGGAGGAGAACTGGTTTTATATTTCATTGCCATAGAATCACAGAATCATTATGGTTGGAAAAGACCTTCAAGATCAAGTCCAACCATAAACCCATCCCCACCCTGCCTGCTAATCCACGTCCCTAAGCGCCTCATCTACACGTTTCTTGAGCACTGCCAGGCACGGGAATCCACCACTGCCCTGGGCAGCCTCTTCCAATGCTTCACCACTCCTTCTGTGTAGAATTTTTTCCTGAACCTGAACCTCCCCTGGTGCCACATGTACTGCAAAAGGTGTCTGACCACCGGCACTGCCCATGAAGACTTAGCAGTCATGATTCTTAGACAGAAAGGGACAGACAAGCAGAGGAAGAATGGGTTTCAAGTAAACTGACTTCAAAAGACTTAGGTGTTGGAAGATACACTTTCCCTACTGGGATAACAAATTCAATTAAAAATGGAGCTCATGAGAGATTTTTCAATGTTTTTAACAAAGAGTTACTAAGGACACAGCATAGGGCATGGGGGCAGCAGACAGGAAGTGCAGAGACCAGCTTGGTTCAGTCATGGCGACTGCATAACTCCAAGCTCGAGCAGTCATGCCAAAATGTGCAAAATAGATCAGGAAATACCTAGGATGTATATACAGAAATACCATGTGTACTTAGTGACAAAATCAAGGACATACAAGAGACAAGAGACAAGAGACTAGCAAGAGACATATAAGTCCATCTGTCCTAACTTCAGCATATAAATTAAATCTAGTAATTGGGGCTACTCACCCAGGCCCCCTTTATACACATTGGAAAGAAAGAGGTACTTCCTCTTTATACAGCTGGCCCACTACTTCATGAACTTGAAGAATTACTAATAAAATATCTGTGAATGCTTAATACCTGTTTTGTTTCATTCTTCACTAAAACTACACAAGTTACCAGATGGATAAAACAATTAACAGCAATGGCAATTCTCTCAGGCAAGAAGAGAGTATTTGTGGGCAAGTTAACTTGGCCAAGCCTGTTGAAAGCCATTCTACTACTTAAGGGTCTTGTTAAGCAATTTCAGATGTGTTAGTTTTTGCTTATTTTGAAATTCCAGAAAATTGGCAAAATATTTTAAGCATTTTCAAAAAGAAAGGCTCAGAGAATTATGGGTCTATTACCTGATAACATGTCCCTGCTAATTTTACTGAATATCTGAGCAATTTTGCCCCCACATGAAAATACACAACTACCTCTGAAATAAGCATATACACATCCAGCTCTTTTTTTTCCACAAGATGACATACTTCTTAGTAATCTAGCTAATCTAGATTGGTGAACATGAGCAAAAGCTGGGCCAGAGGACAGAGTGCAAGGTGAGGGCAGAGAGCCACAGTTCCTAGTGAATGTAGAGAAGTACAAAAATAGTGAACTAAAGCACTCATGCTTACGTCCATACTCTCCCATGCCTCCACTCAACTATTTGGTATGTTAAGAGGACTCTCTAAGGTAAGAATTAATGCTGAAAATGCATTTCAGTAAAGGTTTGGGGAAATATCTAATTATTACCTTTGCATTTGTAACACTGTTATTGAGCTCTCTTTCCATCATAGGGTTTGGTAATTGCTCAGTGCATCAACATTTCCTTTCCCCAAGGTTAGCTGATGTGCTGTCATTATAGCACTACTCTAGCTATGAACAACAGCACTTTCACATCTCTCCAAACATGAGTTGCCTTTCCATTTTTATATTGCTTTATATTGCAACTGAAGTTTTAAGAACAGGACTTTGCTCCCTAGTATCATTTCCAAGTGTTCTCAGAGTCAGTGGTAATAGGAACACTAACATTTGTAAATGATCCATTTTGTGCCCTTGCTCAACAAAAAAAAAAGGAAAAAAAAGAATAAGAAAAGTTTTTCTTAAGCTTAATCAGCAGCTACGTCTCTCAGTGTCTCTAAACCCTGGCACAATTTTTATATAAGGCGCAGGAAGCACTTGAGCAGTAAAGATGCATTCTGCTCAGACAGGTTCTGTTGGCTCTGGCTTCTGAATTTACAAAACAAATGTGGGACAGATGTCTTCTCTTATGAAGCCGTGAAAATCAGGGATTGCTTTGAATTTCCTCGTCGATAATGGCGTAATTCTGAAGCTGCTAATCCAGCAGATGTAAAGAAACATGACGTTACCCAATCAGCTAACGGGCACATGACTCCAAGAGGAGACAAAACAAAATGCAAGCCTTGAGAAGGTTGCTAACACATGGATACACTTCGCTTCGCATGCTCTAGTGATGCCAAACACTCTGGTGTTTTGTACACACTGACTGATAAAGAGAAAACATCTCCCTCTCTTTGCCGTGGGAATTATACCTCTTGTCCCACAGAACAATTGCTTTCTGGCAAGTGTTAAAAGCCAGATGTGGCCTCTTGCAGGGTTTTTATTGGAAGCAGACATAAAGCCATTAGTTGTCATTAGACTGAAAGGCTTCTAAAGCTTTCTGCTTATTATCCTAAAAGGACACAAAAAAGAAGAGAGATCTCTCTATGCTGGTAAAAGCATCATATCACCAAATCATAGGGATGCAGGGGCCATCATAGGTTCACCTTCTTCAACGTTTTACCCCGAGATGGATCCAGTTTACCAAGATAATTCATGACAGATTTTCATCGAAGTCTAAAGATCTCTAATGAGAGAGCCCATGTAACTGCTCCAAGCAGCCTATTGCTTTGCATCTCCACTGTTAGGAAATGTTCCCAGTGTCTCACCTAATTTCTTGCTGCTCATTATTTCCATTTGTCTGCTATGAAAATAGAGAGAGATTATACCATTCCTCTTTGCAATTGGCAGATTTATGCTTGAATACTTAATACCTCTCCTCTCAGCCCTCATCTCAGGTCTCTCTTCTTCAAGTTAAACAATCACAGTCCATTCACTCATCCTCATATACTGATCTCTCCATCTCTTGATTCACGTTTGCAGTTAACAAACATCCCTAGAATTTTTCTGCACAACTTTTATCTAGCCAACGTTGTCTGTATACTTTATTAATAAAAAAAAATAGAATCTTTTTTACCCCCATGAGGATAGAAATCTCCAATTTCTCAGGATCATTCTGAATTCTGATAATGTCCTTCTTTCTTCATTATATGGGCCATTGATGAAAACACCGAAGAGTGCAGGACCCATTGCAAACTCCTAATCAAAACATCCTTTCATTTTGGCAAGGAACAACACCTATTCTTTGACAATGATGTTCCAGACAGATTCACATTCACCCTACATATCTTTTTGTGGATTGTGTTTCTCAAGCTTGCCTATAAAAATGTTGCATTAGATAGTGTCAAGTGCTGCTCATTAGAGTAGATTTAATTCACTGACTGTTCATGTCCACACAGTCCTATACCTATGTTGCAGCATGAATGCAGATGGATTTTTACAAGAACGTATTTTGCTGAACCTCTATTTGGATTTGACATGCTTACTACCAGAATGACTGTAACTTACAGTACAATGTAGAAGTGGGTATTCCAGCAAGGCAAGTAGTATCTTGTGCCCCTATTACCTTTGAAGTGATTTGCCCTAGTAAACTTCTAGAAACTGAAGTTAAGCTGACTAGGCTGTGATCATATGGGCTCCTCCACTTTCACAGACAGTCCCTGTGTTTGTCCTTTTCCAGTCTTCTGATAACTGATAACGGCAGTAAGATTTCATTAGGCATCTCTGTAAGTGGGCTCTTTAAGCAACAAAGCAAATTTAGAACAAAGATCTCACATACAGCCATTTCAAGTGCCTTCCACAAACAGTCAAGTTGAGATTAAAAAAAAACAAAGACTGGCTTAACCAATAGATTTTGAAAAATAAACAGCTTGCTGCAGCAGCTCTCACTGGGCTAAACTTATGGGCACATTTTCGAAAATCCTCAGTGGTGGCTCCATAGGAGCAAGATGCAGCTTCCAGATAATGACCCAAGCTATTTTCTTACAAATGCCATGATTGTGCGATGCTGATGGTCATCATCAGTTTGGCCAGCCTTAACCCTAAACTCCTGACACGGACAACACTTGATAGAGAAAGTAGTAAAAAGCACATTTAGAAGCTGACTATTTTACTGTATTTAATGCAAAACTTACTTGACCTTCACTGAGGACAGCTGTATCTAACCAAGGTATATTTTACCTTGAAATAAAGAGAGGGCAAAAGGCCTAAATTTTTGAATAAAAGAATGTAATTAATACCATGGCATAAACTGAGATAATTGCATAAAAAGTCATTGCATGGATCATAAACAGTTAATGAGAGTTACTATGGGATCAATATTAGATGAGGACCTTAAGTCAATCTTTCTTTATATTTCTATGTCTGTGTGTATGGACATTTACACTCACACACATAACATTTACACCCACACACATATATATAAATATGAGCAGAATAAAAACTGATGAAAAATTATGTGGCTCTTTTAACTTTATAGAAAAAATCACTCCTGCTCTAAATAGAAAGCCCAGGTAAGAACAACGAGGTAAAATACAAGTTTTGTGGTCTTCCGCCACCGTTACTAGTGGATGCGCGTACCAGTGGTGTTGCCTAATGATGGAGAACGGGTCCCCGGTGTCGCGGTGCCGGAGGATCCCTCCAGTCTTACCTGAGCGGTTGTTGGGAGACATGCGCACCGGAGAGATGGAGGGCGTGCGGGATGAGGAGTACGGTCTTTGCCGATCCCTTTCTATTGTGGACGATGAGGCTACGAAGTGATACTGTGACCATCCATCCTGCACGAGGGCAACACAAACATCGCGAGCGCCGTCAGTGAGAATGCCATACGGCCCCCGACCTGACGCAGAAAATACATGTCCCCAGGGTTTTCACTTATACCCAAAAGCAAGCGGGGACAGTATCCCACGGGGGCTTGATTCTGCATTGCTCAGCAGCCCTTTCCTGCTGTTTCCCTGCCACCAGGGAAATTCCTAGCAGCACAGGGTATGACATACCGTGACAAACCAGGAGAATAGCTAACATGCAGAAAGCTCTGTAAAACAGTGATGATGGATACCATCTTTCAGAATGATTCAAATTGCGAAAACACTGAGCAATATTTCAGTTTTGCTGTTGTTGTTGTTGTTAATCGTTCTGTTTTTTTTTTTCCTGCCTCTAAATTCACGTTTTAGATGGCATTCTGTTGATGAAGATATTGTAAATCATGGGACTGAGCTTGTTTTTATAGTGAAAATATTTTTTGCTTTTCTATCATTTGAATCATTTCTATCTTAGTAGGAAATTTTGGAGTATGTAAATGGTGAAACTCCAGGATTTTCAAACCTGTCATAAATACTTCAGTATCTACAGTCTCATTAATTTACTAACTGCCCATTAGTTCATGTGCGAGGGAAGAAGAATCAAAGATTTTTCCCAATCGCATTTTGTCTTTTTCAAAATGTGCAGAAAGAAATCCCATTCCTTGCTTTTAAAACTGATACTCACGTTTTCTCGAAAGACACAAAAGTTTTACAAACTCTAGAACCAACTAATTTGGAAATGAACAAGGAAGACTTTAAATCATTCATGTTTTGTTCCTGTAGTAATGCAATATATAAAATATAATGTAATAATCCAAAATAAGGAAAGAAATAATGAACGGTACACTTTTAAATAGGAACTAAAAATAGCTTGAAAAATGTGATGAAAGAATAAATTGGCTTTTGCCAACCCTGTTACCAGACTACAGCATTTCAGATGTATTCAAGTATTTACAGATTTCAACTGCTTAATGTTATATCCAAATCTGTAGCATAAATTGAGTTTTCCCAGTCTTGCATTGAAGGTAAAAGCCTTTAAAAATGAGTAAGTTGTGTTGACCATAGTGGATACGGAGTCCAGCAGCTAGTGTGGTGCTAAACAAAATTTTGCAATGATATCTTGAGTAAAAATAAGCACAAAAAATACTGTCAAAAAACAGCTGGGATTTTCCTCTTATGGAAGAGGGAAAAAAGTATTATTTTCCCTTGGGATAGTAAAGATTACTCCTCTCCCAAACCCAGGCTGCATCATCACCCCTCTGAGCTGAGTGCTCTAATTTGATCTTCCTCTTACCCACTGCCTTCACCTAGGACTGTCTTTGTGCCCCCATAAAAACCACAGGCTCTCTGAATTGCAGCAGAAATCCCCCTTTCTGCGAAGCTTTTGAAGTAACAGACACTCAACCAAAGCCTGAAACTTCTCTGTTTTAGAAGTAGCAGGCGGAAAGAAGCTACTCGTATGTAATTCAGAGAGAAATGTTGGAAGTAAATTAGGATAGATAAAGTTGTCTCTTAACCACAAAGTCTGTGCTTCTTCCCTACTGCATGTGTATAACCATGCTTGTGTCTCAGCTACAAGGTTAAAAGAAAAGAAGAATGAAATTTGGGCCATGGCTTTTGTACTAGAGTCACTATTTTCTTTAGCGTGAACAGTGAGTATTTGTCCACAAAGGTCATTTATGTTTCTGATACTTCACTGAACTGCATCTATATGTTCCAGGGTGGTCCCATAAAAGAGATAGTACGGAAGAAAAATACTTAATAAAAAAGTAGTAAGAGTAACTTGAGAAAGAAACATAGTCTTTAATACCACTTATCAAAAACAAAATTTGCTAAACCTCATCTTTCATTTCTGACAAACAACTTCTACACAAGCTGAGTGTTCCGATCCAAAGAAGCAATGAGGATGTTAACAAAAAAATAAACAAAAGGTACATGATGCCTTAAGTCCTTAATGTTGTATCAAACTGGAAATCATTAGAAATATCTTAATAAGTAATACTTTAAAAAAGAACAATTCAAATTCTTTAAACTGCTATCATGAACAGCTTGAGTCCAATAATTTTATCCATGGCTCAAGACTGTAAGCAATATAGAAGGTTTTGTTTTTACATTTTCCAATAACCTTAACTTGCATAGTAATTACCATAAAAATGACCCTGAAAACATGTGAGAAGACATCCAGTTTTGCAAGCATGGTTCCCTTCTTCCCCCGTCTCTGAGGTCTGTTCTTACGAGAACAGGGACTGCTTAATTCTGTTTTACAGTTTTCTGATAATCTTTTCTTTTAAGCAGCCTCTTTTTTTTTTTCTGATTAAAAAAAAAGTGGTAAAGCTATTCACATATTAAGTTCACACTGAAGTAATGACTAGTCAAGACATATTGCTGCCACTGTCTGAAAAATTTCAGAGTGCTTTCCAACATCACTTGTGGGCAGCTCCCAGACTTGACGGTACTCCAAAACTAATATTTTTTAGTCAAATCTCTTAAATCTCTTTAGCTCTCTCCTGCTCAAGAAACAAGCTGCTTGCCTTGCAAAGGTAAACAGTTTGTAACAAATTCATTAAAACTATCCCCATCAACAATTTCAAAAGCTATTAGTGTTAAATATTTAAACTAATTTTTAAGAGCCTAAAGGGAGTATTTTCAATTTAATGCCGAGATAAATACCACCTGATGTGATGGCTGCTTTCATTAGTTTGTTTCAGCTCTAGTGCCTGTAATGAAATTTAATTAAATTGACTTGGGTACTTAAAGGTACAGTATGTAAGAGTGTCCTGTAGAGAAGACAGCTATCTCAAAAGCCAAGTGTGCGAGACTACGTTCCAGAAACCAATTTAGCAGACACAAATGTGATCTAGGAGAGGAAGAGTAAGACAAAAAGATCTGACATATTGGAAAGAAATTCAATGCAATTCTGTCAGGAAATGGATGCATTTGTTAACCGGTAGCAGTTAATTAATAGGTATCAACTGCACACTTCAGCAAGGCACAAAGCAACCAGAGCACAGAAATACCATTTAATGTCCTCAGCATCTCCTCCAGCATATCTTTCTCCTGGGCACTGCCCTGTAGTCTGACTAGAATGAATACCTGTGTTTTCTCTCGGTTATGTTATATAAAGGCAGAAATTAAAGGGCACGTATTAAAACTTGACCAGCAGTGGCATGTTTCTGAACACGTGCTTAGGAAAGGAGCAGGGCTTGGGCTTGGGGCAGAGGGTTGCATAATCACTACAGAAAACAGAAGCAAGAATGTAGCTTCACTGAGCACCTTTTGCTCGAGGAGTGAAGTGGTCTGTTGTGCCCCTGCTGAACTATGAGGCCCTTTGAAAATCAGAGATATAATTATTTTGTCATGGTAACTAACCATACTGTGTCAAACATCTATTCCAACTCATCTTCTGAAAACATAATTTGTGACTTCTACATTATCTTTTCTGCAATAAAACTCAGGGGAAAAGCGAGAATGGTTTTACATTAGGCATGAAAGAATCCATCAGCTCTTGCGTTATGTGGGTAATACGTGTTATGTGCAATGCCATGGAGCAGAGACAAAAGCAATCGCTGCTCTTTGACTGTTTATGCTGATTAGACAATAAAGATGCCAGTGATTTAAAAATCATGGAAGTGGTTTAGAAAAACTGGGTAGTGGCAGCATGTACATGTATTTCTTTCAATGCTTAAGAGCCCTGACTGACTCCTGGCCACTGGTTCCAAAATTCTTCTCAAGGAGACAGAGAACAAGTTATCAGAAGCAGAAAGATCTCACCAAGGAGCAAAAACGGCAAAACCAATTTGATAAGGAAACAGTTAAAATGAGAAACTATAAGGAATATAATTGTATAGACTATTTTGCCCAAGCGTGCAAACTGTCCAGCATGCTATTTCTTGCTTCAGGTCTGATCCTGCTTGTGACTTAAATTAACAGACATTTTGCCACTCACTTAAACACACAGGACCAGACTTGTTTTGTCATCCTACTTCCTTATCTGTAAGTCAGCATTGTACTGGTCCCAGGATCTTAACTGTAATAATAACTGCTGTTGTAATGATGGTAAGCTGGATAAATCTGGATTTTTAACAGACAACCACTTGCAGGAATCAGTGATCGGAAGCTCCATGATATAAGAAGTAGATGATACAGCAAAATAGGCAAGTGCTGTAAGTACATAATGCAGGAAGCCTTTGCTTTCAAACTCAGACAGAAATTACTCTGAGTTGTTGGTGTTGCCTTTTTCACAAGCTCGAGCATTGCTGTCAGATTAAATGAAACATTTCTAACCGGTGCGCAGCAGCGTGACACTGTCTGCAGTAAGAGACAAATCGGATGTGAATTAAGTCAAGGCTCATCAGACTTACACAGGTCTGGGCAATTCTTCACTGGGAATTTGTTGTCACGACACTAATAAGACATAACAGAAATTAGAATTGGATCAAATTATCTCCATACATTGACATATGAAAGCTCCACATGTGACTTGACTGCAGTGAGCAACCTAAAATGGATTGAGGTGACCCATATATGTATTTAAGTAACCTTTCATTGATTTTTCAAATAAGGTAGTTTAAATGCTTAACAACCACCACATATATCACCAGGTTTTACAATCCTGGATTACACTATTTTGTTTTAACACAAGCGAAAGAAAGAAGAATAAATATATTCCCCAGAGAGTCCCAAGAGTGGAATTCCACAGAGCTTATGGTTTATAAGATACGGAGGCCAGCTTCCTTCCTTCTGCCCACTGCATTACAATGGAGGCTGAAATGCCCTCCAGCAATAGTCATGAATATGCAGTTTCCTAGGAAGTTGCTTCCATGTGTGCCAGGGAAGTGGCTGACAGGGGAACGGCAAATGCTGAAGGACAGAAGGAGAGATGGTTGTTCTTGAAAATCAACCCTGCCTTTGCATTTGAAAGCTGGATCTTTATTTATACTGGAAGAGTTAAACTAAATTTGAAATACGTTTGTAACTCCAGAAACACTCAGGAAAAACAAACTAAACTACTAGTTTTGGATAAACCATCTGTATTAAAAATTAAGGTGTTTAACTTTTTTGCCTTTATAAGGCCAAGTCCTAATATCAGTGAATGACAAATGAAAAGCTTTGTTCTTTATAGATTTTGCTGTTTTGCTTTAAGGAGACCTCAAAAATAGCAAAGAATTCCTGAGCTATTTAAATTAATCTGCTTTATGATTTACTCTGAAGAAATCTGCTTTATTTTTATTTTACTTTATTTTTCATGCCAGCAGCTGAGTTGCAAACTCTTAAAACAGGAGATGGACATTTTTACTCCCAGGATTTTGTGTTTTCCTGCCAATAATGGGAGCCCAAGCCATGCTGTTGAAAGGAGGAGTGGGTTTAATGGAGGAATTCGGTATTCTTGCAACTAGGACAGCAGCAATTTCCTGTTTGGGTTAAGCCCTTCGGAGAGATTCTGCATCAAGTCTGCAAGTGCAACTCTGGAGCAATTTCACTAACTTTGGGAGCCAAAGGTTCGCCAACTTGAATTCTCCTCTTTCCTCTGCTCTCCCAAGCTGTCACTAGTCAGGCCCATAGAACCAACAAATACAAAACAAGAATCATTAAGGCTCATCTGAGTTCTGGGATTTTAGTATTTATGTTTATAGGGGTATTCCCAGAGCTCATAAAAGCCAAAAATTACTTAAAACATGGAAATTATTCCAATTTGGAGCATTTAGCAATATCAGGAATACCTTGATATCTTGGGCAGACCCATTGCCCCAGCCTCCTTCCCGCCAGACCTCAGGACCCCAGCCACAGCAACAAATCCTGTTCCTTAAGCTCAAGGAATTATTATTATATTTAGGGCAGTGTGAGGAAAAAAAATCAGCTCCTAGTCAGATGGGCATTCACCATGGCAAAACTGTCTGGGAATAAATGAGGATTATTAGGTTTTCCATAGTCTCTTTAATGAAGTGACATTTTCGGAATCAGTGGTTAAACTCCTTCTTTCATACACAGGGCTTAGAGCCCCCAGCCTCCACTGCAGAAAGCAAAGCCCGTTATTCACACACTGTCAGCACCACCAAAATCATTTAAAATATTTTCTCCTCCTTGTTTTCGGTTGTCATTGCAAAGCCTAAGGTACAACATTCTTCGGAGAGCATCACGCAATTTCTTACTTCAAAATACCTCAGGATAGCCTTGGCCAGTTCTCTCTCTTTCAAACACTATTTTATTTTATTTTATTTTATTTTATTTTATTTTATTTTATTTTATTTTATTTTATTTTATTTTATTTTATTTTATTTTATTTTCTAGCCTCTTATCTTCTGCTATCGTAACTTTAACTCTCATCCCTTGATTTTAGCAAAAGATACACAATCAGGGAGAGACATATTAGTTACTTGCCAAATTTATGCAAGGGAAAAACGGCTAGAGAATTATCCCTGGTTGTTTTATATAGTGCAACTCAGGGAGATTTCAGGAAATCAACCAAGCGTTTCTTTACCTATCCATAATTATTTATTGATTTCCTGTTGTGTGAGTGTGAAGATGACAAGACCTAATCTGATGAATAAAACAGCTGCAAGAAAAGGGAACTGCATGTGAGGCAAAGCATGAAGGACAGGGCTACAGACACAGAATTCATTATTAATTTTGCTGATGTTACATGTACCTAAATAATAAACCTCTCAAATACTGCAGTAAAAAGAAATTCATTTTTCCAAGTCACTTTCCTCACTTTCCTCTCATACAGAAATATAATTGTTTTAATCTCTTTTGTGAAAAATGATCACGGTATTTGGCTCTTAGAACTTTTCTCCTTATTTTCCACTGTATAAAGTGTATGAACTCCAGCGAATCACACAAAAAATTTTGCTCGCATCTTAAGATGTTAACCTGTCTTAAGACATTCATGCCTTAGAAACTCAAACTTCAACTCTTGCCTACAAAAGCCTACAAAGTAGGACAAATACTCTTCTATTTTATGTCTGCAACCAGTTCTTAAGGCTACTGCCCTTACAAAGGTCAGAAACAAAGCAACAAATCAACATCTCTTACGTTGTATGCAACAAAACACAAGGTAAACAGAGAAACAAACAAAAAAATCCCATAACTTATCCGCTCTATCTGTAAACATAAAACCCAATAAAATCATTTTTAGAATAATGTTTTCACAGTTGTCATTTGTCATGGTGAATAACATAGCAGGACTAATGAATCTGACGGTGACCTACACCCATTCAGCTTTTGTGCTTCCTGAAGAGTGATGCTGTATCTGAAAAACTGGGGATCATTTTATCCAAATGTGGCTCTCTGACAATCAAGGAATCAGTGCCACTTTCAAAGAATCAGCACATATTCTCATGCTATCCCTGGTTTCAGTTCCAAAGTTCTTGCACAAATACACTCACATTAGAGAATCAGAGAGCTGAATGGCTGTTACTAAGCTGTATGATTTCTAGTCTTCGTATGATTTCTGTATCCTTAAGCATAGATTATTTAGCAATTCAGACAGTAAGGAAGAGAAATGCATAACCATTTTTACCAGAACAGTTTTAGGAATTTTCAATTTAGTTAATTACAGATTTAGTACTGTTAATTCTAAACAGAATACACTGCTGCACAAATGTTTACAACTGCAGTTTCAGAAGAACCATAGTTTTCTCTAAAAGCACTTTGCAGAGCTAAAAGTAGTAAAAATTCAGAGACTTTCAAAGAAACTTTGCATTTCTACTTTTTCCAGGAAGAAGAAGCTGTAGCTCTTTTACCAGGATAAGCTATCTCAGTGATTAAGGGAAGTAAAACAACTCACAAAAAGCCGAAATATTATTAAAGAGGTTCCTCTCAAAATGCCAGGTTTCTTTTTCAGAGCCCAAAACGCTGGACATATTTAGGCCATTTTTGTATTCCATTAAGAGCCTTAAGAAGAGAAGAGGGAAGAAGAATGGAGTACTTCCCAACAACTTCTTCAGCATCCTTTATTAGTTCATGTAGAAAATCAAAGAACTGAAAATAGGGTATCGACATACCAGTTTAATATTTAATCAATGAAACTATGATTGAATTTACACGTATTGGTCAAGTGAAAAAACATTTTCAATCTCTGTAGAGGAGCCAGCAGAACCAGAATTATGGTTGAGCACAGCAACATACAGGAAACATCAACAAGAGATGATCAATGTTATGGATCACAGCTAGACCATTTTCCTCTGAAAACGAACCTGCCTTGAATACCTAAATTTAACCTGACACTTGCACTCTCTCTGTGCTGCTTGCATGCTCTTGGATTAGTCAAAGTTGGATTGGTCTGATTCATTTGCAAAACTGCTAAATAGTCATCAAACATGTCGGTTCAAGTTTGCTGTGAAAACCATTGAGTTTCCCAAATGCACCCTAATTTTTCACTTTCTCATTTGGATTGCCCATTCTCTTTACTGCAAATGCGCTTTCATCCTGTCTAAACCGAGGTATGCAGGCATGAAGAAGACAAGTTAATTAAGAACGACATTTAGTTCTGAATGCTAGAAATCATGTTTCTTGAATGATTTCTGTGGAAGAAGACTGACATGAATAAAAGTGGTTCAACTCAGTGTATATAAATAAAAGACAATGTTTTTATCTTCACATATGCACAATGACCCAGGGATTATTTTCTGTATTGACCATTTGAATCTAGCTTAACTTTGTTTGCCACTGAGTAATGTTCATGTTTGTTTCCAAAATATTAATGTATTATTTACCTAGACTTAAAAGGTCCCAGTCCAAAAGGATGTCAATAATTTTCTCAGGTATCCTCTTTTTACTCAACTATTGAAACCTCATCTTATCCAGAGATACTATAGTTTTGAGAAGAAAAAAGAGTCTGTACATGTGACCTTCCACATATGCATACCCCTTCAGATTCCGGATGCCTCTTTGTATCTCTAGACCTAAGGATATTTTAGAAACTTCAGTTATACAATTCCCTTCAGAAAGAAGGCTCCAAGTCAAAGATACTGACTGCTGCACTGCGTTTTGAATTTTCTTCAGAGAAGTTCAAAAGGGGGAGGACTTTGGAGACAGACTTTACAGAACTCAAAGATTAACTTGCTGCCTTCTAAATCTGTACTTAGACACCTAAAAATGGATTTGAGTTTTCAAGTGAAAAACCCCAGTAGTTCCCACATAAGTCTACTGCAGCTCACTATGAAAATCACTATCAATTCTAAGGATCTTTTAGTATCACACATATGTATGAATTATCCTATACACAATTGTTTGGACAAACTTATCTATTATTTATCAATAATTCCTTTACCACTTGCTGAAACTAGCATTTTTGGGGTGCAAATGGTATCACAGAATCACAGGATGGTTGAGGTTGGAAGGGACCTCTAGAGATCATCCAGTCCAGCCCCCCTGCTCCAGCAGGGACACCCAGAGCACGGGGCACAGGGTGGCAGCCAGGCGGGTTTGAAGATCTTCAGAGAAGGAGCCTCCACAGCCTCTCTGGGCAGCCTGTGCCAGGGCTCTGGCACCCTCACAGGAAAGAAGTTCTTCCTTTCAACTTGTTCCAGTTTGTACCCATTACCCCTTGTCCTGTCACTGGCCATGACTGGGAAGAGTTTGGCCCCATCCTCGCTGCATTCTCCCCTCAGGCATTTGTACACATTGATCAGATCCCCTCTCAATCTTCTCTTCTCCAGGCTGAACAGGCCCAGCTCACTTAGTCTTTCCTCATACAGTAGATGCTCCAGTCCCTTAATCATCTTTGTTGCTCTACGCTGGACCCTCTCTAGAAGCTCCATGTCCCTCGTGTGCTGGGGAGCCCAGACCTGCACCCAGTGCTCCAGGTGTGGCCTCCCCAGAGCTGAGCAGAGGGGCAGGATCCCCTCCCTCGACCTGCTGGCAACACACTGGTATCACCTTCCTCACCCCTCTCACTGATAACGCAGAGGAACCACTGCGAAGCCAGAGGGTTCTACAATACTGCATGTTAAAGGGAAGCACTAGGAGGCCTTCAAGACACCAGTGGGTGAAGCAATGCTCACAAGCGGAGCTGCAGACACGTTTAAAGATCGTACCTCAAACCATTCATTCTGGTTTATTCCTATAGGAATAAATGTTCAGACATTGTGCGTAAAGACAGAGCCATCAGCCACAGGAGTCCTTAGGTTTCCAGCCCTCTCTAGTGTCAAGAATAAATTTTTCATACAAACAACATACATTGATACATCCATATTCACACACACACACAAATATATGAACAACATACGTAATACACACACACACACACACACACACACACACATATATCCCTGCAAAGACAGAGGTATATAATCATGCAGCCATACAGATATTTTCAAAGGGTGGGGATTACTTAGGCATTAATTTGGTGAAGTCAGCACAGCTGATTTTTTTTGGATGCCTTTAAGTATAAAAGTCCCCACCAAAATAGAAGGGAAGGCAAAGGCTGGCTTCAGCTACACAGGCCTGAAATACACGGAAATACCGAATCAGTATCCAGCTCTGAATCTTTAATTCAGAGTAGACTAAATTTTAAGATTTTTGCTAATTAACTAGAATTCAACAGTAGACACAAAACTGTTTTATAGTGAAAGGTGTAAAATCCAAAACATGACTAAAGGAATGCTGCACATTAAATAAGACTTTGAGGAGAATTTCACAGTCTTAGCTATATCAAGTGCATAGTGACAAAAATAGGTGAAGTCTGTTACACACTACACATGACAGACCAATTATTATTTAAACAGGAAACCAGCAAGGAAGCACATTTTAAAAGGTACTTGAAAAGGTTTTCCATGATTCTTTAGAAAACCCATCTCTGGGAAGGCAGATGCAATCAAAAGACGAAGTAAGTTATATAAGTTTATGCTACACAGTGATGCAGCCTATCGCTAATAGTGGTGAAAAAAGTTGTATTGGGTTGAAAAAGAACAAGGAATATTCCAGACTAACATACTCCTTGCTTAAGAGGCTTTGTGTCCCTAAGAAAGAATGTGTAAAGATAAATTATTTGTTGGTCTGCAGCTATTTCCTGAAAAAGAGAAAATATGCCTTTAATGAAGACATTATATCTACATTTTATTCTGAACATAATTCCATATGTTCTGAACATATTTTTTCATATGGAAATTAACATACAGCATATAATGTATAACTGCTAATCATAAATCACAGAAAAAAATCCTAATGATACCTTCCCCTTCTCTGCTACTGAAACCAATGACCATTTCGTGAGTAGGCATTCAACTGAGTTGCCATGAGATAAAGTGTCACAGTTAAAACTCATTTAAAGTAACATGGTTTTAGGCAAAAAAGGGACTGAAACATGAATTAAAAAAAAAAAAAAAAAAGAGAGAGAAAAGTATGTATTTCTTCAATTTCTTCTATATTGCATATACAATATGGTTTATATTGTTTACATTGTTTCTCTATTGTTTATATAACTTTTACATTGTATATACAATCCATCTCTTCCAGAATTACCTAGGTGACATTTTAAAAAAGCTTGAATTACTCAATTTTCTCATTTCCTTTATTTAGAATGAATTTAGGAATTTTCTTCATTAACAAAAAGTAATGTCACACATGAGATGATAAAATGTTGTGGTTTTAAAAATTCGTATTTTTGTTAACTACAGCTTAAAAGGATTTACTCTAACATTAAATGATACTTATGCCTGAGTTATTTAAGAGAGATGATCTCTGATGCCTTCTCTCTTCTAAGCAAATTTAGCAGGAAAACAAATAAAACTGGAAGAAAAATTATAACAACTATGTCCTACGTAATTAGCAGAAACATACAGATTCACATTCTCTCTATGGATTTTATCAGAAATAAAATACATACGTGTAAATGTTTATATATGGATTTACTTGCATGTTGCATTCATGCAGCAGATGCTGTTTTGTTCTTACAATAAGACCACAGAGTCACATTTGATTTGGGAGAAAAAAATAAAAGACTAGACTCGGTTATTAAAATGGAATTTTGATATCTAAAACTCAGTAAGGCCCCTTGCAAGATGCTCAGTTGTGCTAATTCTTACTACTTGTTACTGTCTCCTGCAGAAGTCTCCTGGGTACAAATCTAAGGATGCATTAAACATAACAATTCAAAACTGATCAGCTGACAGCCAGAATACCTGAGTTTGGGAATAGATTCTGGTTTCTTGGCTCTGGGAGGGAGTGTGCTGAGAGTGCCATGACCCAGACTCATGGGTAGGTGAAAATCCTCTGTCCTCCACACTGAAGCTTGGGGCCGCCCACTGCCATAAATCAACCAATCAGTCAATCATTAATCAGGTACTTGTATTTTCATAAAATTATATAGAAATGGGCTCTAGACAGTGCCTTTTCTATAAAGTCATTCCAGATTTAAATTACAGTGGTGACTCTCCCTTGAATTAATCCATCCTTGCTCTAAAAGGGTGACATTCTCATCTGAAAAAAGGCCTCCCAACTTACAAAAGCAAATTAAGTCCCCCTGAAAGATAAGCACAGTAAAATACATATGTTCATGAATAATTTGAGCACATGAATAGTTCCATCAAAGTCAAATCACTTTTTTTTTTTTTTTTTTTGAGGAGCTATTATGTTCTGCATTAGGAACTTAAATCCTTAATGTAGGGCTTAAGTTAGGCACAGACATTTGCACTGGATAGATTTGACCTAAAGACAGTATCCGTTTTTAAGGATGTCTGACTAAATATGTATAGTCTTACCAGAGGCAATCCAAGTTTTGTGTTCCAAGTCTTCAGGATAGCATGATATAATTAATATTTCAAACGGGTGAAAAGGTATATTTTATTTGAGAAAGGACTTCAGATTTTAGAACCACTTAACTGGAATTTTCAAGTTTACTGCTGGTAATTTTCATGGAACATTTAGCAATAAGGGACTTCCTTCCCACCAAGTCATCAGTTTATTATTCTGAAAGGCACAAGAGAAGAGAGTCCTTTTCTTGATCTTGCCTGGCTTAACAGTTTTTAAGGCCTCTGGCAATTCTAAGCCTCTCTTCCTGCCAATGACAGGCAAGGCCATCCTCGGAGTCACCGCTTCCCCTTCATTAAATGCTTGTCACAACACTCTTCCTATTGCAAATGGCACCGCACTCAGTGAAAGACAATGGCCTTTAACAGCCGCCCTCGTTGCAAATAACTGCCTGTGGTTTTATTCACAGGGTAGGTGGACAGGACAAATATGTCTATTATTCCATGCAGAACACAAACCTATGTGAGTAAACAGAAAAAGAAAAAAAAAAAAAAGAAGATTTTCTATAAATTTATTGTGATTTCTGCTTACATGGTGGCTGGCAGAATAAAGGCAGACATAATGTCAAAATGTAAAGAGATATTTTGTTGTAGCCTAAGTGGTTAGGCAAGGCAAGTTAATTGATAGATAACATATTCTTCCTGACAGTTTCTCTTGCCCTTTAGTACTATAGGAATGTACTGCTAATTGAAGCTTGTTTTTAGCTAATAAATTTTCTTTCTGGTTAGCTTATTTAGGCCCCCTTTTTGCCTATTCCTTTTGCTCTGGGGTTTGATAATGTTTGCGTGAGTAAATTTTCTTCTGCAATTTAACAAGCTGTTTGTGTTGAAGAGCATGTGGTTGTCTTCATGAGTACCAAGAGAGACAGCATCTACCATCTCTGGCTAACAGACACCTGCTCTCTTAGGTTATGGCCACATCTTCCAAGGTGTCCCCATATTTTCAGCCAGCTAGGACACTAGAGATTGGAACGGGATCCAGTGTCACTAACTTGGAGCATAAATAATCATTTGTTTTATCTGCCTATGAAAATGTAAACCTTATTTGCAGAAAAAAGTAGGAAGATGACATGACATAAGTCAGTTTTGGGGGAGACAATATTTCACCTACCGATGAAAAAATTACAATCATCATTTCTTTCTCCCTTGCAAAGTTCTAGCAGTATTTATAAATTAATCACACTAATCCATTTGAACACTGTTTATATGGGACTGAATCGTGCTTTCTTCTTTAGAGGATAGGCGTATGAAACTTTTGGTTAGAGACTGGAGTTCAAGTGCTTTGAGAAGCACAGTAAAATGTTCGCTTTTTTGAATTTCTCCCTCTCAATTCTACTGCACTGATAATTCATGGCTTCTTATCACTCCCTGGCTTCCTAAAATAGTATTACTTAAGATAAAATTGAGAATCAGCCACTGGGACAAAACATTAGAGTAGTAACTTTGCTGTGGAAGAGACCCTTGACATTTGAGGGAACAGCGATGGATGGCTGACAACTCCTTCACCTCAAGACTGCATTCATTTCACCTTGTTCTGACAAGATTTTTTCTTTGATTTTAGCAACAGGAAACATGTATGCTTTTAATTACTTCTTCTTGTAGGACTTTGTGGGTATCGTGCCAAATTAGCAATACTGGAGACTAACACACTGCAAAAGCTGTTTGAATAGACACACCAGCACTTCTCTAGGAGAAGAGCCACACAGTGTTCCTGCTCCAGCAAGCAAATGATGAAAGTAACAGGAAACCTTCAACCCTCCCTTTTTTTGCAGGATCTTGGGGATCCCAGGGTGCGGCAGATCTTGGCTTTTGGTCCTCCAGGCACTTCTTGGCTTTTAGTCCTCTCACAGGCGTGGCAAGTCATTAAGTGACCTACCACACTGGTGCCCAGCTCTGGATGATCTTTCTGTCATGCAGTTTATACTCTGCCAGGGATGGCAGATGCTTGTGAAGTTGTGCAAAATTAGCAGAGTGCACGAGTCACGTCCTTCTGATACAGCCATGTATTTGGACTAAATATACTAATCACTATTGTACCACCAGTAAATGCATTATTTCATTTCATTAATAGACAGGATAATACGTCTAGTCTTGCCATCTTTCCTTACCTTCTCTACTGTAAACATGCACCTCTTAAAATATACCACAGTTCAAACTATTTGGCTACACTGTTCCCCAAATGGTAAAAATAAGTGCTACTGCTTCTACTGTCATACTGTCATTTGCCTGTGTTACAAAATTGCACCTCTCTGAATGCCACCAATTCTCTGACAGTAATTGCACAGGTATTTCAGGATAAATGAAGAAATTGCTGATGGTGATGCAAGTGTAGGATACTGAAAAGTGCTGATCATAATAGAGTACCTGTAAGTTCACTCATTTCTACTGACCTAAGTATTTTAATGGGACAAAATAAAGACTGTACTGACCAAGTATAGTTATATTACATAATTACCTGCCTTACTAGCAAAAATACAATATAAAAATAATAACATAATGTAAAATATATTAAAAAAAACCCTTTTCCCCATTACTAGTGAAAAACGGACATCCAGCATAACAATCAACCTACCATTTGTAAATATAATAAATGTTATGGCTTCATAAAGATTATTGTCTGTCTTTTAACAAACAGGAGCATTTTAGATTATGGTAACTACTTCAACAGCCTCAGAACACATTCTTTCAAGTGTGCAATGTACTGAGTAGCCAAGCATGCCTAACATGGAAGAACATTACCAGGCACACTCTGGCAGCTAACAGGGTTCTTTATGCAGCAATATACCCAAAAGCCAAACAGAGTATAGATGAGATCATCCACAGAGCAACCCCAGAAACTGCCTTTCCGTTCCATGTATACGTAGTCAAAAGGTTGGAAAGGAGTCAGACATTGCACGAACCTCCAAAAGATTTAAGTGCGATGAAGTTCAGCTTCTACAAGGCAGCCATGCGCATGCGCAGCAGTCAAAGACTACGCACACAGCTAAGTTACTGCCTCAGACTCAGCTCCCAGCTCTTCGTGGGCTCCATCTCCTTACTTGGAGCCTCTGTGCCTAAGATATCTCTAGGGCTGTTGGGCTGATTGAAGCTACTGACTGCAAGAAGTGGGAGAGACTCAGTGATAATCTTCCTTATCTGCCAGGCTGACACAAGCAAGGGTGGAAACACACAAAAGAACGGCATTTCAAACCAAAGATCAGCCTGAGCCAGCCTGACCTTTATTCAGCGCATACATTTCCCATAACTAAGTTATTTTCTTTTGCTAAGTATGTATTTATTTGTAGGTATTTATCAAATTTTCAAATTTCAAATCATATTTATCAAACTCTGCCATTTGTGAACTTTTCCTCATTTCATCATCCTTATGCCTTACTCTTAGTCAGGACATGAACTCCTGTGCCACATGAAGCCTCGGGTCTATCTGCTGAGGTTACAGACACAAACATCAGTTCAATAGCTGTAAAATTCCATGTAGCAAAAAGACCTTCAAGAACCAAGTCTGCAGGCTGATGGTTATATTGCTCTGTGATTCTCTGTTAGTAAATACGCTGTAAGAATTATTTTGATATGTTGTCATTTAGTCAGTAGATGTTTATTTTTCAACAGTTACAGGATGTTGTTTCACAGGATCGTATTATCAGCATTGCAATTCATATGTTAAGAGGGCAGGGGGCTTGTGGGACTGGTATCGGGCTTTCTATAGGCTATGGACTATATACAGACTATATAGGTTATAGACTATACAGACTAGATCTGCCAGCTCATTGATAGTGAAGCTAACAAGTTTAAAGCCATCTCCACTTGCACACCGGTCCCAAAGCACCATTCCCTTTGGTAGCCTTGTTGGCAATCCCACCAGGAAATCTGGGAGGCACAAGGCTGGAAATCTGGTAATATTCTCAGGGAGGATATTAGGATAGGGTGGGGAGGGGGACACAGACAAGGTAAAGTAGAAGAGTTTGCACAGGTTTGTTTTGCGAACAGAGGCTGTCAGACTTATTGTAGCAACTCATTTGAAAATCAAATTCACAATTCTTTTAACACTGCACATTTTATAAGCTATTTCTATATTAAAAGTAGAAATGGGAGAAAAAATCCTATAGATCAAAGTATCTGAAATTTTAAACTAGGTGAATTTCCAGTTCATACAAGCATTCGGTCTGAAGTCTCTCAGCCCCTAAATGTCAGTAACCATATGAAAAAAAAAGACAAATCTGGAAAAAAACCCAAGCCTTACCTTCTTGTAGAGACTTCTCAGGTCTCTGTACTGCCACATACTATTGAGGACCTGAGATGCTGCTTTCACCACTTTTGGCGAATGCCTGTTGTACACATATGTTAAAAAGAGAGAGAGAGAGAGAGAGAGAGAAAGGGTGAGAAAGAGACTGTTAAGCACAAGACTCCATTCATCCCAATTTTCAGATGCATTGTTATGGATTTAAACCCACATTTAAAGTTGTGCTATCAAAGTGCTGTAAGATCTTTTGTTTAAGATCTTGGAGATCAACATGTTTTTAAAGACGGATAATACACATTATTTCTATATTACTAATTCTTCAGTGAGGAGCAACATATATGTTCCTCAATACACTGAAAACAATGATTCACATTGAGAACAGGACAAGAGGAATGAGAGGTAGCAACAGAAAATTGTTGAGGACCCAACTGCCATAAAGTACATCCATGAAGATGTGCTAGCTACAACTTTTGGCATAAGCGACAGGAATTTATAGCCACACTCTAAGTCTGCCAAACTTTAAGTCATGGCAGAGTGCTCAAGGCATGAAGTGCCTCTTCCTAGTGGCCAGAAGAAACACATCAGATGGGTGATGAGCACTGTGTCTGCAGCCGCCAAGGAGTCCAGAGGCAGAAATACAGCTGACTATACACTCACATCATGAATTTCATGTGGAACACAAATTTGGACTGGTATCTTGCACACACCATTACACATGAACCATGGCAAACATTCATTTTAAGAGAAATATGTAACTTTGCATTGACTTTCCCTTCAGAAAACTTTCAAGAAGCTCTGAATTATTATTGCAGACAGCTGGAACCATATATTCCTCTTGGGATAGATAATTTATATGTTCTCTTAAAAAAGTAGCAAGTATTCAGCTCAATAACGAAGGGTCAAAATGGAGAGGACAGGGGAAGAGGCCACTTTTTTGGGTGTATACACTGGGCAGTGAAGCCCTTATGCTGTTCTAGTAATACACATGAAGCAGCAGAGCCCTAGAAAATCTTGCAAAGGCCAAAGTCTGAAGTTGGGAGTGATGAAGCCTGGGGCAGTCATGGAGTTGATTCATGTTTTACTCAGAAAAAGGCAAGGATTGCAAAAACAAACAGAAACCAGAAAAACAGCAACATATGTTACAATTTGGGTAGCAAGTCTTGGTATGTGTCTGGTCCTGTTACCTTCTATGGCCTCTGTGAAGGCCACAGGTATACAGACAACAAAGCTGTAAAATAATGTTCATAACAGAGTTGATTCAATTAACTTACACAGTGTTCCCCTAGTAATTCATTTGGTATTTTTTTTCCCCATTTCTCACCCAGAGTACAGCAGTGGGTGGGTAATTGGTGAATAAATGGGAATTTGCTGAACACTTCCAAGCATAATCATTTCACTACCCTCCCAGCTGTACTGGCAGGTGGGGTGCTGGTAGTGCACTGCAACCAAGAAGATACCGGTGCCACTCGTGCTGTGAGTCCTGAGGAGAAACAGGAACCCGGAGAAGCCCTCGGTTTGGCCTGTACGAGTGTAGTGACATCAGTTTTATCGTGTCATCATATGGGGAAAGCGCCGAAGCCCTGGGCCTGCTCCAAGGGCCAGCTGGGCCACCGTGACAATCCCGGCCTTGATCGGCCTGTGCCCATGGCTCTTAGGAGGACGTACGTCCAGGCTCCTATCCAGAAGGAAACGCATCACTCCAGGCTGGTTTCATACTTAAGGGTTCTATTTAATCAAACTGAGTACGTCAGGATTTCCTATCAGAGCATCAACCAGCGATTTTGAATTTTAAATAATAGATTTCCTATATGAAATCAAACCAAAACAATGGTGCCGAATTCTGAAAGGTGAAAACAAAACTCTCTTTTAAAATTTATACCACTGTGGGTTGGCAGATTTTCTTGCTCTAGAACTGTGTAACCTGTAACAGAAATAAGGCATGACTATAACTCAAAGTACTTTAGAGATGGGATAATATAATGATTTTGGAGGGAATTTGGTTATTTTGGCCAAATACTGTCATTCAGTCATGCTCATGTCATTAGATGCTTTGATCCTCCTGAAACTGCCCAAAACACTTTTAAAATTCCTGACTGAGGAGGTATTAAGTATTTCTGCCAGATACTGTACATGGAAGATAAATGCATAATTCCGGTTAAAGAAACACTCAACTAAAGAGAAATGAATACAAAGCTGCTTGCAGTATCCGTACCTTTGAGCTAGCAAAAAAAAAAAAAAAGAAAAAGAAAAAAAAAAGAAAATAAATCAAAATTTAAATAGATTTAATTATAATAAAAGTGCAAATTAAGTAAACTAGCAGAGCACGGGAGCTCATACAACTGGAATCACATGCTTTCTTACACTGTTACTTCTTAACTCCTACAGTGAGAATGACTGTAGAGGAAAAGAAATGTGATTAAATTACATTATCAATGTTCCAGTCACATAGGCTAGTGTAAATTTTCATCCCAAATGCAGGGTGCATAAAGCCTTCCTTCTGGTGATGGCCTGCCTTTGCGGGGTCTTGTAGAGCTGCGATGCTGAGGGAGGCTGTGTGCTGGCAGCATCAAGGAGGTGGGCTGGGGGCAGCTTTTGAAAGCTACGGTGAATGCAGGCTTTTCATTTTCAAACAAAATTGCACTGTACTTCTGCTGGTTGACAAATATGAGAACCATCTCTTTTAGGCAGAAGAAGGATAAAGAGTGAACTCTCTGTGCAGAGAGCATACACAGGAAAATGGACAAGATGGACAGGATGAAACCATAGCTGCTCTGAAAACGTCCCAGCTGTGGGTAAGATTTTTGCATGTTTTGGAGCCTCATCAAGTAGCCTGCAGATACCGCAGTGCTTTCTCAGAAGCAAGGCATTAGGAAAATGCCTGGATCCACTTTTCTAATACATTCCACCTTACCAGAAAGCCAGTGGCTGGGAAAAGGGTGCTGTAAAGAGGGACAGTGACTTTACGTCCTTCAGGCTCCAACCAAGTGCAGCAGTAACACAACCTATGTGAGATTCCTTCCTTTCACGGGATCCATCCACTCCTTCTGCAGAGTGGATTCGTCAGCTCTGATACATAATGTCTCACACCTAACAGTTACAGGGATCTTCTGGATGTACTTAGAGGTAGCAGTTATTGTAGTAGCAACTGTTCCTTAAACTGCACACACCTGCTGAAAGTAGGTCAGAACAGAACCACGGCAGAGACTTTTACTATTAACATCGTCTGTTTCTTGCCACCTTTCACCCTGGGCACTGGGTTTTTGATAGAACTCAAGTACTCAACTCATGACTGCATATGAAGAGGCAAACACATTCAGCACTAATGATATCTACTGGAGAGGTTACAAAAGGTGCACGGCGATTTGTGAAACATACTTGTCTCCTTTACTCTTAGATATGCCAACCAGTTTCTCAATGCCGCCTGCGTCTCGTAAGGCCTTGGCATTCTCCATGTTTTTAGTGATGACTTCATGCAGAGTGCAGCAAATGGCAGTAACGGTGTCATCGGACATGGCCTTGCTTGCTGAGCTGTTGCTGTTGTTAGCGCCTGGCAGTCGGTGCACCAGATCCCTCATGGCATACTTGCCTTTGTTGAAAAAAAATGAAGGGACAATTCAGAAGAGACACTAAGAAAAGGCTGATGGAGAAGTACAGGGAAAACAAGCACACTCTACTAGCACCATGTTCATCATGTCATTTAATCTAATCAGCTACTGGTATTATTTCCATAGCAAGTCACATTTATACAGTCACATGTTCAAGCATTTCACACATTAGGGACTTGGTCAGTATTTCCCCATTGCATCTGCTAGAGAATTCAGGTCTGGGCTACATTCGGTCTTTATGGGAATGAAACAATGATATTAAAGGCCAGTCATACGTATAAAGACAACCTGAATGATATTACAACTTAAGAGCTTGGCATTGTCCTCACGTCCCACCACAGAACTCATAGCATAAATTATTATAAATAAAAGGCACATGAGTTGTTAAAGCCATTACAGTGAATGTAAAGCCTCTACAATTGTTTTCTTGGTTGGGAAGTCTTCTCTAACGACCAGTTTCATGTAAAGTGATTAATTCTACATTATATGCAGTAATTTAACTGGATTTCTTAGAACTTCTCTGACTTCACTGAATATTCAATGCTCATAAATGCCACTGCCCTTAGCTGTATGCATAGTACTGACCAGAAGGAGAGCCTTGCTGATATTTAGTGGGACTTACTTTACATAACACTAACTGCCAGAACTCAGAATCTTCTAAAATGCATTTTAAAATGGTCATGTCGAAATGAAGATGTGAAAAATATATATTGTGATTATTATAGTTTTTTTAATGCTTAAATGAACAAAAAAAAATCTTGAAAGGTTGAACCAGAAAGTAATGTAATACTTGTGAAAGTGAAGAATGAGCAGTTTTGAGAATTTATATACATGTGTATATATATATATGTATGTATATGTACACACACACACACACATACATATAAATGCAGAGCAGGGGTAACCCATGCAGTAGAACTTTCCAGTTCTGCTATATGAGGAGCCTCACACCACTTTTAGAGGGTCCCCACTGCTGTAAAATGGCAGCTCTATCTTTTATCATGCTGAAGACAAAAAGAGAGAGGGGAAGGACCTGATAAGGCGGTTGCTGTGGTCAGTGAAACAACCAGATTCACTGTCAGGGCAGCTGTCCTAGGGATTTGCACAGAGCAATCATCATGAGAATATATTACTCAGGAACAGAAAGACAGGAAAGTTGGAAAAAATAAATATATTAGTAACCTAGTCTATATCCTACTTCATGAATGAAACATAATCAAGTATGAATAATATACATACTATGATAATATAATCACAGACTTTTTTGATATTATTTAAAAGTTCAGATAAATATGTGTATATATGTGTTAATTTTTTTTTTCCTCGGGTTGCTTGCTGTGGTTGCTGGCTGTATTTCTATAGCCAGACATTTGGAATAGGATATTTGTAGGACACAAAGACAACTCAGAGACAAGCCAGAGACAACCCCGTACTATTACTGTGATAATGTGAGATCTTAGGAATTACTCACTTTATATCATGCAAAAACATTCTTGATTATGAAAAACAAAATAATCACTACCAAAATGTGTGCAACGAGATTTGCATCTTATTGTTGTGCTGCAACTTAGATACAATTTCAGGGTTCAAATGTTATTTCTTTGCACTTAGTATTTATTTAATCAGTTGTCTGCCATAGTTTTTTTCAGCACTACTATGTTAATACCAGATGCAGTATAGCATAATACATTTCTTCTGTTTTTCAGAAATTGTTTGCTTGAGCAACCTGGTTTTTTTTGCCCTACAAACATATGAAACACCTTTCAAGAATAGCCTGAAATGCTGTTACATTTGCATGTTTTTTTATATGCAACACAGGAACTTAAGGAAAAATTTCTTGACAGTGAGGGTGCCAGAGCCCTGGCACAGGCTGCCCAGGGAGGCTGTGGAGTCTCCTTCTCTGGAGATCTTCCAAACCCGCTTGGACGCAGTCCTGAGCCACCTGCTCTAGGTGACCCTGAGTGTGCAGGGGGGTTGGACTAGATGATCTCTAGAGGTCCCTTCCAACCTTAAGCATTCTATGAGTCTATGATTTCAAACACAAACACACTAACAGTTGCTTATCATTTACTGTGATTACTTCAATATGCAACATATACTAAATCAAGCTTTTTTATCCATCTCCCTGCCAAAAAAATGTAAAACAGGATTCTGGACACAAATATGAACAAATAAGTAAGTCAGCACAGGAAGACTTTCTGCTTTACTCTTTCTGCATGCCCAGAGCAGGGCTTTTTCCCTCCGGTATCTCACTTAATATAAACTGCAACGGAGCAACTCCCAATTTCAGCCTTCTGATGGAGCAATGAGCTCATAAAAAAGCCCGGGCAGCTGCCCCGAGCAGCCTTTTTGCCTTGAACCAGCCTAGGACTCCAGGTAAAAATACTCCCAGAGACACCCAAGCTCCTAACAAGAAGCAAAACTTCGGGGGCTGTCATGAAAAGCTTAGGAGGAAACTAAAACAAATGCAATCAAACGTGGTACAGGGACTTCTCATGTTTCTCACATGCTTAACTGAAGCACGAGAAGATCCAATCAGTATTGGACATCCCAACTCAATCAGTGACCTAGGCTTTGTCCAAACAAGACGTAACCCTAGGACAGTCCAGTATCCCTGTATTTTGAGCAGCTGCAGTCATTCCAGCTCAGTAATACCACTCAAATCTTCATTAGCTACATATTTAATCTAAATCACATCTGAGTTTTCACAATTCCTTTCTACATATTGCATCAAACCTAGCCTTTGGGTAGAAAGTGCCCGGTGACTCACAGTGCACGTTTTGTGGATTAAAATCTCACCAGGATGTTGTGGCCTCTGCGCAAGCTTGTTCCTGCCTTGGGGAATCCACTAATGGCAGGATCAAGTGGATCGTCCAGGCCCCTGCTTACATAGAGCTAAAGTCTAGGCATGAGGACAATTGTTTCTGTATTTTCTGTGATTTTAGTATTTTGAATACGTTGTTAGACGTTTTAGAATATGCTTGGGATTAACAAAGACATTTTAGCCATAAAATTGTGTAGATAAATTTAACTTAATTCAAAGTATATGACCTCATATGGAAAAAGCAGTAAATTTGCTTTAATACAGTTAAGCAACCTGAGTTCAAAGTTAAGGTCTTTACAATATCCTACCGAATACATTGCACAGTAACTTGACTGCATTGCAGATGTGGTGTTTTATAAACCTATGGTTCTAGTTAATTAAAATACTATTAGATTATATTTACAGATGGAAAATTTTTTAGCTATTGGTGGAAACTCTGCTATTTTGACTACATGTCTGCTGAAGGCATGAGGGAGATGAGAGTCTGAGGGACTGAAATGTATGCTAAAAACCAGCCTTGCAGGGTCAGCAAAGTTCTATCTAGCACTACCCATAGGAAGGCTGGGCACACACGCTGCAGAGGCCTCACTGAGCTGAAGAGGTGAGAACTCGTGAGGGTCACAGGAAGAAGGGATAATGAATGTGAGAATGATACCAAAAATAAACGTCACTGCTAATTTTCATCAGGGTTCATTCATACAGGGTTCACATGGAACTACTTTGATCTACACATAAATTGATTTTCATTTGAGCAACATTACACATTGTAAGACCTAAACCCAATTTGATACTTTTAAAGAGGATTTACATAATAAGATTAAACGCAAAAATCAGCTTGACAAGGAGAAAGAGTTGTATTTATCTGCTCACTTTTATTCATAAAGGAAGGGAGAGAGACATTAAACACACACAATTTGGGGGTAGTGTCATGGGAAAAGGGTTGTCATGTAAGTGACAAATCTTAAGGATTAAGATCTTCCTGACACCAGAAATTTGGAAGTTATTTTTCTAAGTAAGACTTCTATCATTATTTTATGCTGAGGGCAGAATCAGTCAGGCTAGCACTATACAATATATCTTTGACTCGAAGATGATTTGCTTATGTAATGATTGAACGATGCAAATTTAACACCTTTTTCTTTGCATGATAAAATTTCATTAACACACATGCATCTCTGCATTACTTAATTCAGGAAATTTTTCCTTAATAGGGTCAAGCTGATAGATGGTTATTCTAAGACAGATTTTGCCTTCAGAGCAAAGCAGTAGAGCAAACTATTCTTCCAGTACATTAAGAAGAGTAAAATCATCACAGATAAGTTTCCACTTCCAGAAATATTTCTCCACTGCTGCCTTGAGACAAATTCACCGCCGATGTAACCTCACTGACTTTATTTCCATTTTCACTCCTCTCTGAAAAATGACTTGCCACATTGCACAGTTATTAAATACTAGTGGCAGGGTTCCTGCTTTGAGAGACCATGAGTAGCAAAATTAAGCTATTATAAACACAAGAAACCTCAAGCAGATATTAATTCAAACTAAGAACATTGTCCTAGATCTTGTTCTAATAAAAGAAATGCATCACTTTTTTTTTTCTCAGTTACCTATGAGTTCAGGTCTTGTAGCTAGATAGCAATGAATAGATACTATATCTTACTGTAATGCTAGGTATGCTATTCCAGAACTACTGGTACCTGTATGTTACAATATATGTGAATTTTGTACCTCTTGGTCCTAACATGTTTTCTTTAAATTTATAGACATACATGTTGTTCTATGCATTTCACTACCCTTGTTGGTTAAGATCATTCACAGCCTTTTAGGAAAGACTGTTATTGGGAGAGCTTGTATTATTGCTTTCAATCATTATTTAATAAAAATGCTAAACCTGTCTATTTCATTCATATGGAAGAAATTTGATTGTAAGAGTCACCGTGTTCAACTGACAGCCTAATAAATTTGAATGTATTCATTACATTAGAGCAGTGACAGAAATATCACTGCTGTATTTGAGAAATAGTCCACTGGTATATGATGTTTTCCCTCGCCGAGCACCGCTGGTACACAGAATAAATGATATTCACTACTGGCATTAACATAACACCTGGGAGTGCTCCTTAGGGTTCAGGTGTCCCTGTTCCAGGAGAACCCTGCCCTGTGCTGAGAACTGGAAATGTCCTAATATCAAGCAAGATGCAAGTGTGGGGCGTCACAACCCAACTCCCGCGTGATTTAAGAGGACAAGGGCTTGTTAGTCTGCATGGGGGGGCAGTTCTCCTGCAAGCAGTTGGCATAGGCTGCACTGGAAAGAACTCTAAGTCACAGTAGTTTGTACTTCCCTCTGCCTAGTGACTCCTTGATTATCCTAAGCTGATGACAGAGCAGACTCGTCTAACTCCAAGGCCAAGAAGGATGCCAAACTCAGCCAGTCCCATCAGTTGGTTAATGGACCATGATGCTCCTCATCACAACGTAGCAGTTTCTTGGGCTAACACCACTATGTATGAAGTAGTATTGAACAGGGTAAGCGAAAAAAAAAAACCTCTGGACTAAAATATTCACCCCATCACTTCTAGCAAATAGCAGAGACCTGAACATTTTAGATCAGTGTTTGGGATTTAGGCATGAAAGATGACCCGTAACTTATTTTTAGGCAAGTAGAGAGCAATCCATGTGTCCAGTAACGGATAACACTGTTTTGGATGCCCTTTGATTTCGGTCTGCACAGACTTCAGGGGAGATCACACAGCACCTATGGAAGATTCACGCTCTTCTGGAAGGGCGGATAGAAACAAGAGACCATATGGTCTTTAATGTTTAATGTTTCCCTTTAGGCATCTGAATCACACTCCTACGGTACATCCAAAAATGTCTTTTAGGTACCCAAGGCCTTTCCTCTTCCGCCAGGGATACGCACAGACATTTGTAATCCCTGGCATTTCAGAGGACACGCACACGAAGCCATGCTGCCCCAGAGAGCTAACGGGCTGTAATGCCGTGACTATCCCTCTCCCCCACATCAGCCTGGTTCGATCAGCTGTCGAGGGATGAGCGATGGCAGGATCACACGCTCAGCCTGCCTCGAACGAGCACCTCAGAACTTGCGAGCTGCAACCACAGGCGCAGCTTTTCCCACCGAGAGCCTAGCCTGCCCATTAAATCAAGACACCAGGCCAGAAAGCAAGGCTGAATTTGACCTCTTTGCATGTTTACCTAAACCCATCTTAAAACTCTGTGGAGAAAAATTATCACTGGAGAAGATGAAAAGAATAAAGCGCTTTGCAGGCACAGATGCACCTTGCTCACAATGGCTGCAGCAGGACAAAAAAACAGGCGGGGTCTCCCATGCCCTTTTCCCTTCACAAGCCTGAAATGCAGGACCACTTGCCATTTCCCGGTCCCACCACTTCTGATGACAGGCAGAAATATTTCAAGATACAAGGCTGGTATTCAGCATGGCCCATGACAAAGAGGAACAGTACCCTGGCTGATGCCACTGTATGCAATGAACCACTCACTGGTTTTCTTTTTTAAAAATCTTCTCATTAAGAATAAATTCTGTTACAGGTAGTGCAGCAGATAGAGCCCTACAGGGAGCAGAACAGTCATCTTTGATAGTCTTAGGGAAGAAACCATCAGACTTTCATAGAACGATGAAAGTATGTGAGCCACCAGCACTGCTGCTGTCAATATCAATTGGGATCCTGCTTGTAGGAGCAGCAAATATCTAAAAGAGTAACCAATACAGAAGACTTTATTTCTTTAAAACATGAAAAATGCTGGTTCTACGTTTTGCAAGAAGAGGATATGAGGAGAACTAGGAATGACAAAGGGCACAGCTGTAACAAGGATCACAGAGCAATATATTTGGAAGCAAGTAGTGCTGGACAAAGCAAGAAAGAAAGCATTTTGATACATTCATTCTGAACATGCCATGGAAAATCACACTGGGGTGTGATACAATCACAGCTTTTCAGTAAATTGCTTTCTCAGATCCATAAGCCTTGGCAGATTCTCTTTCCTTTAGTTGCGTTTTAATCCAGCCACTTTCCTCCTCCTGTTTCTCTGCTTTCAGAAACTTAACTTTTCCTTTTCATGTATTTCCTGCCTCCCTCTGCTGATCATTTTTCTTGCTTTCAACTCACTTTCTCAGAAATGCTCTCTGACCACTCTTATTATGTGACTAATACGTTTGCAGTCCCTTTACTGCACCCCCTCAACGTTGCTATTCTTTACCCCGAGCTTTCACCTTCCTTTGCTGCCTCAAGCATAGCTGGGAGTTAGGTGTGGATATTTATATTTAATCTACTATTAGTGCTAATAGTTATTTCACTCCTCTCTCAACAGAATGCATAGACATTCTCCATGTCTTTTGTACACCAAGAAGATAAACACTCAGGTCTCTCACCGATGGAGGCCATTTGCCTCTTACTTTCTTGCCACTTGCCTTACGATCTGGAGATTGAAGACCATCCAGGGCTGCTCAGCTCACCACAAAGCATACACTAATTCATGCAGTGTATCTGTCCTAACGTGGGTCAGAAAGGCCAGACTCGTGTCCAGGCTGCACACGCAGAGGCACTTCAGCTGGCTCCGTCAGAGCTAACGCATTGAAACCTTGCCATCAGCCCTTGCCTCCTGCATCTGACCCATAAGCCACCTAAATTGTCATCTTTGGGTCATTCACATAATTCCTCTTTTCATTCACTTTGCATACATTTCCTTCCACAAACCGAAAAAGGGACAGGAGCTGTTAGCCAACCTATTAACCCAAGTAGTGCAAATATATGCAATTCATCTGCTCTTTCCTTACAGGCCAGCCAATTTATTTCTCTCGCTTAGACTGCACTGTCATCTTTCTTTTTATCTCTCCACTAACCCAAGGAAAGAAAGATTCTGCAAGGGGAAGTGATTCTTCAGTTTAATTGCTGCAGGCTAAGTGTTCTGATTACTTGAGCTGGATTTATTCCCTTGCTATCCTCCTCCTTGTGGAGAATACAGCTTTTGGAAGGCTGAATTTTAAAAAATCGAGTCATTTAATGAAAGCTATTATTAATCAGCATTTCTAAAGTGCTTTGAAGAGGAAAAGTGCCATGTGACTGCTGAATGGAATTTTAGATTTATCTGTATTATTTTCTGAAAAAGGGTTATACTTGTTAATAGTCTGGTTCAAGGGACTTTAAATTAGACCATAATGAGGACATAAGAATGTAATCTATTTTTGGAAAGACAAGATTTGGATTCAAGACCTAGGCCCTGATCTGACACCTAGTAAAATTAATGAGCCTGTCTACCAATGTCAGAGGGCATTAAATAGGATATATAAAGACGTAGTTTTGCTATTTTACTTTGATTTTGCTGTGGATATTATCTGAAACTCATGATTGAATTTGTCTCCATTGAATGGTCTGAAAGACAGATTATTTTTGCATGCTCTTAAATGCAGTTGCAAAAAATATCATGGAGAATGTACAAAAATTCTTCTCTCTTTAAAGATGTATGTTAGTATCTTAAGACAGATCATAGCAAAATGCAACCTCATGATATATTCTGCTAATATATTTTTTTAAAGTGCATGGATTAAAATGTGTTAGCTCATTAAATGCAAATCTTGATAAAATGAGTGTATTTCAATTCTTGTCTCTCAACAATTCTTCCAAAAAATCTCAAAACCATTCCAGGTCATACTGTATTGTCTATATAAGTCTTAATTGTTATGACATTCAAACACTTCATAAGTGTTTCAAACACTTCCACACTAAAAACATGACATAGAACAGTTACATGATTACTCTGCATATAGCAGCAAAATAACAATACTCAAAATACAGATCATTATTTCATATTTCTCTATTGCGCACAGTACATTAAAATCATTTATATGTAGTAAGAAAGTTCTGGTTGGCACCTAAGCCCCGCTGAAACCTTTCACTAACTTCCGAGATATTTTGGGGAAGGGAAAAAGATCAAATAAACGAATGTCATCTCAAAAAGTGCCTACTGTTTAGAAGTGCTTCTAAAATCTTCATGAACAATTTATCCATGAAAAGGAAAAAATAAAACATAGTGTTTTTGTTCTGCAGTTAGGAATTGTTAACAAAGACGTCATGAAGACGCAATGTCCACCTGTTGATCTCCTAATTCAGTAATGTAATCAAAACAGATAGTACAAAGGTTATAGGGACATTTACTAGCAATGGGGTCTCTCACATAAGTTGTGTAGAAAGTGGGGAGCTACATGGTTTGATTGGGTATTTTATAGAAGTCTAGTTCATTTTTCAAATAATACCATTCTGTCTTGCATAATCTCTGTCCTTAGGAGGTTGCTGTGTGTTCTTTGCAGTACAGATTGGAAAATAAATATATATTGTAATGTTAATCATTGTTCATATAATTGTATGTTAATTCACTTGAAGCAACCATAATTTAAAGAAAGAATACAGTACACAAGTGAGAAAGACTATGGCACAGAGTTGAAACAAGCTTTGTGCTCCTCTAGAAAGGGCAAGGAAGCACTTGGTAACTTAATGAATGTGGGATCTAGGATTTGTTTTGACTATGGCTGATAAGTTTTTACACTTGTAGAAAATGTAACAGAATCCTAGGCCAGCTAATCCTGGAGCACGGCTGAGCCATCCAGGCTGAGTAAGAGCTACTCACTGTCACATGAGCAACACACGTGGCGGAGTATAAGCTCCACTCTGCATATACATACACGCAGGGGCGGCACGGCAGCTCAGGCCTGAGGAGCTAAATAAAGGACAAACAAACAAACAAACAAACAACCCAGAAATGCACAGCAGAAGCACAAATGCTTTCAATTGAACAGATCAGGTGAGAGGGCAGACGTAATGCAGACCTCCGAACCACGGGAGGCTCACAGGGTCACATTCCCAAAAGATAAGCAATTTTTTGACACACTGCTCCACTGCAAAGGATAAATTAAAACATAACACTCCCTTTGCGCGAGCAGCCCTTGAGCAGTGTCACCTTCAGCAGTCTTGCACACAAACGTACGGCTCGGCATGTGCTCACTCACACTAATCTTGTGCATTTTCCTTTAATTAAAATCAGCACATTGATTATTTGTTAGAAGCACCCGGTGTTATGAAATCCACACAACGTATGAAACACATCATGTTAAGAGTATTTGGTGTAGCGTACAAACTAAAAGGTCCTGTAACTTCTCTCAAGAGTAAGTTGTGAGCACTCTCTTTCCCTCATTTTACACGTTTCATCTTCCAAACAGCAAGTGAACCCTGAATTTCTGTTATGCACTAAAGTCTTATGCTGCAAAATTGGCAAACTAAGGCTAGGAACTTTTGGCCTCTTTCTCTGGATGGTTTAGGAGAATTTCCAGAAGAGAAGGAAATTCAGAGCCTTTATCTTCAATAAAAAGCAAGGACAGTCTTTGACTAACAGAGTCATTCACATATTATTGCAAAGACTCATGCCCCCAAGTTAGAAAGATGAGGCCGACCCTGCTCGAGCCCCCGAAGGGGCTGAGCACCTGAAGCAGAAGTGCACCTATCTATGCATGAGCTAGGTACCTTGCTTACTCATGCTGGACCGTGTATCTTGCTGCTTCTTAGAGTAAAAGCGAAACAAAATTCTATGCAAGGCTTACAGAAACAAAGAATGAATAATCTTGTAATAGAAGAAAATCCACCATCACAAGAAATATTTACTATTACCAAAAAATCATGCTTTTTTGTCATCAACTTTTTTCTTATGAAGTTGAACAGGGGCAACGAGGTAAGGCTGTTCATTTTTCACTGTGTCAAGCAAACATAAGGTTTCACTGCATGACAAATTTAAAGACTCTTCTTCTGTTGGCCATGGAATTTCTATGGTAAAGGTTGGTTCACAGCTTACTTGACTTAGTATAAACACCCAATAAAATTTTATTCCTATAAATCGCACTCATTGTGAAGTGAGTGAAGGATAAGGATGGATCTAATGCAATGCATTGGTCTTCTCGTCTGTAGTTATGCTGAACATTTTGTTTAAATGCCATCACTAAATCTCGATGGATCTTAAGCATTATAGTGCTACTCTTCCAGAAAATTTCCATTCAGATAAATGGTGAAAAGGCTGAGGGAAGGGGAAGGAACATGAGCATTGGCATAACATATGACCATATATTAGTGACAAAAATACTTTCAGCTTTTGAGTGAAGTAGGGTAACAGCAGTATTATGCAGCCACACATTCCTTTTAACATGAACCCCTTATCTAATGTAATCATCAATGCAGAAATATTTGCAGACGTGTTGTATCAAATCTATAGCAGAAAAAAAGACTATCCTTGAACATCATTAATACAAGGCACATACTCACTAATTATGTATGATATTCTGAAGAATATTTCTCAGCTTTCAGATTTATTGGCATGCATACACTTATCTTTGAAAATGTTTCAAATATATCCTGAGTACATATTTATTTCAAATATTAAAAGTAAACATCCCTGAGAATATCTTGGAAGCTGATCCACTTCTGAGCTATGAAATCCTCTTCTGAAAACACATTAATGTGGAAAAAATGTGTCATTTATCTTCAAGTTATCTTTGCCCCAAAATTCTCTCTCCTTTCAATGACTGAGTCAAACAATGTTCTCCTTATAATTCATAGAAGTATTTGGCTTCAGACAACTAAATGCATGAAAAATATTTATATTAACATCAAGCCATTTTTGTAATTATATCTAGAAACATAAAGCAGTTTAGATTGGAAGGGACCTCTGGAGATCTTCTAGTACAACTTCCTGCTCAAAGCAAATGCAAAACCAAAATAACACAAAAACATCACAACAGTAACTATACAAGTAAGTGAAGACAGTTAAAATAATATATGTATTAGATACAATGGACACAGTATTCTGTATAGGACATATATTCCCCTTGGTGCAGTTCTGCTAAAATGGCTACTACTCCTATTGAAATATATATTTTAATATGGTGAATGTTCTCCTTATGTGTGCTCATGTGCATTTAGTCTATTCTCCATGGTACAATTTTTAAACTGAATTTTGCCTACATGAAGACCACAATGGCCTCTTCATGATGTGCATATATATTCTGGGAGAAGAACCAAGTCAATGTAAGAGGAATGATCAGCTAATACAGGACAGAAAACATGGATTTATTGACAGAACTGGAATGGAAAGATGGGTTTATGCATCATATGTGATACACCCACCCACACATGTAACCTAATCTTCTACCTAACAACTGCAGGGGCCCATTAAAACCTACATTGTCTTCAACAGCAACAGCTACAATATTAAGATTTAAAATTAATCGCGCTTGTTACTTATTTAAAAAAAAAAGTATTATTTTCTTTTGCCATGGGATTTGAGCCTTCCTGCTACTTTTCAAACATTTTTGCAATTTGGAAGAAAAATGGACATAACACGATGTCCCAGGAAGGAAAGCATTGCTAAAGGAGCTGCAGTTTACTCTCATGACATTAGTCTTTATCCATGCAGACTGGGGAACAACCAAGGCAGAACTACAGAATTAAGAGCAGACCATTCAAAATCATGACGACAGTAACATGGTTTCATCAGGTTTACATAAGGTTTTAAGACCTCTTATTTCATAACGTATCACCACCGTGCGCCTACTAAAACACAAATGCAACAGTAAATTACGTGATATCTGTGTATTTTGTGGGCAAGATAATATCCTGTAGCCATAAATTTCATGGAGAAAAGCTGTGGATTTCACTTGTCTTGACACAAAGTCTACAAGAGATTCCAGCCTCACAGGAAAGCTAATGTTACTGCTGCAAGGGGTGAAAAATGTCTGGAAGCTGCCACTCAAAGTAGTTACAAAAGGTTCATCACCAGAATTGAAGCATGCAACACATGCATTCTGTAGATAATGTATCAAGTAAGTTCTCTAGACATCCTCCTATTCTGGGTCTATAATGTCCAGCATCACAGATGATGAAAGAGAGAATGGCAGGGGCTGAAAACACACTTGAGGACTGGCTAAGAGTTCAAGCTTTCTTGACTTGGCATGAGGGAATTCAGTAAATGCAAAAGGAGAATATTATACACACGCAGGAGATATAGAACAACGAAAAATCTTCTGAATCATAGCTCTGCAGAAGAGACCCTGGAAACCTAAGAGGATCACAAAATAGACATGAGTTATAAGATGGGTTGCTATGAAAAAAGCAGCTCTGCAATAATAACTAATGGTTACTGCTGCCAGAAGATACAGAGATCTTCTGTGGGACCCTGCTAAGCCACAACCAGTCTGAATTCAGGCAACATATGGACCAATTTGAGTAAGTCATAGCAAAAACCTAGAAAGACAGGCTAAACTGACCATTGCTATCTTAGCTTCAGTGATGCACTCACCTACTCCAACTACACCTCTTCAATCTGTACATAAGGTACAATGCTGTATTCTTTGTGGCACCACAATGCAGTGACATCCTCCTTGCTGGCTGCCTTCGTGAAAGACCAGATACAGGGCAGAGAAGGCGCCTGCGCAGTGGAGGCTGCAGACTCAAGAGAAGACAGTCAGCAAAGCAGGATCCCTGAATATACAGCCCCATGGCATGTCCAAGATGGGGTCTTCATATGGCCAACTCCAAAAATTTCAAAAAGAGAAGTTAAGCATTGAAAATTTGAAGATTTTAGATAAAATGTTTCAGCGATGGTTTCTGAACAGGGGCAAGCTTCTATTTTTGGACTTGAAATGGACTTCTTTCGTGAAAGGAAAGCTACAGAAACTGGAATCTTAAGAAAAACACAACGCAAACAGACTACCTTAGGTATCAGATGAGAAGTAGCAAAGAGAAGCATCAGAAAGTAAAAAGCAAGAGCAAAGTGTCAAAGAGGAGGAGAAAGAATTTGCACCTAAGTAGGAAAAAAGGAGCAAAAAATGGGGACTAGCTGTGACAGCAGACAGGGAGAGTTCAGGCAGGAAATGTGGTGCAAAGTAAATGTGGTGCAAAGTAAATGAGTACAGCACGTTGTCTGTAAGGTAATATACAGACCCTTGCATACAAAAGGAACTTTCTGCATGTTAACAGGCTCTCACAACGACAAGACCAAGGGTAACTACTCATTTTGTAAGCAACTGAGGCAAGGCAGGCAACTGGTCAGCTCAAGAATCCTTCTGAAACGTTAATGGTTTTCCTGCTCATCAAAAGCTGAACAAACACGAAGGAAAAAATACATCTCTTCCAGTAGATCTTCATCCAGCAGCACGGATGTGATTTTGTTGTGTTTGCTTTCTGAACTATTTAATTCCTTCAAGTGATTTTGTTTCCTTCTGTGGAACTCTACAACAAAGCTTTAGCCATAGCACTCCTAATTGCAGAGTCTTATTTAGACTGCAGGCTAATGGTTATAGATAACTTGAGTTTTAAAGTACATTTAAGAATAAAAAGAGTAAAGAAAGAGAAAACATTTGATATTCTGTAAGAATGTGGAAAAGGTTACAACAATGTTAATCTCTGACTCTTAATCAATTTTTACCTCATTTGAAGTTTGAACTAAAGGTGCAGTTCTTTTTCTTTCTCTTTTTAATTACTTTGCCTCAGCTTTGAAGTTTCTGTAAGCTCAGGATAGCTTATCAGAATAGTCCCAGAGAATGAAAGATGCTTAAACAGGCCTTTGAATGAATGAGATGAATTTCAGTCTCCCTAGGAAGAGGCTGAGCTCTTCAGTATAAGGCATATACGTATTCAATCCCAAGGCAGGAGCATGGATTTAACTACACCGGATCAAAATCCCTCGTTAGAAGCCTCGTCTCGAAGGCTTTGCTCACGATGTGCTCCGGATCTTGGATTGTTAGGGACTCAACAGAGAGAATGAGAAATGTCCTCTTCCTTGGGGCTTGATATAGACATTGCAGTACAGTGTTGTACGACAGAGGATAACACCTTTAACTTCTGAAGATTTAGTACCTACAGAGGGCTTATGCACACAGGCTTGCTAACCTATTTGAACTGATCATCTCCCAGAGCAGGCTGGCTGAGGATGCAGCCTCTCTGTTTCCTTGGTCCAATTTTCTAGTAAACACAAGAAGGAACTACCCACACTGTCTTTGGCTGTGTTTAACAAAAACTTCTCAGTAAATGAGAATAGCAATTTTATGCTCACGCAGCTCCCATTAACCGATAAGGACCAGGCAGGGTGGACCCCTCAGGCAGGTGACCTCGTGTTAGTGGGAGAGGGGAGGCAGGTTGGGCACAAGAGCATCTTCTGCCACTGACCACTTGGGGCTGGTTACCCTGTTTCAGCTGGGGGAATAGTAACTGCCTAAACACGGTAAATACTTCAATTCCACAATTAAAAATGGAAATGCAGATCTTAATCCATCATCATGCACCTAGAAAATTTATCTAGCTATCATTAACATGGCAAAACCAAGTTGTACTTTCACCTTCTCTGCTCTCACACTCCAATGCTTTATTTTTTTTTATATATTATATTTATATTATTTATATTGTTTCGCGTTGTTATGATGATTAGTATGAATGCAGGACTACTCCCTCCATTTTAATGATGCTGCTTTGTTACTGTAAGTTGGATCCTCTTCTCAGGAATTGAATGGAAACATTCCTCTCAGCTTCCATGAGAACAAGATGAAGCTGACAGCTACGAGACTTTCCTGCGGATGTTGTGATGAGGTGCCACAATAAGGTGTTTTTTTTTTTTTAAATGAATGGAGTACCTTTCTATATGTATGTGAGCCCCTCAAAACACTTTCCCCGTATCTTTGGTGAGGAAGATAGATCAGACAAAAAGCTATATACACGCACACACGCACATATTTTATGTGCATATGTGTGTGTGTGCGTGTGTGTGTGTGTATAGATATAGATTAAGCTAAAGAAACTGTATGACAAACCATCATAGGAATATTTTGCAGACGATTGAAGTGAAGGAAATTACTGTACAAAAGGGAATGAAAAAGCCTCTGGATATAAGAGCATTTGCTACTATATTTTTTCCATGTATCTGCAATTATTTAAAATACCTCTTATAACTATATAATTGAATTAGATATCAAATCAGAGCAGAATCTATTAGTCGACATATGACTAATGACATTAATTTAATAATAGGCACAACTACTGGACACCAGAAGAAACTACATTTCATTCTACAGATTCAGAACATAACCAATTTCAAAGATGACATAAAAGACATTCCATAATATTTCCCTTGAAAATTTGAAAGTACAATGCCTTATTTAAAACACAACAGTTTGAGTTATTATTATAATTTCCTTTCCTGTAATGGAAGCAACCATTTGCTTCTAAGTGCATTTAATGGCAATTATCCTTCGATGACCTTGCTTTCACAATATGAGTAAGATGATCTGATTGTGGTTCTCACACCAAAAACATGGTTATACTTGACCTGAAGCAACTTAAGTATATGCAATGATGTCACTGAGGTTAAACATATTTTAATGGTGTCTGACCACTTCTAATTTGGGAATTACAGTGTTTACTCTGCCTGACTTGAAATGCGAAGCATGTCAGCTTACCCATTTCCTATTTACTGAATACAGTATCCTTAGAGTCAAACTGGAAAAGTATGGACTAGATAAGTGAATGTAATGGGGCACAGAAAATTGGTTGAACTACTGGGCTCAGTGGCAGGTGGTTACTTGTGGTATACCACAGGTGTTGGTGCCTGTTGGTGCCAATACTGTCGGGGCAAATATTTTGATTAACATAATGAATTACAGGATAAACCACATTATGAGAAACCCTGTGGACAACATTATGGTGGGAAGAGCAGTCTGTACACTTCAAGGCAGGGATGCTATCCAGAGGGACCTTGAAAGTCTGGAGAAGTTGGCTGATAGGAACTTCAAAGTTCAACAGAGGCAAGGTCCTGCATCTGGGATAGAAAAATTCTGTGTACCAGTACAGGTTCGGAAACAACTAGCTAGAAAGTAGCTCTGCAGAAGATGGGGTACTGGTGGAAAACCTCAACATGATTCCCCAGGGCCAGCTGTAGAGCTTGAGGGGCGAGCTGCATCTTGGATTGTATTAGTGACAGTCTAGCAAACCAGAGGAATGATTCTCCTTCTCTATTTAACACTCAGTAGACTGCACCTAGAGCACTGTTTCCAGCTGGGCACTCTCCAGTACAGGGAGAACATTGCCACAGTGAGTCCAGTGGAGAGCCATGAGGACAGGCAGGGAGCTGGAGTGCATGGGATACAAGAACTGGGTTTGCTGGTCCTTAAGACAAGAAGGTTAAGAAAACTTATTGCCTACAGTTGCCTAATGGGATGTTGTAGAGAAGATAGAGTCGGATCTTGGAAGGGCACAGTCAAAGAATGAGAAGCAAAAGACCTAAGTTGCAACACAGAAAATTATAATGAGATGAAATGAAGAAAATTTTTACCGTGAGGATGGTAAAACATTGAAACAGGCTGCCCACAGAAGTTGTGGAATCCCATTTTTGGAGATACCTAAAACTCAGCTGGACCAGGTCTTAAGCAACCTGCTCTTACTAGACTTCTGTTGAACAGGAGGTTAGATTACAACCTCCAGAGGCCCCTTCCAAGCCCACAGGATTCTGTAAGACCAAATTCCGGTGCAATGAAGTCTTTCCTACAAAGTGAGCATGTGGGTTTGTTTTTAAAATGTGCTTACTTAAGTTACCTGGACAACCTACTTACATATAGGCTCAAATGGGTTAAGAGGAGGAAAACTGGTAGAGGTGATTCTGTGACCATCTTATATGGATTTAAGACTGTCATCACAACTTTTTCAACCAGTTTAATTACACTAGTTTAAAACATCTTTCCTTAATTCATTCAGTGAATTGAAACCGAGAGCAAAACCTGCTTACTCGAACATTTCAGCTAGCACCCACACAGATTTCATGGTACATGTATCCCAGACTGCTGGTAACTATTTTAGCAGCTAGGAGTCCTGATTAAAACAAGTACCTTTCGGTTTTTACTGCCTACTAAAATTGGTCTGTCCTTCTCATTCATTGAGATTTATGTAACACCAGTAACAAGGCAGATTTTATTTCCATTTCTTTCTGTAGGGCAGAGTTCCACATTCTACCACAGATTCTGAAAATGGTCTCTATGGAGGTGGTTCTGTGGTAAGTTTGATCAAAATTTTCATTTTGGTACATAAGAGGGAGTGCTAACTCTAGGAGGTAGTCACTGTATTGCTTTCATGCTAGCAAAATCTTTTGCATCATGCCACAAGAGGAAACAAGTGGAAAATGAGAAAATAAAAAAGAAGATTTTATCAGTAATTCCAGATTTCAAATAATTTCATAGAGACGCTATGGAAAGTTCAATAGGGCTGAACTTTGTAAAATCTGCTGAGTTTTCTCTTGAATGTTCTTCTTTTTTAGGTCACTCCCTAAAACTCTGACACATGCAAGAGACAAGTTTTGGTGGCATGGAAAGTAAAAGTCTGAGCATCTCTCAAGAGCCACCTGTGAGCTAGGATTGCAAGAGATTCTGTGAGAGCAACTGCACTAGCTTAAGAGGACAACAGGATGAAGGAGCATATGGAAAATTAACACGAATATGTCTGGGAGCAATCTGTAGACAGAGGAAACAAATATAAGCAACATGCTTTCCTCCATTTTGTGTTTTTTTTTTCTTGTTTCTACTTGCAACAGCCTTTGCAACTGCAGTGTCCCAGCCCCTTTCCTTCACGTTAGAGATAAAGGAGTTGTTACTTCTATCAAATGATAATTCACTTGCCTTGGTCTACTGTTTTTCAGTGACATTTATCATAGATAGGACAGTCCTAGTTTCTTCAAAAAAAAATGCTGCTAGTAAAAAAAAGCCATATATGTGATTTCTATTGTTTGAAAATCACTTAAATAGATAAGGATTTCAGGAAAAAAAAATTACATATTAGAGTAAAACTATCTCATTGTTCTAGGAACTGAAACCAAAACATCTGTTTCAATGCTCTTATCTGTTACTGTAAAGTTATCACTAAACTTGGATTTTCAAAACACTTTGCAGATTTCAGATAACTCCTCATGGATTAAAAGCGCTTTTAGAATTACCTTGCTAGTCTGCGACATTTGCATTTCTACCTTTATACGTTTTATGCAACTTGCAATTGAATCATATGCACTTTGTAAGATCAGATCTCTGAATTTCAAAAGATAAGTAGCACTTCTCAGAATGATTACACAAAGAAACAGAGATGAAAATTAATATTAAATCGTTTGAAGTGTCAATCTTCTGAGGCGAGAAATGGATGTCTTTACAGTGTTATTGCTTTATAGTTTATGCAGGGGAACTAGACCAAATGGAAATTGTTTATCTCAAAAGACATTGCAAGATGCAGTAGATTGGGGCACTTTCTTAGGTGTAAAATGCAGGGCAGAAGAGCATTCTCTCAAGACTGTGGTTGTAGGCATTTTTTTCAGAAAAGGTTATTTCATAATCCAGCGGCTTGGGGGCTTTATGGCATCTGGGAAAGAAATGCTGACCGTGGGTTTCTCAGACTGCAACATTACAGTGGAAGTTTGTAAAAAGAGCATTCTTGGCTGTCCTAGATCTGAGCCTGTATTTCATTATTTCTGTTGTCTTGAGTGGCAATGAAAAATTACAGGGCTGTTTTTGCTAATTGACCTTGCAAAGTCTACTGAGCTAACTGAAGGGCAGCAAGACTGTACCTTTTTACGCGTTACGAAAAGATTGACCTGCCTATCTTTAGTCATCTAAAAGTTGGCTATCTAGCCTCCAGCTTCTCTGGGTTTCATCTCATCCTAAAATCTAAAACTTGAAATGGCTCAGGTAAGTGGGATGAATGGGATGAACTCCTCATATGAGGTGCAAGTCTCTCTGAACTGTCTAGAGAGAGAGACCAAGTAGCTTAAACCTCTCCTTATTTTTACATGTCTCATGTTAGATGGATGTAGCTCCCTCAAAATCCAGGCAGCCATACTTAATGCAATATGGAAGTTCAGACGCAGAAACGTCTTACTCTGGTCTTGAAGATATGTTTATCATGACTTTGATCTTAAAAATAAGAATTCAATTTTAACAGCCTTTTTTTTTTCTTTTCTCCCTAAATCCTTTCACTTGATAAAGTTATTTAATAAAAATTGACTAACCTCTGCAAATACCAGGTCTGCTGGTTGGAAATATATTTGAGATAAACTGGGGCAAAAGGTTATGCACAAGTGACTGACGGCATAAGAAGACACTTGGCACAGGGCTGTCTTCTTTAATGGAAAAATATTTAAGCTTTAAACTTCTACTAGTCTGAATTCTCTGCTAACTTACGTATACATCATTAGAAATCAAAGAGCCTAACTAAGTATTTACCATCTTAACTAGTATCTTTGTCTTTACTGATACAGAGAAAGAAACAAAAGCAATTTCTGCATGACCATATCTCCTGTTTGTTTTGTTGACAACAGCCTCTTCTTTTTCAGGTATTTGTCATAAAATGTTTTGTGCAGTTCAACTATTACGTAAAGCAAATCAAGTGCAAAAAAATGGACACAAATTAAACAAACTGCAGCATATATTCTGCCTCTAGCTTCTTACCAACAAATATCTACAATTTGTGTTTAATGACTTCTGGCATCTTGTGCAATGTCAACTTATGATTAGAGAGACTAAGCTACTGTAAGTCAATTAAAAATTCAATTAAAAAAAACCCAACAGTATCTTTCAGATCGTTGCAGAAGTATGTGTATCATATTCAGAAGTGCTCATATGTAAAAAGGAGATGAAAATGCATGTAGTCATTCTAAGTAGGATGAAAGCTACCTATTTGACCTAAGCATCTCTTATCTTTATATTCTCTATCAGTATACATTACTAGGACTTATAGATGCTGTTCTTGTAAGTAGAAAAATTAACACTATTTTCACTTGGATTATATTTACTATACTACAATATTAACACTTGGATTATTACTAGTATTAAAACCAAATTATAGTATTATAAAAAACAGTCATTTTCTAGAATAGGAAAGCACCATCCAGACAACATGCTGTATTTATCTATGCTTCCAAAGAGTTACACTCTGCTGTAAGACTGCAAGTATTTGTTTTTGACACATTTCCAGCCCAGCAACTGAGAAGAAATTTTTCCAAACAAGAATCAATATCACACTTTGAAATAACATACCTGACAGTGCTTTGAGTACAAGGCTAGGCTAGATGACTTTCCGAGTTTCCTTCTAACCTGACTTATTCTGTGAGTCTAACAATTCATCAGAGTTGTGAACTCCTGATATGCATTTCTATCCAACATTAAGTTTAGCAATAACACTTTGAAACAAAATCCAGTTATTTCAGATATCCAAATACATAGACATTGCTCATGAAATGGCAAGATATACACTGCCTGGTAATTACACATTCCCTAGATTTTTTTTTCATCACTCAGCAATGCTTGGACAATAATACAAGGTGAGATCTATTTTATTGTATCTTCAATGAAATAAATCACATTCTTGGAGTATGTTTTTCACTCAGTTACGGGGCAGCCTAACACCTGTATCTGAGACTAGATACTGAGTTTTCAGATGCCTAGCAAGATTAAGCAGGTCCCAACACACTCTGAGAAACAAGACAGTTGAAACTCTATCCTTGAATTTTGTGCATTATCTTACAGATTGATCATAACAGATGCAGCAGTAGCTGGGAATAATTCAGTACTGCCACCTTGTAGCTTCCAACTCAAGAAAAATTATTAAAAAAAATTATACCCTCAATAAAACCCTTTGAGATTTGATTCAAAATCTTCCGAAGTCAACACACGTTCTCCACTAACATCACTTATTTGAACCATGTTCTTGGAAATGTATCCACCAACGGCATGTCTTAAGTGTTGCAAAACTTAAAAGCATCCCATCGTTCCCTAGAATCCAGAACTCAAAACACATGGGTCCTCCACACGTTGTAAGGGAAAAGCTACATCCATAAGGATGTATCTCTACATCAGACAATAAGTCAACAAGAACATCAAAATGAAACTATCATCTTTTTTTTTTTTTTTTTCTCAAGGATGAGTGACCAAAGGACTTCCAGCTTCTCAAGAAGTATTCTATTAAACCACAAAAATACAGTCCAAGAGGCCAGAATGGTGCTCTTGAATTATCAGTGCAACACTGCTCTCAATCAGTACTGACCCAGATTAGCATTAGAACTGACTATCAGGATAAGGGGAATGATAGAAAGAGCTGTAACACAAAACTGTATACTGAAGGTTTATGAATTTTAATTCCTGCTCCGTGTTCACCCTGAAGTCTATGCGCTGGTAGACTCTTACTGAACAGTATGAAGTGCAATAGAAACACAAGTTCTAAATTGTACTTCAGGAGTGCAAGTCCTGCAGGGTACACACTCCGGTGTATACAAGCAATGAGAAATTCTGCATCTAGGATAGTTCGAAAAATCTGCAAAACTATCCACAGCATATTAAAATGACACAGGAACTGTCATTTGAAATCAAAGGTAAATGCCAGGCATAAAAAAAATACCACAAATAGAGTTTATTTTTTAAGACAGAAATTCTCCCTTAAACATTCATTTCAAAGAAAGAGAAAATCTGTACTTGCTTCTGTGGGACAGAACAATAACTCACTTAGGTTTTAATTAATTGTATTTCTCACACTATCTTTTGTCAAGAAGAATGTGGCTTGGCAGCACAGAGAACTGCTGACTGTGTATCAGATAACGGAAAGAAGATGGCTCATTGCCGACGATTGAATGGAACATCTCAGCTTGGAAAACCTTCTTGTAGGAAGAGCAGGGAAAAAGACATACGGAAAAGGGAGCTTGCGTAAGTGGGAGACCAGTGAGGAAGACAGTCTGGATAGAGATCCACAGTGAAAGCTCAAGTGATACAGAGAAATTTTCCCAAGAGGACTGTGTGGAAGGTGTTCACATCATAAAGCCATGGCAGCTTTTGGAAATAATTTGCCCTGCAAGGATGCTGTTACACTTCTGTCTCACCGGGCCAATTCAAGTACCAATAAAGCCTGGCTTCAGAGTATGACAGTGTGTTGTCATGCCTCTCTTTAGGGAAAAAGGCAGGACAGTTGCAACTCAGGATGTCAACCTCCTTGGAACAACCTGCACTGCCAAAAGTAGCAGGTCTGCACGTGATGCTGAGGCACAAAAATACTTGCAAGAGAGATTGCTAGGAGAAGGAGGAGACTGCTATATCCTCAAACTAAGGCAACTGGAATGTTGAGTGACACAGAAATTTTGGGCTGTTACTCGACTTTTCCTTTTCTTCTTCTCTGTTTTTGGAAGGAACAAAGGAAGAACAGGATGACACAACATCACAGAGCTTTGGAGGAGCTGTAGGGCAAAAGTGAATCTTCTTATCTAAGTGAATGACTGAAGTCAATAAAGTCTGCTCTTCAGCTGACTCGGAGGCCTCCAGCGTAGCTGGCGGGAAGCTCCATAGAAGAGCAGAGCAGAGATGCAACCTTAGCAGAGGTCTTACGTAAACATCCTGTCCTCAAGGGAGGATTAAGTCAGCACAGACACCCAGCTGCCAAGAGGTTTGCCATGTCAAACCTGCTGGGGAGCGTAAAAGAAGGGGTATATTTCTAGAGACACTATAGCTGAAACCGGGCACAAAAGGATTTGAGCAGAAAAGTCCTGCAGCACAGACATGAAGCTCATAGGAGATGAGAAAGGGTTTTGAGAGCCCAAGAAGATAATTAAGTGCCGAGGTTTAATGCTGCCTCTCTCACTCTGATTGAGACGGCCTCCTGAATGAATACATGGTTATTATCAAAGATGAAGTGCCTAAATCAACTGATTTAGGAACTATAGGAAGTTTACTTAACATACTGGAAAATGTTCATGCCAATCAGGTACTAGAATACCTAGTGTCAGTCCTAATAGGTCAATTTTACCATCTCTTGGTCTAAGAGGGATTCAGTTTCAGAAAGAGGAAAGATGAACAGGCCCTGCATCTCCACCTCCAGCCAGGGAAAACACTGGCACGACTCAAAAGGGCTGGAGAAGAAAAAGAAGAAAAACAGCTCTCTGGTTATATCAAGCCCATGGGGTATGCACTAAAAGACAACCAGGAAGAAGGCCTCACTATAAGAAGAAAATGCTGCATAGAGATGGCTCAGATAAATTATCAGAGAAGAAGTCTGGCACCAAACTTTAGCAATATAACAACATACTTAATGGACCAGTGGAAAACAAAATATTTTGAGCAACTACACAAAGTCAAGAAAGAAGATTTTGGTAATTTAAAAAAGGGGTCTTTTTATTTGTATGTTTTGTAGTTTGGTACAGGTCAGTCCAAACCTTGGCAAGCTGATATATGTGCCAGAGGCCTCAACAGTGATTTATGGGCTGCCTGTCACCAGCAGGATGAGAAAGAAATTCTTTGTTCTGCGGCATAATTCAGTAGAAAGCTGCAGCTGGAAACAGAGCCAGAGCACCACTGCAAAGGAAGCTTTACAGATTTATTTCAAGAAAAATGTAGTTCTACATATATAATCTTTACAACATACACAGATAGACTATACACCTTTAAAAAAATCTACAAAAAGCAAAACTGCAAATTTGTGAGACAGAGTTGTGAGTCACTCCAAGAATGTGATTCACAAACAGAAACTGAAACGAGGAAGGACAAAGAGGATGCTGATTCTGCTTAGGCAAAAAGATGCTTAAATGTCTAACAACAACCTTTCTGTCTTCCTTTCCAGAATAACAGTTAGGGTATCTTAAAACAGGTGGAACTTAAATGTTCATAAAAACAGACAACCTACAACATGAGCTGAAATCTCTGCCAACTGCAGATGTTCAGCACTTCTGAAAATGGGATCTATGATATTGCCTGTATGTTACCAGGAACGCAAGAACAAGAGATAGTGACCACTATTACTGTTTCCTTCCATTTCAGCGAAAAAAGCCAAAAAATGACGATCGTTCAGGAATTAGTCACAGCTTTCTTTCCTAGCTTACTGGCAAAATTATGTTTTTTAACCAGCAATAAATTTGTCTTACAGTTATAAAGTACAATGTCAAGAGAATGACCCTGTGATATTTTCAATCTGAGCAACATTGCATTGCCATTACAGATTGGCTACATTAAAAAAATGTTATTAGATCATTATTTTCAACAGACTTTTTCTACCTTTCAAAAATTCATATTTGTTTACACTGCATGTTCCCTGAAAACTCCATAACACAGTATGATCTGGGGCTCACAGAAGCTACGTCTTGTTATCCAAAATTTATCAAAGTATTGTGCATGGCACATCTTATTAAAGGACAGATCTACTTCATATATGTGTAGCTCTACTGCCTTAAATAAAATGTGCATATTTGGAAAGGAAAAAGTTTCAATTAAGAAAAACTAGAGCACAGAAAAGGCAACAAAATCAATGGCCCAGTCCATGGTATTACAAACAACAGTTAAAATCTGTAAACTTCACATAAGTCTTTTTATAATGTCTATAATTAGGGAGAACACAACTCAGTATGCATGCCAAAGCTCCTGAAGTGGTGGCTGCTGAACCCCTCAGAAGCAGTCCCATATATGAAGGAATCATATATTAAATATGAGAGACTAGGACATACTGAAGGCTGAAAGTAGAAGTAGGATAAGAAAAAAAAAGGAATGGTCTGTTGCTTGCAATGGTCAGATGGTCTGATATACTTTCTTCAGCAGTTATGTTTGCTTCAGAAATGCTAGAAAACAACTCAATGCTAAGAATACACATCCTGCTTCCTGAAAGCTGAACACAATACAGTGAATAAATCAAATTTCTCAACAATCTTATCAACTATAACACAAGCAAAAGCAGGTCTTGTAGCTAAGGCAGTAAAGCTGAGCTCAATTCCTGAACAACCACACCAGGCTCACATGATTTGCCAATCTCTAACTCTGCTTTACAGCCTTTTGCCAGCAAATTTTCTCTGCTCTGTACAATACGTGAGGAGAACGATGGACTTGCATGACACTACTGTAACAAACCAGTAGCCCTGAGATACAAATAATAAAGCACTAGGATTTCAGGATTCTGCGATTAAAAGCACAGGAGCATAAGTATGCTGCAAAAATAACAAATTAATAAGTCAGTATAAATGAAGAAAAACAAAAAGTTTCGTTACTATTCCATCAGAACTTAGAGACAACGACAACTCATGTGAATTGCAGTTTTCTTCCAAAATACAGATGCGTTTGTGCACGAAGTGTGTCCTAGTTCTTTTGCTGGGGCTGCTAAGCTGCCAGTAAATTCCTGGCACCATCTTTAAAGTCTTTATGATTTGACACTTCATATTCTCCAGTATTATATGGGGATCAGCAGTGGCTGCCCAGCTTAGATCCTTGATCTGGAAGATACAAGTGCTACTCTGTTATCAGCATATGGGCCAGGAAAAATTCAGCCTTAATTTGAAAGCTATTAATTTAGAGAGGGATATTTTAAGGGTTGAAGCAGAACAAAAGCCGTGGCCTTTCTTCTGGATATTACAGCATGCCAAATCATAAAATGTTGCATGATATTTACTTTGTTTAAAAAACAATTTGCAATATAGCACTGAACTATTACATAAAATATGAACAGGGCGTGCTGAAAAAGTTTTAAAGGAATTCTCCTAGAATGAGGAATAATAGCTTCCATCGTGCTCATCCTGCTGTAAACTAAGAACACGGAACATATAAATTGTTTGGAAAGTACATACCTATTAACTCTTTATTTCTGACATCTAAGGCCATGTTTCGTAAAGCTGTAGCAACTGCACATACCACCCGGTCGTTGTCTATTCGGAGCAGCTCCACCAGGATGGGCAGTCCTTTCTCCTTGCGCACGGCAGCACGGATATACACCGACCACTGCGGAGACAGGGCAGAGAGCGTGAGCACCCAAGGGGCAGAGCCTCTACAGCCAGCAGGGCGTTTGGGCTTCTTCTCATAGCTAGAGAGAAAGGGTGACAGAAGCATGTGGATGTAAACTCCAAAGACAGGGAATTATGGTGTTGCTCATGGTGGGAAATCCACTTTTTTTTTTTTTTTTTTTTTTTTTGGTGGCAAAAGCATTAAATGATGAATTGACTTTAAGACTTTAATCCTAGCACACCCACTTAAAATTATACAGAGCAACTCTGCAGAACACTTGTTTTGCATGAGCAATTCCTCTATAACATGTAATAATATCCGTTCATTTAGCTCTGGGTGTGTGCATCAACTTAAAAGAATAATTACTGTATTTGAGCCATACTCCTTATGTAAATACAAACCTCTTGGATGCATATAGCTAGCTAACGTAAAAGAACTCTAGAAAGAAAACACTGAGTGGATTATGCACGTCATCTGAATTCCCTGGGAATATTTCTTGAGTCTTAGCTCTTCCTGTTTTATTATATGACAAACTTTTCATTAACTTAATTAGTTACTATTTAATTATTTAGTACAATATAATAAACACAATATAATTGAACAGAATATATTGCAGCATATTATATAATATACATTGCATTAAAACTTTGCTTTCTTATGTGAGAAGCACATATCAGGCACATTCATGCTTCCAATGCTAACTGCACAAATCTTCCAAATTCCACAAAATATAGCATTAGAAAATGGAAAACACACTTCACTGCAAAGTGAAGCGCATCTTTAACCTCCACCTTTGGCTCTCAGCAACCACAGCTGAACTACTCACTTCAAAGTCTATACTACAGACAGGTGCCCACACTGCAAAAGCCAAAACATGTTTTACAGCAACACCAGTCTATGGGGAGGCAGGCAAGGTCTGCAGTGTTGCCGTATCTGGAGTTCAAACTTATTTTAGGTAACGTCATTCAGGGAAAATCAGGAAAAGGTAAGAGAAACCAGCACGTAACTGCACGTAAAGAATATTGTATGATTATTTTCTACGGTAACAGCACATAACAAAAATCAACCAGCTGGACGGAGCATGAAGACTGTGCTAAGACAAAGCTTAGCTAAGGCTACAGTAACTTTTCTCTTCAGGTTAATGGGACATGAGCTTCTCAGCATCAGCGAGCACAATAACATAATGTATCTAAAACGTAAATGTGCCCACGATTTCTGCAGCAAAGCAACAGATAGCTCTAGGGTGAAGGAAAATAAGCAAGTTGCAGGAGGATTCGTGATTGATCTTATTCTGGACTCTTTCCTCCTTCAGTCTTTTCTCTACAACCAGTGTACGGTTTCATCTTGGAGGAAGAATCATTACACAACTAAAATGAATCTTAATGATCAGCGACTTTAACCGAAAGTACGTACTTCTTAATGGGTTATTAAATACAAGGGATGTGCCGAAAACGCCAAACTCATGTTTCTAGGCTTCCTTCCTCACACGCACGCGCTTACCGGTCGGCTCGCTTCACTGCCGCCTGCGGCCAGGCGCGTGCGGAGCGCGGCGCTCGGCACTTGCGAACTGCCACCTCTGAGTTTCCTATGCCTCACCCCGGGACGCCTCCACCGTGCGCCACAGCCACGAGCGAGCGGGCAGGGTAACGCGGAGGATACGCGGAGCGAGTCGGCCTGGTCAACGTGAAAGGCCGAGCTAGAAGTCTGTTCATCGTAAGATACAGATACTCAGTGTGAAAGCACATCCCAGATTTACTGCTTTCAGTGTGGATTGCCTGCGGAATCAGTGGGGCTGTTCAAAAAACAGTAACAATAGTAAAAAAATCTATGTCTATCTAATGCCACAGACGATCTAAGAAAATGTCCTTGATCATTCACAATATTACAAAAATCCCTGTAAACTTTTCTCCTTGGATTTTTTTTTACTTAACTATGAAGGGAAATCACAAGGACTTTTTTAATGAATGTTTTATGAAAAGATCACAACCAGCTTCTTAGTTATAACAATTTTCACCACCCATTCCAGAAGAAAAATCTAAAAGAGACAAGCAGATTTAGGAAACAAAACGAGAAACGCTTTTTTGACCCTATGGAAAGAAAAAAAAGACACTCTAGGAAAAACACCAGAATAACTGAGAATGAAACAAAAGAAACCGTTTACCTGTTCTCTGGATAAATGACATGCAAGTCTTCAATACTTGTAGTGCAGCCATTAATTGACCACAACAGTCTATAATACAGCTCCAGAATTTTCATAAAGGAAAAATTCAGGTACAATGTTTTAGAGATGCACATATGCACACATGTACATAAAACAACGGGAGAAAGCGAGAGAAGGATGTGGGAAAGCACCCTGCCTGTTTCTTTTCCTCCACCTCACATAAGCTCTCTTTTTGGTAACAGCAATGCCATCCGCTTTGGAAGAGCTCACAGGCTTGTCTCTGGGATTTGCTAGTGCTACAGCCGTTTTTCCAAGACATTCACCTCAGGCAGAAATACAGAAATGTCGATTAATTGTTTCAACACCCTCTGGAGAACTTTCTGTTTGGGAAGCGTCGAGAAGCGACTGTGTCTCCTTGCCTGAAGTGCCGCCTCGGACCAAGCGGTTGCGCCCGCCGCCTGCGTTTCAGGAACGCTCCCGTCGGGACGCTGCTGCAAATCCCTTATTTTGTTCTCTCGGAGAATGGAAAAATTGATTCACTCTTGCGTATGCTGATGATTCTTTTGTTTGCCTAAAGGCATCGTGAAACACTCCCGCATTTCCACATTGCAGTTCAATTGCTAGGATGAGCTCAGTGAGGTATAAACGGCAGACGCGAAAAATCATAAAAAAAGAAGAGACCAAAGGTTTGCTGCCTCTCTGCAAATGAGACATTCTGCCAATATACTTAATCATCCTGTTACTCCACAAATCAGCAGCAGTGTCAGCGATCAAATAATTGTTCCGTTTGTAAAGAAAAGGGATTCCTGTGGGAACAGTCTACACTTCAGAGGGAAGAAGAAGCCAAAAAAAAATTATTATTGCATGAGATCGCAGCTAAATTATCAGAGACAGGCACAGGAGCCAACAGGAGCCATAATCTGTGACCGAATACTCTTTACAGGTAATTGAATTTGCGGGACATAACTACTATATATCACTTTGAAGATACCTAGTGCATCTCAATGTCCACTTTCATTAGTGGTTTCTTTTTTATTTTTGTCATGATAATTAAAAATAGAAATTCAGGAATCCCAAAAATTAGTTCTTGGTTTGTCACAGTTATTATTATAAAGGACCATTTTCGGAACTGAATGCTTCCAGGGATTAAGACTACATTAGGCTGCAAGTCTACATAAAAATACTTCATCTAGATAAAACTATTCTTTTTTTAGAAAAAAAAAGTATAAGCAATTAACTATTCTAGTCTTCTTTAGTCTTCTATCAAGCACCTTCACAGATGTCCAAACTAATTATGTGGAGAAAAAAGGCAACAATTGAACAGATATTTTCCACTGAACCTGATATTTTTAATAGATTCACTTTTCCTCCCATTGACATCAGCATTATGTGAGTACCTCCAGATTACTTGGACATCAGATGCACTTAAATTTCCACTGGAATTTGCATCGTAAAGCTACAGTTCCACCCTCTGACTCAAAGACTCTGAGGTGGTAAGGGGAATAGGCAAGACACAAGCCACAAAATCAAAACCAAATCAAGGCAGCGAGCATGACAAAAACAAAGAACCAGGAAGCTTAGGGAGACTCATAGTTTCATAGGAGAGGTTTAGAAAGTCTCTTGACAGGTAAAAGCAATATTTTTATACTCCAGTTAGAAAATTACAGATCTACTTTTCCCCTCAACTAACTTCACATGAGTTAATCCCTTGAGGAGTCCCACGGCATGAGTGTACAAGGCACTGGGAATTCTTCTTTTACCATATGTGAAGATAGGGAGTTTCTACAGGGACTCCTAGCTCCCTGACTGTAGTGTTCCCTTCTCAGAAACGATTCCACCCCAGGAAGCCACCACGAACTGCTCGACATTCCTGTGCTGGGACTACACAAAACAGCCTGGGATTCGCCTGTCCAGGAGGAACATCTTCACAGGTTACTTTCCTCTTGTTCCATGGCTTCAGCCAAGTTTAAAGAAAAAGGAGAAAACCGGTGGGTGAAGAAATACAGAAAAAAAAACCCAAAAACAACAGAGCTAACAGGAGATGCATCAGTATGTTTCTCTGTATTGATTGACACTGGGATTTGGGAATCCTATCCAGCTAAAATTTCCTGTCAGATTAATGCATTGCTGCTTTAGAAAGTTTGCCTTTGCTAATTGACCAGGTTATTATAAGTGGTGATCTCTGCTCAATAATATAAGAATTCATAGTACTAGTATTTTGGAGAAAATGAATGAAAGCTTTTTCTCTCTCAAATAATTTCTCCTAGAATAGCCTGATGAAACTCTAAAGGGTGAATATGCAAATAAGTAATTAGTGAAGTTTGGCAAAGAACCCACAATATGTTCTGGCCTGATAAGAGAAGATACTAAACTAGAAGGCTGCTACTTTAGACAACAACTCTTCATTTTCTGCAAGTATTTGGATGGCAAGGAGCTGGAAACTCTTTTCTTGCTGCTCTTTGAAGTAGCTGCGTGGACCTTGTGCCTGAATCAGTCCCTGTTATGTTTCCAGTTTCTTTATCTAAACAGTTTGCTGAATCTTTTGCTCCTTTGCTGTGAGACTCGAATTTCTCTCGGATGAAATCTGGAAAATAGACGCAGTTGAGTGCCTAGGGCACAGAGAGTGTCACCGTGCCTGGCTAAGCACGGGCGAAGGTGGAAGTGAGCAGAAAGGAGGCGCAATGTCCCCCTGAGGTCCTGAGGAGCACAGCGCTCCTGCCCCACAGCACCACACGCGCAGCGCCGCCGTCCTGCCCGGACGTCACGGAGCCGAAAGACCAAATCGATACTCAGCAAAACCAAGGCTGCACGTGTAAGAAGTCAAGGGAAGTCGGTAAAGACTGAGCAGCGACCGAGACACAGCAGCAGAAGCACCGAAGGGCCCCACAATGGCTCAAAGGAGGTTTGGTGCATGTTTTAACTTGGGAAAGACCAGCTCTTGGTGCCTGTGTTTATATATATCAGGATCATATGAATGATTTTTTTTAATAGTTTGTCAAAACTAAGGAAATCCTAGCTGTGGCGACAGCACTGCTTTTAACCACGTGTAGTAGAAAAAAAAGATCCTGTAAGTGATGAGATCGCAGCAGTAAGTATTGCTGAAATGTCTGCAGCAGATAAAGTGTCAACAGTCTAAATTTAGCTGTCAGATAAAAGATAAACAGACTCCCAGGGGGACCTCCTTTCTTCCTGAGAGCAAAATTTTGTTCACAAAGGACATAAACTTGGAGTCTTGATATTGTTACATGTAGGAATATATGCATATTTGAATGTACACACTCAGTAGTTTACCTTGTTGCCTAGCCTGCTGACCAAGGTTAAAATTAAGAAGAGCTCACCACTCCTTTCTTCTCACTGGCCACAGAAAATTACTGATTCCAGACTATATACAAAAACATCTATGGAGATTTCCTTTTACAGGATTACTAAGCATTTTAAGCACACACATTCTGACATCTCCATATATGTTATTCCAGAAAGGCCATTCATAACATACAAAGATGCATCAGATAATACACAAAATAAAGGAGGAGATCTGTGAGCAGGTGCATGTCACTTTTCAAGAAAGAAAAGGATTTGCTCTCTTCAGACTCCAATACCTCTGTCCTCCCTACGGACCTATGCTTTGAGCAGAAGAGTGAGATCAAGGAAGCAAAACTCTTAATGTCATTCCAATACAAATGGCTGGTTGCAAAATTGCTTTGCACCACATCAGTGAGGAAACGCAACGCACCATCTCAACTGTAAAGTTACTATCATCCTGAAACAACACTCAGCTTTACCTGAAATAACACTCAACTTTATGTCAAATAGGCTCTTCCCATATGTTCTGCTTTGCACATAAATTGCCAATCTATTCATTTTTCTTTGTAACCAGAAGATATACAACTGTGGTCTATCACAGGTTAAAATCTCCACTGAAAACATCCTTCATCATACTTCAGCTCAGAATCATTTTTTAATGTTGGTTATCTCATTTGGACCAGTTAACACACTTGTTACTAATATACTCCTTTTTGATTCATTAAGGTTTGTCTTGATTCTAACAGCAATTAAAAGAAAACAATATATTTTATTAACCATTTTATGAGAAACTAATTTAGTCAACATACAGATAATATATGGCAAGACTTGGGCCCGAACAGTTTTATCCAGTTATCCTGATCCAGAAAATTATTGTGCAAATATATGTATGCACCACCTTTTTTATTCATTGCTATTTCTTCTGCAGCGCTTAGCTTTACAAGGAATTGCTCCAAGTGTAACAGAGCTAACAATGTCCTACAAGCTAAGATTTAGTCCTTTCCACACGTGCATATGTTGACATTATGTGCATGCATCATCGTATTCTCTGGAATAAAAACGTATCGTCCCACATTCAGCCCCTCTCAGCTTTTACTCCTTAAAGCTACATATATCCTGCTGCTTTCCCTTTGTATTGGAAGTTTTCAAAACTAGGCGAGGGGATTTAGACACATATCAATGGTTAATTCTAATGGCAGATGTTTATCTAAATCCGGACTTTTTTTTAAAAAACTTATTCTAGGCTTCTTTTTATCTTCCCACTTCCCCTTCATAATGACATTGGTTAAGCATTGCCTGCTTTAAAAGTGTTACTTCTTTGTCACTGAAGATTAGACAGCTTTATATCCAGAGGAACCAAAAGGACAAACCAGTTGGAAAAGAATCATGTAAGCACAAGACCTGCACTATAATTTTTTCAAGAAGAGACCAAATCTTGTGAAGTGTGGGAGCATGCACAGTGCACTGAACACCTCACACTCTCTGGGATTCATCTGTCATTAAAATAAGGGTATTTAAAAAAAGAAAAGAACCAACTACAGTTGCTATGAGCACTGAGAGTAATAGCAACATCATTTATTTTTATACAGTTTCTTCTTTTTCTCTCACTTTATCATACAGTTCATACTGTATGTTCAAAGTTCATCTTGAAAGATTTCTAGCAAAAATCATCATCTCATCTTTATACAATTACAATTCCTTCAAGAAATTCAGAAAATAAAAACCTCCCCTAGGAATAATGTCTTCCTTTAAACGTTTGTTATCTTTTATTTCTGTCGTTTTATGTCCAGAGACTGCAGCAGAGGAAAAGAGAGGTCAAAAGGTGGAAACATCAATGCTTGTGTAATCCCCAAAGAGGATTACTCCCTTCACAGAAATGGCTAGTATGACATGTGAAATTAAGTATATTCATTCTGTGTCTGCACATCAGTTGTAATGGAATTGGTGAATCCTTAGGAAAACAGAGCAAGAGGAGAACAGCCAAACCTTCCCCATGATACCAGTGTACATAAAGTTCAAGCCAGTTTTTCTAACACATCTTTTACAAAAGAGCTCTACAGAGCTTTCCTTCCTCTCCAGTTCACAGCATGCATCTGGCAACTAAAGGATGACAGGCACAGATTTATTAGAAATGGGGGAAAGGGCACTATTTGGATTTTAGCATTCCTATTAGTGCTCATAAATGTGCCATACATTATTTTCTCATCTGGACTAGTGCTACACCCGTTCCCAGATGAATAAAACTCATGTACGACACCTCCGTGCCAAGATTACATAATGTGATGTGGTCTTTAATATGGGAATAATGAAACTGTAATGATCTTCAGGCATAGTACGTACAAAGCATTTTGCAAGGCAAAATCATTAGGCAGAGATTTTGTTACTCATTTCATTATGTTACTGGATGCATGGTCAAAGGCATTTTCTAAGTTGGTGGAACATTATGCTCAAAAAAATTACATGCCTCTGTAGATCTGCTGAATGTGCCAACTAACCTTCCAATAAAAGTTTGTGGAATAACAATTTGTTTATTAGCCTCAGGGATAACATTTCAAAATGAGGGCCTAAGTAAATCAGTGCTCACATATTTAATATGAATGTTTGAACATTTAAAGCAAACTGGATACTGAGACCCAGCTTTCAAAACTGTGTGCCCCAATATATGCGTTTTTTCACAGCAAATGTGAAAAATCCCCACTGATAATTAACTTTGAAACAATGCATTATATGTATGCGACATGGTTAGAGAGCATTTTTACCCAATCAAACCAATTTTCCATCAGGAAAGGGATATGGAAATTGTCCTAGAAAGTAAACTAGGCTCAAATGTTATCACAAATTTTACTCATTGCTCTCAACTTAGAAAAAAATTCAAAAACTAGTGATTTTGAAGAGAACTTGATAAAATATTTCTTTTGAAATCCACTGCAAATAATTCAGGTTGGAAAACTGGATCTTTTGATTATAACTGAGAAACAGAATTACATTACATGCCTGAACTGGGCATTTCCTTGCTTATTTTACATATTTAACCATAAACCATATAACCATAAAGTATTTCAATAATTTCTTAGGTTTTTAAAAAGCAGATGGTGGGATTACTCTTGTTGGTGGCACTTCACCTTGCTACACTCTCACCTGGTATCTCACAAGCAACAGAAGGTCAACCTGCTTCTGCACTGACAAACCCATAGGGTTTCACTGGATTGTCACTAGTGATATTTTTAGCTCTTTTTTCATGGTTTTGTCACTGCAGCACAAAGATGTTGCTTCTCCTCTGGATACCTGTTTTCAGCAGCAGTTCTTCACTCTTCATTAGACCAATGGGGTTTTCACTGCTGTATGCCAGGCTCTGCTATGATATGATTGGCACTACCAGCTCAAGGGACTTGAAACACAATCTGAAAATCAAGACTGCAGATAGTCCTCTGAAAATGTATAGTTGCTCTACTATGAGGAGCACTCACGTACATTCATCTCTAACGTGCTGTCATCTGTAGGGGACTCCAAACTCAAAACTACATACATATATATATCCACATAGACATATATACACACATACATACCCACCCACCCCTATCAGTTCCTACCTTCCAGCTCCCAGCAGCCAAGTTCTGCAGTGCCCCTGCTGCCCCCTCCAGCGTGTCGGGATTTGAGCACTCAGAAAGAAGTGTGAGGTAGGGTTTGACTATTGAAGGGTGCCACAGCATCTGGATTCCTTTGGGTGGTTCTGCACAGTCCGGGAGAGGTCCGACTCCATCCCACTGTTGGAAAGGACATGTCACAGTGTCAGCAACAGGGAAACTCGAGAGGTATTTCAGATGAAACCACCATGTTTATGTGTGTGCGTAGAGAGGCATCAGTGTACATGTGGCAAGCAACCACTCTCAAGTACATCATGCGATCCTTCATTTCCAATCACATTTCTAAGCCAACAATCTTTATGGATAAGCCATAGCATTGGCAAAAAGCACAGTGTTTTAGCCAGCTGACATAAAATCTCTTTTCACTGCATTCATTTTATTGGTTGTAAAGAGAAGCCTGTGGAAGGGGAACATGGATCAGCATGTCTTAATAGGTAAATCTACAATTTGCAGAGGAAACGATTTCCCACTTCTACCTGGTCAGACCTCTGTGTTCTCTTTCTTTCCATGAAGAGAGGGAAAAAACAGTACAAAACACCACAGTGCAAAACCAAATCACGTAAGGACATGAACACGCGATCTCCTGAGGAGCCCGGCGTGACTGAGCAGCTTCCCTTGACGATGCAGCTTCTTCTGCTGACATTCAGCCACAAAGCCAGCAAGCCTGAAGGTTTTAGATTGCAAGTTATTTGGCAAAACCACCTCTCGCAAAATGGATTCTTGACTCCTCAAAGAGGGAGTTTTGCCACCAATATTACCATAGTAGTATTACCAAGATAGGTATTGCCCAAGATAGGCAATATGAAAATACAGACAACAAGCAGGATATGCACAACCAACATATTCCCGCTAGAAACAGAAATTTTATTCCAGCAGAAAGCGATTCACCTTTCTGCTGGAATGCAGAATGCACCTGAGCAAGAAACTTCTTAAAAGAAAGAACTTTGAAGGCTTTTTTACTTTTTAAACAATGGTAGTATGTGGAGTGCAATATTAATAGTATATTAAATATGCAATTCTTATCTCTCTATATAATAAACACACATTTTGCTTTGCACAGATAAAATGATCCAGAAAATTCAGTGTTAATACAACTGTTAAAAATAATCCTTGACTTTTGAATTCAATTTCTCTCTAATATCTTTGACGTGAAGATTACATGATATCGTACAAAGTAAACTTTTTAATGCATTGGGTTAGAACTTGCTGTCATTACGTAGATAAAAAAAATGTGTATCATAGCATTATATACCTGCTACACATCCAGAGATAGCACAGACTGAATTAATTCCATGCTTAGATCTGCAACAGCTAGTTTTCCTATCTGATTTAATCGGTTTAATCAGTTATGAGTCAAACAACATAACAAATAAATTCACACTAGAAGAGATCTAGCTTCTCTCATTTTCAGGAATTACCAATTATAGTGTTATTTAAGCTAACTTTAAAAAAACTATATATTATTTAATATAAGGGCGGCCAATCGAATCTTATCTAATATTAATTAATAAAGCTTAATTCATTTTAACATTCATTTAATTCATTGTGCCTGTTTACTACCACTGAAACTCTAGAATGCTGTTTTTACTAAATTAAAGTAGAACACCAATATTCAAAGCTAGAGGGACATTTAATACATGGGAGCAGTTGCTCAAAACCAAAAAGCTGCTCAAATATAAAACTCATTGCACTGGACAGAAGTTACCAGGGTTTAACAAAATGGAACAGCTGCCCCCTGCAGTGGTTGAGAAACAAGAAAATCACCTTCTGAAGACAAAAAATCCCTTTAAATGACACCGGGCACCAAATGTGCCTTTGAAAAATTTTTTCATACCTTTCTGCTTTTAAACTAATGGGTTGATTTCACTGTGACTCAGTTCTCCCTTTTTCTGCCTATAACTCATCACTCTTGCCAGAAATGCCTTCTCACAAGCTCACAGAAAACACATTAAAGACTGCTTCTTATTTTAACTCTTGGAATTCAGTGACGTGCACTGTTAGAACCTTTATAAAAAACAAATCAGAAACCTCCCTTAAGAGGGCAAATTTGAGCCTGCACTACATCTGAGCTTAGCAGCTTTATGAGTCCACTAATGAATGTGTCCAAAGACCCAAGCCCAGGTCTTCATCCATTCCATTCGGATTTATGCATTGGAGACATTATGCAGTTGAAGAGAGTTTGTGTGGGATATTAATTGTATTATTGCAGGGATAAAGTATCTGTAATGCATAAATTGTATGAGATCTACCCAGTACATTTTTTTTTTAATGCACATGTGGGAGTACAGTTACTTTTTTAACCCAAGAATTTACACTTGTACAATCTCAAGTACTGCCAAAACCAGCTGATATAAATAAAGCTGATTTATAAAAATAAAATAAAGCTGATTTTAAATGTGTCCATACTGTGCTGGTGCATTTGAAGCACTCCTTGCCCCTCTCCCGCATGTCCCGTCTCCCATGTTTCAGCTCTCCCGTGCTGCTGCGTGCCTAATCTCAGCCAAACTTGCACTGAAGGGCTTAATGTTTTCTGGCATCTTCCCCTTCGCTGAGACCAGCGCCGGTGCCTGAACAGCTCCACTGTTGCTGGGGCATGTAGGACTCATACGGGTCATAAAATGAGCTATTGCAAAGAAAATTTAAATGCATGACCTTCACCTATGTCTTACCTTTCAGAAAAAAAAGTCCACCCCGGTGATATTACAGTACATGTTCTCAAACAGTGGCTAGAGCATGGCATGTGGTTCCCCTCGCTCAATATTAATGAAGTGAGGCTGCGTGCTAAACGAGTCCAGCCAGAGAATTACTGGAACAGTTGCTGTATTGTTGCAGCCCATCAGGAATGATCAATAAGCTCTATTTGAGATAGGCTGTGGATGCAGTAGGAACCTTTGAAAAAGAGGAAGGCTGTATGCAATTACTCTTCTTCGCTTATGTTAAGGAGAAAAAAAAAAGCCATAAACAAATATCCCTTCCAGCCTTCGCTGCTTCAGCTGAAATTACCCACATACATTGTGGTTGGAGCTGACAAACTGTTAAGTTATGGGGGCAAGATATAAATCTCTCATTTCCTGAAACTGGTGCAGAGAAAGGAAGAAAGTCAAGAAGAATAATAAGCTGGATATAAAGATCTTTGAGAATAATAAACTTTGGAGAGTAAGAGAGTATTTCTGAGAAATTTCTGAAGTTTTCATAGTAATGGAGAATTCTGAGAGGAGAAAAAAGATTGCTCATCTAGATATTTTCCCATGACACTTAGTTGACTATGTAATCTCCTATTTCTTATTTTACTGAAAGCAAACCAATGTTTACAGTGTGATAATACAGAATATTAGAAAAAGTTCCCACTATGTAAGAGAAGTGCACTCTCTATATTTGCATCTTTTGCACTGACACTGACAACACCCCCTCAAGTTGGTGGGGGTTTGGTTTGTTATTAAGGAGCATCCCATGACCACAGTTTCTTTTCCTCTGATATTGAACAACAGCAAGTGTTTTTATTTTCAGTTATTAAACGTACCTCTTTTATTTCCCACCAGACAATGAGAGAAAACACCACCACTAATTACTAAAAGCAGCATATCTAGGAAAAAAAAAATCAAAACTGTCATCAATGCCTGACAATCCTGGGCACTTGAGATAGTCTTGTAATGTTGTAGCTATGTTCTTTGTGTTAGCTGAGATAAAATTTGTATCACCAACTTAATAGCCCTTACTATGAAATTTATGAGATTTCAAAGACTTTTAACCAAACATGCCCCCAAAGAGGAGGACTATTTCTTATCCCTCACGTAGCTGTGGGTGCAGCTGTGGAAGTCTGCACCAGCTGTCCCTAGGCTCGCCGGTGCAACCATCTCCCTGGAAAAGCAACATTGTTCAAGAGCACGAATTTAACACGAAGCAATACTCAACAACATCAAACACTTGCTTGTGGAGATGACGAGAACCCATACGGCTGACATGAAGAAGACAAGAATGCTGTATTTGAACCAAGTTGAACATCAAGCCTAAAGAAAGGTGATGAAAAAAAGCAAAGGTGCCTAACGACACAGAGTCTATAGAAGTAGGGTGGAAGAGGGCAAAACTTTTGCAATCCAGTCACATGTAGTCACAAAAACAGTGTGATTTCTGGATATGATTTATTAGAAATAATGGTAGCCTCCTGCATTTGATACAGCAATACTTACAATTTTGGGAAAGGTGTTTGGAATGCTTTGAGAACATCCATATTAGAATCTTTATTATTTACACAAAGCATGAATAATTCCAAATTATACTCCAGATTAAACTATTTTTCAATGACTTTGACTGCTTTGACAATGACTGACAGCTTGAACTACTAGTGAAACATTACACAGAGGCTTTGACCAGGCAGGTCCCCAACCACTTCCACAAGTGGTACAACACTGCTCAAATCATGCTCCATTCTCCTCGTTTGGAAATACTATTCTCTCTGTCTTAAGCATGCTCTTTTACCTGGACTCCTCAATTAGTGAAAGCAAATATTTCCTTGCAACATAAGCTTAAATTGTGGTTTCACTGCTATAGAACAGAAAGATTTTCAGCCTACTTAGCTGGCTGGCTAAAGAGGGGTGCCAGTCAATTCAGAACTTTAACTTGAAATGGTGCTGTTACACCTCAAGGCTCCTGACAGAAGGTGAAAGAGGTCAGGCTCATTTCAGAAGTGCCACTTCCAATCAAAAGCAGATTTGGGGATAGATTTTGGACTGACAAGCATCACAGATGAGGAACTCAAGAAGGCATTGAAGCCTGTATAAGAAAGCTGACAAATAAGACTGCATCTTCTTTTTTTTTAATAAAAAAAAAAAACAGGAAAAAAGACACAAAATAGTACTAATATGTATAATACTGTTAAAAAAACAGATGAGAATTAATGGCAAATGCTAGTCTCTTTTCCGGAATTGGCAACCTCATTTTCCTTAATTGCCTTTTGTTTTTTTTTCCCCTGTAATATAAAGAATAAACCTATGGGGAGAAGTGAGAATATTACTGGAAGTGACAACATTTTTCAAGATGGAGAAATTCGGCTCCGTCTGCAAAGCGAGACCCTACAGAGCAGGGCGGCTGATGGCTGCGGTGGCTGAGTGAAGCTGGGTAACCCGCGGTGCTGCGAACTCGGTGCCAGCTGAACGCAGGCAAGCAGCAGTGAGGGAACACACGGAACAGCCGAGGAGGAGGAAAATACAGGCCTTGGCATCTGAGACGTAAGTAAGGACAGATGAGCCCCACTTCTCTTTCATGAAGCCTTTAGTGAAATGCTGATTTCTGTTTTTCCAATGGATAGCACCAACCACCAGGCATACTTGTGTTATTGCAAATCTTTAGGTGATTTTGCTTTTCCTGGACAGTAGACTCATGTGGTATGTTCCTCAGGAGTCTCTGCGAGCTCCGGCAAGGAATTCAACAGAGGAAAGAGTTTGGATTCTTTTAACAAAACCACTGTTTATTCTGAAATAGGGAGAACGTTTGTTTCCTGGGATCCTAAGGGATCCTAAGTGAATTCACTTGAAAGTGTCATTAAGACTCAACTATCAGTGAAAGATACACCTTGTACTTGATTTCAAGTTGCAAGCTCATTCGATGTGAGAAGTTGTAGCTGGTATAAACAACTGATGTCAGTAATGAATATTATTTTCCAGTTTGTTCTTAAATTACCCTTAAAACAAAAGAATGCTTTATATCATTGCTCAGATTTGTTTTTTCTATTAGGAAATTTATGTGCAACTACTAGCGAAAGATAACCTAGGAAAAAAAAAATGGGATAATTATGTCTTACAACATTAAAAGACAAATTAAATTTTACTTTCTGTACATAGAAGGCTAATGAGAAAGTAATTTTCGTATTACGGAAGGTTTCTCCTGCTTTCTGGTTTTGGAAACAATGCTGATGTTGGAAACAATCCCAATTGTGCATAGGGTTAATTTTCCAAAATAGAGAGAACTACGATTTTATCCACATTTAATGTTAAAAATGATAAATTTGGCATTATTGTCCAATTCCAGCAGCTTTGATATCTAGTAGAAGTTTCTAGATCATTTGAATACTTTTTGTTAAAAATTTAGGCTCCACAAATCCCTACATCTGTTCCCTTCAGAAAGGGTGCAAGAAAATACATGCTTGAGAGTAAGCAAAAGAACTCCTACTGACTGAAGTCTACCATAGGCTCACAACTGAGCTCATTAAAATTTAAACATTTAATCACATTTTTATGTAAATCTGATTTCCACAGAGAAACATCCAGTTTTATTATACAAAAAGTGCATGGCACTGCCAAAAAAGCAAGTGACATCTACCGTCAGCACATATTTTCTAGGGACACAGAACACAGCAGGCTGCAGACAGGGCACCTCCTCTGTCCTGAGGTATCATGACCCTTGGAAATACGTGCACCTCTCGTCTTTTATGTAACGAGAAAGATAAAAGTCTGAAGATTATTAAAGAATTCACACAGGTAAAACAACAGGTTAAACTGATCTAAGATCCACCTGAGCTCAAACTCTGTATATTAACAACAACAATAATAATAATAAAGTTTTGCTTGTGAAGAAACTCCCAGGCTATGTAACTGTGTATTGCAGTAATGCACGTCAATTTGCATTTTGCAGCAAGAACAATTCATTAAAAACAGGCTGAAGCTTAAATCAATGTCTTTATGAGGCAACTGGGTAACTGACTACGTTTATATCTACATTGACTTCCATTTCTTCTTTGAGATTTCCTTCCACAGAATGTAACACCTTGGCTATGCACAGTGCATTAAGTGTTTCATCATAGTGCTTTAAGTATTTCACATACTTCAAATTATTGCATCCTTTTAAGATTCCATGTGGAGACCTCACATGTAAAAACTCTGTCGGTCACGAGAGGGATCTTTGGAAGTATACTATGAGGTATTTAGGAGGATAAAAGCCTCCCTACTGACGCTCTCAAAGGAATGAACTCCCTAAGAGCAGTATCACAAGGAGAGCACGTGTTCTGTTGTGAGGGGTGGAACACTGTCCATTAACAGCTCTATCACAAACACATTCCCTGGAAAAATTTACCAATCTTGCAGAAAAAGGATGAGATTAATGTAAAAGAGTATGTATGTGTGTGTAAAACACAGGGGAATCAGCCAGCACATAGGAAAGCAATGTACTGTGAAAGGACATGTGAAAATATTATCCTGGAGTGTGCAGAAAGTACAGAAAAGCTTAACTCAGAGAAGAGAAATTCTGGCCAAGAAACACAAAACAAGCCCATTGTTAAAGACTATTGCTTGGCATAAAACACACAAGAAAAGTGATTTCTTTAAACACACACAAAAATAGTGAAGGGGCTATTCCTGAGTGCAACATGGTCTGAAGGGAGAGAAAGTTTAGGTGTCTCCCGGTGGATCTGCTTTCCAGCAGGAACAAACGCACTGGGGATCCTAAAAAACTGCAGGATCACCATAAAGCAAATGAAACAGAAACATCTTTTTTCTTAAAAAAAAATAAAAATAATTGGACTAGGTTTCCTTACAATATGACCTATACTCATTCACACATATTATTTTTGGACCTTCATTTTGGATAACTGCAAGCATTATTTGTGGGACCTGTTAATATAGGCAAAGAGATGGCTGCTTTATGTGATAGAATTCTTAGGTTGCTTTGATACTTTTGATTTCTTTGCAGCATAACATATGAAACTCAAAAAAAGGCCATAATAAATGCAAAAAGTACAGATGAAATCACTAGCCGCAAGTGCTGCACTTTTCAATACCTGAATCTTAACCTTTCAATATCCCTATAATATTTACATGTTAAAAGAATTTGCCTTTACAACTTCAAGAATATTTTCAATAATGGTTCACATAATTCATTCCAAATCCCTGTGTGCTTAAGTGCTGGCTCAAAACCATACTGCCTTTGAGCCACCTGAAGCAGGAATAAATGGCAATAGAAAGGAATAAGCCTGTAAAGAGAGATGTAAAAACGTCTCCTGCCATCACAGGTCTTTGAAAAGTTTGTGAGCCAGTGGCCATTGCCATTGCGTATGTGCCATTGCTACAATAAGGTCCTCCTCCGCAATATCACTCTGTGGGCATTGCTCAAATTTTTAGTTCAAGCACCAAAATAAGGAAATAAATACACTCAATCAACCCACCCACAGCACCTCAGATAGTCTGAAGAACATATGAAGAGTGCACTTCTCATAACCTTTGTTTGGTAACAACATTAAATATATGTGTGCTCTTTTTTTGCATTCAGTTATATTCTTTGATTCAGTCCTGTACATTTTTCTCTTGACTTGTAGAGAGAGAGTATGAAACTAACTCAAAGTTAGCAGATACACACATTTTTATTTAGAGACATATATATGTATATATGTACAGGCCTGATGTTTGTATTAGGGCCCTTCTACACAGATGTGACAGTAGATGGAGAGCATAAACAATGTGCAGATTACATCTCAATTTAAAGATTTTTCACTTTAAAATATAAATAGCTCCCTGTAACAGACTGAACAGTTTACAGTATTTATTTATGGCATTCACAGTGTATCCATGACTACAGTTTCTAGGTGCCAGTGTGTAACATGTAAGCCTTAAGCCAATATGTCTTATAAAGTTATTTCGCAACTATACTCTGCTTTAAACTCTCAGCTAATTAACAATACTAATGCTTCCACATATCATGCATCATGCAATTTAATTCTAATGCAGTACATTAACTTCTTATGTTTTAAAGGTCGGTACTTCAACTAATTGCAGCTGCCAGTAGCTTTATTACCTGATCTTGGGATTTCTTTTTCTTCTTTTTCTTCCCCCAGCATCCTGAACTCTCAGCATCTTTTCCATTGGTATCACCGCACAGTAATCCATCAAGTTCGTCTGTTCCCATCTGCTGTCCCTGAGATGTTTCTGCAGCTAGCCTGTATGAGAGGTTCCTCAAAATGCACACACAGTTTTCAACGGTCTGAAAAGAATGACAGAAAATACACATAAACAAACATAGAAAACGAGAAAAGAAAAGGTTAAAACTCATCCATACAAAGCAGAAGAAATACCACTGATCTTTGCACTTTGGCCCAGCACAATTCTTTGCTACTCATTTCTGAGTGCTTCCTAGGCAACCACTGCTTAAAAGATTCAGAAAAATTGGCAGAACCTCACACCCTCCTTCTATGGAAGAAACAGCAGTTTGGACACTTTTTTTTCAATTTATTTTTTTAACATGTTTCTGAACTTCATGCTGTGGTCCAATGTGAAAACAGAAGCTGAGGAAGAGAAGTGTGATCAAGAGAACCTAAGCTCTCACACAAAGCAAACTAACTTCCATCTCAGCCAACAAAAAGTGCTGCAAACACTGGATTTTTTTTTTAATTGTGAATATTTACTTCTACTCAGATACAATGTTCAGAAATTGAACTATGTGTTTATTAGCATCCTAAATTTTGGTTTACCTCTTTAGGAATTATAATCTTCACACTTAAAATCCACATCTATACCAAAAACAAATGAGCTGAGTCCACTGTGAGGACAACACTGTCTCAAACTAAATGCTGAGATGCAAACATCTGGGCCACACATGCAACAGACACCACTTTCATTAAGATGAACTTGCAGAAGCCTATAAAGCTGTTTCAATTCACACACCTAACCAAACTTTACTCCTCTTTGATTTGTAGTTTTGAATTTGAGGAGCGTTGTACTTGTAAGACCTACAGGAGTTTTTAAAAGGGCCACCATAAGAGGCTTTTATATGACTTTGATAGTATTATTTAATTGATCAAGTGCAGTTTAAGGATAGTAACTTAATTAGGTAAAACATATCTAATTCATTATTTTTAATGTTGCAACTTGAAGTATCACAGCTTTTTCTTCTCAGTTTATAAGAAGCCCCACAACCTCAGTTCCTAGTGCTGCGAAGACTCAGCCATTCCTGCCCTTACCCACATGAGGAGCAACCTCAGCAGCAATTCTGCACATGCTTGTGAGTTCCATGCCCTCTTTCGGTATTTACAAGAGCAGGGATGAATGTTTTGTTCTTTATCACTAGCAGCCTTATAATCACGTCTAATAGCACAATTATCATGGCATTGGGAAAATAAAATTTATGATTAATTTTTCAAGTTTCATTTTTTGTTAAATGAAATGATTTTTGAAGCTAGACTAAAGAGTGATTTAGACTCATTTAAATATGTAGTCTAAATAAAACTATATTCTACTTTGAGAGATGAAGCTACTTAACCACACAATTGCTTATGTTAAACAGTTAAAGAAAAAAGAAAAAAAAAAAAAAAAGTAAAATAGGAGGTTAAAACTACTAAGACAGGGACAAAGATTTTTCTGTCATGTCCTTATTTTTTCTCTATATGACTTTGCCTACAATTTTACAAGTTGTAACAGCTCCAAAATAGTGTATAAATGCAATGGCCTACACTGATGATAAAAGGCAAAACCAAGAGATTACCATACTCCTTATTTAGCCTTTTGAATAATAAAACAGTCGTGAAGTCAGTCTAGCCACCTGCAAAGATAGGGCTGGAACTGCAGCAGCTGAGCTGTGAGAAGGGGATGTCCCCTCTTAATCCTCCTCCCACGCTGCTTCCATGAAGCCTTCCAAATTGTACTTCCTATTTCACAAGCTGAATCAGGGAACTTTGAAACAGTCCCAAGTTCACCTTTTCCAACAGCTAATAAAGCAAGAACTCCCCCCATGTTTCCTGAGCGGCTCTGCAGGAGGTGACAGGAATGGGTGGGAGGTTTTTGACACCAGCTGAGTTTGCTCTGAGGTCTCTCTTGAGAGCGCCTCTCCTTCACTTCTCAGTAACTTTTATTGAAGGAAGACTAATTTTCCTTCTCCATTCTATAAATCCATATAGGTCAATGGACAACTACCTGTGAAAAATACTTCAGAAATACCAGCCCAGTAGGCTTTAGTATTTTGCTGTGTAGAAAGAAAGCTGTTCTGCTATAAAATTCTTAGGAGATTGCAAGCGGACAAAGGTTGTTCTGGAGCAATAGCTGTACTTACTTCAGTGCCATCTATATCCTTATATGCATATTATGAAATATTTTAATGCATATTATATTAGAAAATTTCAATTTGTAAATCTTTGAAATCATTTTATGTTAGTGGTGCCTTTCACCTTTGGAGAAGCACGTTCATATTCTAGCATTTTCAGAGAACTAAAGATATATTTTTATGTTGACTTAAGACAGCTATTATTAAAAAACAGAAACATCTTTTTTCTTCAGAAAAGATGTAACGTTGGCAACAATGTAGAATTGTCTTAATTTTTATTAATTATTTATAGCCACTATAGCCAATCTTTATAGCCATATTAATTATTAATAGCCACTGTTTTTTAATGGCAACCATTCCCCTCTTTTCTTGCCTTGTAAGCCCACCACACTGGTTTTAGTTCTAATTCCTGCTGGGTGCTTAGCAGTCCTGAGGTACCCTGAGTACCTGGCTTGCTTTCTCCTGAAAAGACAAAGATGACAAACCTTACTATCAATTTCACTGCTCCCCAGAGCAGACTGGATGACGTAGAGCAATGCATCCGTCAGGCCGTCGCACTCCCTCATCCTCCTGCGGGCCTCCTCTCCCGCCGAGCTGACGTTCCTGGGAGGCAACAGCAACAGTTACTGCTCTCGCAACTGCAGCATCTGCTGCTTCCCGTAGCAAAACATGCTCCCAATTAACACACACGGAAAACATTGGCTTTTCTCTCTTTACATCACTTTGGAACTGTGAATAATGAGGACAGCTGCGAATGAGCTCAGGCAGAGAGGGATAATGGAAACAAGAGGAGAATAAATAGAAATTTCAGCTCCCCTGCAAGGAAGTGCTGAGGGTCTGGGCAGGATGGCCCTACCTGAGCTCAGACTCACAGCCCTCCAGAATTTGGAGAGGGATGCCAGTTCATATTTCTTTCCACACTTTTTTTTTTTTTTTTTTTAAATAGGTTAGAGCAAAGCAGGTTTTGTGAGACTGTGTGTTGAAAAAGTGCATTGTGTTCACAGAAATCAGTTTAGAGGTTGCGCCAAAGAAAAGTCTGCTAGGATTTGAGAAGCCCAGCAGTCAGAGCTCGTATCCTGAGAGACTCATGTTATCAAAGCGTAACATAAAACACCTGGTGTTCCTCAGGAATGGTAATGCTTTCATCCTCTTGTTTCTCATTTTACATGGGGGTTCTGTCTCTCATTCTGGAAGAACAGTATTTCAATCTGCTCTTTGAGTAATTATATGAGTAGTTTTATGTTGCAAAATTCGAAACATCAGCTTACTATAACAATTTTTGTCTTTCAGAGAGCAAGAGGGGCTCCTGATCATATTCATAAAAACAGCTAAATCAAAATATACTGAATAATACTTTGAGTTATAAAGCTCAAAAAAATTACTCATAAAGGGTATATGTATCAATGTGTACATATACAGAATCTGTACTGGCTAACAGCAAGCTTTCCAAGAAAAAATGAATTCAAATTTGCATAGCAATTCCAGTTTGGAAAGGCTGAATTTGCAATCTTAGGAAAGTCTGGGGTAAAACTCTTCAGATAAGCAAACTCTGTTGCTCCTTTCCCCCTACTCCTAAGTAAATACAAAGGAGGAACACAAATACCTCATACCAGCCCTAGGTACTACCCAGGTATGTAAAAGGCAGGGAGAGCACTGGCTCTTTGGCTTGGGAAAGAGATAAGGCTTTTTCTTCCCCTTATGCAGTTGCCTTTGCATTAAAGATGGAAAGAGGACAAGAATCTTGGAAGTGGGAATTAATTTTGAAAGGTGAGGCAAAATTAAGGACAGATTGACTTATTCTTATTTTGTTCTGCCTACTTCTTCCTATCCTAACCCTTGTGGATCCCACAAAGCACCCTAAAATGCAGGTTCCCAATTGATTCTGCTCCCCAAACACACATTATTTTTCATCTGTACTTCCATTCCAATACAGTCCTAATTAGTTCTGCTCTCCCACACTGCTCCTTTCACCTATGCAGATAGACTCATGAAAACATACAAACCCACAACACAAAAAATAATACTTTTTATCTCATCAGTATATGGTTGCACTTCTTTTCATTCTCCTTGAGACTGCTTAGTTAACCCTGCATCATACATCAGGAATGTCTCTTCTGTGATGACTTGCAAGTGTTGTGTTGTCTTGTTCTTTTTTTGCTGGCCCCTAGACTCAATGCTGCTTCTCTCTGATGCTACAGGAGGAACAAATATAGACCCTTCCTCCAAATTAGAAGGATGCCCTCAGAACCCTCTTGTACCCTGTTGTATCCAGAAAGTGTGGTCTGGGGAGCACCAACTGGAAAAAGTCTTTCACCGGCTCCCTGCCTGAAGTGATGGAAATCTTTCCGCTCTGGTTGAAGGAAATTGGAAACTAGAATTGTAGAGCATGATTTTCGCCAAACAGTGCCCATGCCTTGCGTCTGTAGTGCTGGGGACTCTGGCTGAGATGTATTTTCAGTACATATATTTTCAGTACAGCCACATATTAAAGACAACAGCTCGGCCTGAAATTCCTGTGCTGCACCTCAGCTGCCACACATGTAGCAAAAGCAGTGTCCTCCATCTGAAAAATCCAAGGGTGCAGGAGCATGTCAAGGGGCAGTAGTGCACTTACTTTTTCTGAAATTCTGCTCTCCTGCCTTCCAAGAAGATAAAGAAATGGCTGTACCCAACCCTAAAAGATCACTGCAAATTGAGTAACTGCAGAAATTACAATAGGATGATACTGAGGAATCGTTCACTGCACTTTTCCTTGCTGCATTATCCAAGAAATATGTGAAATATTACTGACAATCTTTAAACAGAACTTGACGTAATATTCCATATAAACAGCATTTATCTAGGCTTCTTCATTTGTTGCCGTTACATGTACCGAGGACAACTTTTCAAAATGTGCCGACATTCACATCAGTAGAAACATATCCTCCCTGATCTTTTCACAGGGGTGATTTCTCATCCTCACTACCATGGCAAAATGCAGGTCACATTGACCCTGCAGAGCCCAAAGAGACCTGCAGCCTCTCAGCTCTTCTCCAAGCTCTCCAGAAACTCCTCCTCAACAAGACATCCGTACAGTTCCTGGGCTATGAGCTGTCTGCCTCATTTATTTCTAGGTAAACAAACAATATGAGGTCTATATTCAAAGTCGTACAAGTATACTAGGGGAACAGCCTTCACACAAGATGCATTTCTTAGCTCCATCTCGAAGAGCTGCTGAGCTCAGTTCCTGTTTATCAGCCTTCCCCATTATGCTCCAGTTGCTTCTGGGATCACAAGGTGGACAAGATGAATTCCTGTGACTCCTCCTCTTCTTTTAAAATTCTCCAGCTAGTTTCAACACAGCTTCCTGAGTTCAGTTCTTAGTTACCACAGCTCTCCCCAGATCTAGTGTATTAATGCAGATTAAATTCAAACTTCGTATCAACATCTTTGCAGAAATCCTCATTTGATTATTTAAAAGAAATTTGCCCTGTTATCTCATTATTCCCATTTCTCCTTTATTGAAAGAAACACATCACCACCTCTGTAAATGACTGATTATAGATCTTTCATGGAAGGCCTCTAGTACCACCACATCCAGGTGATGTAGTTCTGCAAGCAAGTACCAGTTTCCTTGAGCCATCAAAGAAAACACTCTGCCAACATAATTTTCTTATTTCTAGCTGTTAACTCCAACATTCTGTAGCTGGCAGCACAACAGGGATTAAGACATGATTTGTCATTTGTAAATCTGCAGGTCACTGTGGAAACTTTAAACTGGAACCTTGGTATTATCTACTCTCAAGATGCCTCATTAAGTAAGTACGTATTTCTCCCAGCTTCACCAACCAAATATTTTTAAGGTGAAACTATATTTTATGGATTTTCAAAAAGATATGGAGATGGGATGCAGAAGTTTTCAAAAACAATTTAGTTTTCCATCCTAAAAGCAGCTACAGCAGGAATTTGATTGCCTGGGAAGGCTGGCTACTTGGGGAAGTATATGGAAGCACAAATTTGTAGAGCTGACACTGACAGCAATGTCAACACGCTGCTAAATGTTTTCATTATCCAGAGAGGATGTCCCTTTTAGCACACTGGCCTTCCCAGCTCAAAGTATCTACTGAGGCATCTGCCCTCCTTGAGTGTGCTCAGATCACACCCAGCAGATTCACCCTTCCTGTATCAGCAACAGGTCTGCAGATCGCAGACCCGACTGCGGTCATGTAGGATCATCTCTGGGAACAAATTATCTACTGACAAAGATGAAATTGAGATGGATCCTCCTCAAGGTCCGTTAATAAAAAGAGTAAGCATATTTAAAAATGGTAACATGTAGCTTATCTGTATGTTACCTTTTTGCTGTGGACTGGTGTGATGTAAAAAAGAACAGACTCAGAAAGAGTAGTATCCTAAACATGGAAAACTCAGAAGTCATCTTTGGAAGGGAACTTCTGATGATTCCGAAGTACAGCTTTATCCCCAACGGTTTTCACAGAAATGATTGAGGTTGGAAGGCATCTCTGGAGATGAACTAGTCCAACCTGCACAAGCAGGGTCACCTAGAGCACATTGCAAAGGATCACGTCCAGGTGCATTTTGAAGATCTCCAGAGGAGGACACTCCACAACCTCTCTGGGCAACCTGCCTCAGAAATCTGTCGTCCTCACAGGAAAAAAAGATCTTTCCTCATCTTCAGTGGAGCTTCCTGTATTTCATTTTATGCCTACTGCATCTTGTCCTGTCACGGGCCACCACTGAGAACAGACCACTCTTGACACCCCTTTGATAAGATCCCCTCCCCTCCTGGTCTTCTCTTCTCTGGGCTGAACAGGCCTCTCTCAGCCTTTTCTCATCAGAGAGATGCTCCAGTCCTCTAATCGTCTTCATAGCCCTGTGAAGCTAGCTGGACTCTCTCCAGTAGCTTCAAGTCCCTCTCGCACCGGGGAGCCCTGTGCTGGACACAGCACTCCAGATGGCTGAGTAGAGAAGGGTCACCTCCCTCAAACTGCTGCCAACCCTCTTCCTAACGCCTCCCCAAACACCACCGGCCTTCTTGGCCACTAGGGCAAACTGCTGCCTCATGGTCAATTTTGTCCACCAGGACTCCCAGGCCCTTCTCTGCAGAGCGGCTCTCCAGCAGGTCAGCCCCAGCCTGTCCAGGTGCAGGGGGTTATTCCAGCCTAGGTGCAGGACCCTGCACCCCTGCACTTGCCTTTGTTGAACTTCATGAGGTTCCTGCCTACCCACCTCTCCAGCCTGTCCAGGTCCCTCGCAACGACAACACAGCCCTCTGGTGTATCAGCCACTGCTCCCCGGTTTGGATCATCAAAAGGGCCCATCCCCTCTGTGTGCATGACATATATATATTTTAATACTTTCAATCTTTTTATTCCTTCTAATTGATGTAAGAGCCACCAAAAAAAAGTTTTCCCAGAGAGAGGGTAAAGTGTATATAAATTAGGAAAAAAAAAAAAAATCCATTAATATTGTAGGAACCAAGTTTCTGTTTCATAAGCAAAAGCCCCTCAGGAGCATAGTGAATAACTGAGTTGCAATTGAGCAGAAAAAAAATGCCCCCAAATCATTCTGTGAGTAAGGCAGGAGGCAGAGATTTCTATTCAGCACATAGCACATTGAGCTAGTGGAAACTCCCGTATTTTAAGTTTTACAATATCCTTCCCCCATACTTTCGTACCAGAATTATACCTGGAAGAACCTCTTCAGTAGGCTCCACATTTTATCCTGAAAGTCTAGTCCACTCAGATATAAATACATGCTCAGTGCATAATTTCCTGTCATTACTAAGGTTGTACAACACAAAGAGCTTTAGTGCCGAGAGCCACCCCGGCATCAGGCCGTGGATCACAGAGATGTCAGCCTTGGTCCTTGAGTTGCTCAGCATTAACTCTGCAATGTATTGCAAAGTATGCAGGGACCTGCTTGGACAGTAGGATGTCCTAAGACCAGTATGACGTCAATCACCTAGAAGTACTTAAAAACACCCTGGTAATGAGCCGTGTCCCCTGTCTCCAAAGCAAACCTGGCTTAAGGTGGAACGAGGGAGAAATATCTGACAGAAAGATGGAGCAGGAAAAGGCAAGGGATTAGAAGCATCTGTGCAGATCCTGGAGAGAGCATTTCTGGTTCCCTTAAAGCACAAAGGGATTGACTCTTCATTGTTCTCAATACTAGTAAATAAATGAAATGTGGTCTTCTTTAGCTTCCCACATAGGATTTGAATGGTTGTGTCTTGTTTCTTGCTGGAGAAGAAACCTGCTTGTCCTTTAGAACATTTAGCATCCCAGAAGGTACACTGTCAACAAGCTGCTCTGTTTTCTTTTACCACTACCAGTGTTCACTGCTTTCCAAAGGGAGGCATGACCTGGGCCTCATTCATGCTGCACGACTCAGAGTTTTGTCTGCAATTTCAGACCACAGCGCAACTTCACTTGCAGTATATCCGTCAGCCCAGCTCCATTCTCCGGCCCATGCTCCAGCTCCAACACGATGATTCACAACAAAGCGTCTTTGGCAGAACTGAGACCTTGTGACATGAATGCATCTACAGCTCATCCCCAAAGCACTTAATGAAGGTTTCCCCAGAGACTCAGTTTTAGAAAAGCACATGCACCAAAACATTTGGTTGGTTGTACCATCATCCTCAGGAATGACAGTATAACCACACAGAAACAGCATCGAATGCCTGCTGGATAAGCCACAGGAAAGTCACACGCTGTAAGCAGCAGCCTCAAGAAACAGGCTACCTTGGTGCATCCAGTCATACAACTAAGGGACAAGAACTCAAGCTCTTCCTTCTCTCTGCCACAACTACTTGAAATGAGTATTCAAGACCATGGAAACAACCATCAGTTAAAAAAATTGACTGTATGGATGACAGAATGAAGAGGTTGCTGCTTAGACTATGTCATAAAAATACACTCCAGTACAGCCAGACTGTTGAGAGGAACTGTGTATGTCAGGCTTTGCCCTCTCATGCTCCTAGTCTGCCATGTGTAGGGCATGAGGGTTGACCTGTCTCTAGTGCTGTTGCTAAAGCTGAAAGAAAAATAAAGTGCATTTCACTATATAGCTGTACAAACAGCAGATCAGTGAAGTAAACTTTGTGCAGCAACAACGTACCAAAAGTGCCATGCCATATGCTGTCAACTGAGTCTCTGACTGGCACCTATACTTGATTTTGAAGATAAGCATTTTGAACATGAAAATTATAGAATCATAGAAGAGTTCAGGTTGGAAGGGACCTCAGGAGGTGGTTTAGTCCAACCCCCTTTCTCAAAGCAGAGTCATCTAAAGGAGGGTGCTGAAGACCTTATCCAGATGGGTTTTGGTTTTGAATTTTTTCAAAGATGGACACTCCGCAACTGCTCTGGGCTACTTATGCAGGTGTTTGACCACCCTCACAGTACAAAAGCTTTTGCTTATGCAGAATTTCAAGTCCTTCATTTTTTTCCCACTGCCTTTTGTCCTGTCACCAAGCACAACTGACAAGCTTCTGGCTTCTGCTTCTTCACCTTTCCCATCATGTATTTTTGCACATGGTAAGATCCCTGCTCAGCCTCCTCTGCTCAGGGCTAAAACTTAGAGCTCTCCCAGCCTGTCTTCATGTGAAAGATACCCCAGTCCCTTTTAGTCATCCCAGTGGCCTTTTGAGGGACTGAAATGGACCGGGAATGCTGTGTCCCCTCTACCCAGGCCTGCGAGGTCACATCTGGAGTGCTGTGTGCAGTTCTGGGACTCCACATGTGGCCTCCAGGCCTGGGTAGAGAGGAATAATCATTTCCCTCAACCTGCCACAATATTTTTCCTAGTTCATCTCAGTAGCTCTTCATATCTGTACTTTAAGAAATTTTCTCCAAACCTCTTCTTGCAGAAAACAAAGCCATATAGAAGCAACCCTCTCAATCAGTATTTAATTTAGTCAAGAGCAATTCCCAGTCAATGCTGCCGAAGCCTGATAACAGATATAATGCCAGAGGGCTTGGAAAGTCTCCTGATGGTGCTCAGAAGAGAATCAGCCTCCCCAGTAATGTCCCTGCCAAATCCAATCCGATGCAATCCTGAAACTCAGAATCTCGATCACCCTATATATTCATCTGTCAAGTAAACATATACAAATATATATACATATACACACACACAAATTTGCTGCTGCTGGCCTCCTCTACCTATGCTCTCTTATAAGCTACTCAGCTTTATTTCTATCTAGTTGGTTAAAAAATCTTCTTCAGTGATAAAGCCTTGTCTCAGCAGCAAGTTGACAGCTCCAGTCCCATGGGAGGCTGCAGTGAGAGATGATGATGCTCTAAGCTGGTCTGCAGCATAGCAGATGATCACATAAGAACTATTATTTTTTTTCTTCTTGCTTTCAGCTGTTTTTCTAAGTGTTCAGGCTCTTTGTTGCAAGGGTTTATTATAGTAATACAGACAGCAAAACAAAGCAGCCAATACCATGCACACATCCAGCAAGGGTGCTCATGGTCATTAGCAGTCCACTGACAACGATCAATTTTTAAGTGCTTTTTATAATAGAGCAAGACCTTGAGTCACACTAGCTTATCTCTAAGTATTCCATGCAGCCTTTGGACATAGAGCAAACTGATTACCTAGTGCTTCAGTCAAATTCCAATTTTTAAAAATCATTATTTGTGCACTAAAACTTTTTTTTTTAATCATCCCCAAGTGCTGAAAACAAAACTAGCTGATGAGAAAAGTAATTTCTCAGATAACCAGCGAATTTAAACAAACCAGTAAGACAAAAAATAAAACACAAGATGTCTCCACTAATAAGAATTTTTAAATTTTAGGCTTTCAGCAACCACAAAAACTCTGTAAGAGTAGTAAGAGTAGACAGAAAAGGATTTTTCCATCACTGTTACACGTACACCTTGCAGTATTGCCCAATTTGAATGACAGCTCAATTCAATATCATTTTAAAGGAGCAGGACATTTCATTGTGGCACAAAATAGAACTATAGCATGCAGCAGGGTCAGCATAAAGAATCCTTCTTGCTAAGTGTTCTGAGTACAAATTATAGCCTTCTTTATTTTTACTGGTCTTCTGGTTAGTAATAATTCATCCCCCCCACCACTCAAAAAAAAAAAAAAAAAATCCTGTTGCTGTTCCCTGCAGCCCTGAATGTGCTTAAGAATAATGCAGTTCAGGGCCAAATTCTTTCCTATTAATCATCATAGCACAACTGTGATTAAAGAAGAAAGATCAATTTACATCAACAAAGAATTTAGCCCCAGATCTTTAGCTCTTAGATATTAATTTCACTTTGAAAAGATACTTCGCAAGTAGACAAACATTTGACAATTTAATGTGGATACAGCCCTGGTTATTAACCTTTCTGCTAAATGCTATGACCATGTGATTTAGCTTTTGTCATTCAGCTGAACCTTTCCTTTTCAAAACATCACAGCAATTAGCCTAGCAAGACAAGCATCAACAGGTAGCTGTGCATCTGCATCTCCCATTCTAAGGCTAAAAGTACTGTTCTTAATGACCACTGTGTGTGACCTGCAAATCAGATGACACCTAATATCACTTTTGTCTACTTCAGTAATTTTTGAAAAGATTACTGCAGGAAACAGAAGAACATACAGTGCCATAAATAATATCTTAAAAGAAGCAAGTCTCTTTAAAAGAAATGAACAAAACATTATGGGATAAAATATTTCCTATAGGGGTTCATGGCTTAGTAAAACACATTCCCATCTGAAAGAAATAGACAATCTCATCTTGTCTCAATAGACAATCTAAATCTGTTAGAATTTATTATTAGAAAAATCCTCTCCCTCCATTCCCTTTTGCTATGGCTTTCCATTTAAATTTATCTCGTAAATACTGTAAGTATTGTATGTAGTGTATGTAGTAAGCATTTTAAATTATGCTAAAAAAATCCATCCCTAGCAAATTTCTGATTTGATATTTCATTTCTCTGACATGCAGTATCTGGCTACATCACAATCCTTGTAGTTACTACAGCAGCTGTTCATCCATATACCACTTCTACAGCACCACCTCCAGGAGCTGCAAGTCAGCTTGCCTGCACTGCTCATTTGGTTGGGAAGAGATGAACTACTGTGTCACTGCCTGCCCTTGGGAAGAAGCTGCCTTGGTGCAGACCAAGAAGGTCATTGTGGGAACAGTTTAGAGATGTCAATGGTAAGACATTTCCCCCCCCACACACTTTCAATTGCAGCATTTCCAGCTTGACTCTTCCCAAGGAATTTAGTAAGGCGCAATGTGCAACAACGAAGCTCAGAGTTCGTTGAAGGAAGATTGCCCCACAGTGCGGCAAAGACAGAAGAGGTCTGAATAAAAGGCTTCAATCCTCACTGGGAAAGCTGTGAATATAACAGCCCAGCAGCTTCCTTTTGCTGAAAGAAAAGCTAGTATTACTTGGCTCAGCAAATGCAGTTAAAAGAACTATTCTGGCCATGTGCTTCTCTTGCAATCCTCCAAGCAAACGGAGCAATTCAAACACATAGCAGCTGCCCACATCACCTACCTTGCTGGCAACTTGGAGTGCTCTGAGATCTTCCTCCTGCTCTTGTCCAAGATGTTTAACAATTCTTGCTCTTTGGAAAAGCAACTTATGTCACCACCTCTCTATAAGATGAAGGGCTGCTTCAGCTATGCTTTTGAGTAGCAACCATGGTGAATATAAACAAGTGATGCATAGGAAAAGCTAAAGTTTCCACACAGAATGGGGTTCTGTTCTCAGGCATTCAACTTCTTGTGTTCCAACAAAATCCCTAATCTGCTTTACAAACAAAGAGTGTCTTGAAAAAAATCATTATCACAGAAACCGAGCTCTTTTGTTAGTTCTGGAACAAACACAACTCTCTGATCTGAAATGAGATCTTGTAAAGGGATATATAAACACAAATTAAGCGAATAAGGAGGAACAGTTCTGAATTGCATTGGATGTCAGCTAATGAGGAATTTTTAAAAGCTATAAGCTTCTAGAGTCTACATCGAGACCCTGAAGACTTAAATTCACACTCTTTTAATTACACAACCTGCCGCTGAACAGCCCTGCAACACTTAGGGCAATGCTCTGAGGGCATCTCTTCCTCTACACTAGTCCCCTGGAACTGGCACATTTGTGAAGATCCTTGCTTGCCAAGGAAAGACTAAGCAAAAACTGCCACCCATGTGAGATTAGGGACAGCCTGATTGATATTATTTGCTTCACTCCTCAAAAGACTTTTGACAAGGTCCCTAACCAAATGATTTTAATGAAACTAAGGGAAGATGGAGAGTTATTTGTTAAAAATAGGAAAACAAATGGTCAGTTGTTACAATGGAGTGTGGCCACCAGCAGAGTGATTTACTGATATACTATCAGATCGGGGAGGGCAGGTGAACAACGAAATAAAAAAAATTGCTGAAGATACTAAGTTACTCAGAGTAATGACTTAACAGGGAAGTACTGCAGAAAGACTCGAAATATTATGTAGATGAATGTAAAGTGATGTGTAAGATGAAAAAATACATTCCTGATTTCACTTACAATATGATGAGCTCAGAGCTACTGACTAAAACCTAGGAATTGTAACACACAGCTCCATGAAAACATAGCTCAATATTCCACATCAGCCAAAAGAACAAAATGGCCTGTAAGGCAAGGACAAGGCAAGGAATACAAAATGAAACGGAGAGGACAGCACTATACTGCTGCATTCATTCACAACCTGGTCCCACAATTCTTATTGTGTACAATTATGGCCCCGTAACTTAAAAAATACTCTCGCAGAATTGGAAAAGAGTCAAGGGAGGGCTACACTCTTCCACATGGAATGTATCAGTCTGAAATCCAGATACAGATATCCAGGGTGACAGATAATGGGTGGAAAAGAATATGACAGAAATCTATAAATTATGGGTATAGAGAAGGTAAACAGAAACCAGTTTTTCCTTCTCTATTTCAGCTGAAAAACTAGGGGGTCACCAGATAGAACCAGCACTAGGCATGTTTAAAGCAAACACGAAATCGTGTAGCTGAGCCCTAGGCATCCTTCCAAAAGAAGCTGTGAATGTCTGAAGTGCATTTGGGTTCAAGGGGAGGCAAGTTCATGGAAGAGAAATCCTTTGACTATTAAAAACAATGGAATCTCATGTGCTTCAGAAAGACTCGAAGGCAGGAAGAGGTTGGGGACACACCTAAACTAGTGCTGAACAAGTCACAGGATTCCTAGCGAACCGTGTTCCCACCACGGTGCAGACCCATCGTTCTCTTGCTCCAGGATTAGCTCGCCCATCTCTGTTCAGCGGGCCTTCTTGCCAGAAGATACTGCAAATGTTATAGGCTCAAGAGCAAACGGACAAATTCATGAGGAAGGATCCCACTGCGGATCCCACTGAGATGGTGAAACCCACTCCCTTCATGGTAACTGGGGACTGGCAGCTGGGAACACACTCCAAGGACCTGTGACTAGTCTAATATATTCTTCCCCGACCATCCACTCTGGTCACCACGAAATCCCAACAAAATCGCGTCAGATATGTTAGCAACTTAAAACACTCCCTTCTGTTCTCCTTTTTCCTGATCACTTTCTTATCTTATTCCAACAAAACCGCTGATTAGACATAAATGGCTTTCCATTAACCTCGTTCTACCTGTTATTTATTAGATTATGTTCTTCAAATGCTTACAAATTGGCCTGTTTTGATGATTTTAATTGCCTTTCTCTACACTTGATGCCTGTTCAATTGTTCAAGTAATTCCTAAAGTATTAAAATACAGGCTATTTGTTCACCGTTTCCGTGTCTCTACTCCAGTTAAAAATGAACTTGGCACTTATCCTGTTTAGTCCCGAGGGAAAGACTGTCCTGCAAGACTTGCACCAGCAAAAACTATTAAACAAGAAGAAAAGCATACCTATTTTATTTTCCATAAGCAATATTCTCAGGAAAGGCATAGCAATACAACTGCATTCACTGGAATGACCGAAAAGAAGCAGGAAAAATGCTTTAAGGAGTTCAGGATAAGCATGACAGAAACATACTTTTATCTGAAAAACACAAGAATTTTCTAAGCATTTAGCAATATTCCGACAGCATATTTCAGCACTTCCTACATTGCGCTGGAACATCACTTTGTAAAATACTTTGAATATTACTTTCCTAATATAATTTTAACTTTTTTTATTATTTGTAAGGAAAAAAAAAACCTCTCACCTTCAACCATAATTCTGATACCTATGGCAACTAGGAAAAGGGATCGGCTTTCTTACGTGAAACGTGAAAAGGACTTTAGTCAACTTCACTTTGCATGTGAAATTTCTCAACAACCTCTGATGTATGTGACCTTGTTCTGGATTAAAAGCAACTAGTGCTAGCAAACGCAAATAAAAATCCTGGGTTTTGACAGCTCTTTCCCCTTGGCTCATTCCCAGGGTAGCTCACGCAGGTTTCAGGAGTATCTGTCGCATGCTTTACTGTACTGTCAGAAATATTTGGAGTGCCTGATTTGATTAGGATAAAAGTGCAACTGCAGAACCTAACACGGGGTCAAAATGCATTCTCGTCCCGTTTTTCCAGGTTTTACCCTGAACTGTTTTGTGCTAGCAGACATGTCGTAGCTAGAGAACATATATTTGCCTTTTGACTAATACAATATGACCAGACCATCATATGAAATTAACAGTTAAAAACAAACATGATGCTTTAAGAAAAAAAAAAAAAGTAATTTGTTTCTTTAATGAAATGCTCCCAAAAATAAATCAATAGAAAGCTTACTTTTTCTCTTTTATCCAATCCTAGGGTAGTTAAAAAAAAAAAAAAAAAAAAAAAAAATCAGATGGAGTACTTTGGATTGTTCTTTTCAAAGGTTAGGATTGCTTTTTTAAAGGACTATTTGTATATTCTTTCTTCCCTCTGTCACGAAATTACAAAGCCAAGGTGTCCTGTTCACTTTAGTCAGAATCATCATCTAGCCCATTCGAATAAGACATTTATACTGCAGTCTCCAGCACCCTCATACCCAATCTTCTCTAAAAGATTAGTGCTGAGTCACCTCACAGAAGCAAGAAATGAAAATGGCACCTACCTGCACGTAAAATTTCTGAGTTATCTGAGTCAACCAGAATTCCAATCTTAACTCAGTCTCAGTGGCTATCCATACAATCTCTTAATTGCCCACAATAAAAAGGAAAGCTGCATCTTGCTTGCTTGCTTCAGAAATGTTGTTACGCACAGCAGTATCTGAATGAGGGAAAACCAGTCTAAACTCTGGGGCAGGATTTCATGACAGAGTCTCTTTGTTTTTTCACTCCATGTTTGACTAGCACGCTTCCTCGGCTGGATGAAAACAGTAGGAAATTTTTAGTTGTACAAATATGAAGATATTTGCCATTACAGTTGCCCTTATAGTTGCATTCTTGGTTCTGTTTTGACATAAAATTGTGGAATTGTGCTATGATCTATTTGCTATGATGGTTTGTAAATTGGCACTGCTGTCACTAAGCTAAAAAAGAAAAGAAAGTCCCAGATCAGATGTGATGACATACTCTTTATTCTTCTAACTTTCCCCATTAGACACCTAAGCTCAGTAAGACTGTTTGCATGTATCCTTCTTAAGTACGAGCCTTTCAGAAGATCAGTACTAACGCCTTCTTTTCATGACTTATAAATCAAGTTATTGGACAGAAAATACAGCAAGGCAACTCTTTTGCCTTGGGTTTATATTCCAATGAAAAAGATAATGACCCAAATCAGACACTGTATATAGCTATATTTACCAGTCTGAAAGGCCTATCAACAAAGCTAAGGTTCCAGAAAAAAAAAAAAAAAAGTACAATACATATTGCAATACATTGCAGTATGCAGTCCTATCAGCCAGGAGAAACAAGCAAATAGGATCTTAGTTGCTTAAGTAACATGACCCCCTGACCTACAAAACAATCCCTCTGTCCCACCTGGGTTTCAGGTGCCTTCCTGCACCTATTCCACAGTTTCAAAAGGATATTCTCAGTGGAGAGCCCTGAGAACAAGGGCTGGTAAATCAGCTTTGGTTGTTGACTAATCAGCTGAGCACAATTAATTACAACATCAGTCAGTTCATTAGATTATTACGTTCATGTCTTTCTGATCAGCTACTTAAAATTTTTTATACAGAGGATTAGAGGAAGTCACAAAGCAGAACATTCATTAGAATATTAGATACACAACAGTTTATTCTGTGTAAAAGAAATAGTTACAGCACAGCAAAGAAGTGCTGTTCACCCGTGTGCATACTGACACTCCCAGTGAATTGACTGCTCTGGACACTTCCCAGGCTGGACTATTTCTCAAATCCTAAGAGAAGGAATTCTCCTCTGTCAAACTACAAATTCTTATAAATCACATGCTGTCTTAAAGGCCATCTCTCCTTGTCCCTAGTCTAGACTAGGTACCAGTCCCTAGTTCTACATTTTTATTTTATCATCATTATCCACATGCTCTGTATTATCAGCATTTCCCTCATAATTTTCAGTTAGGCATCTCAATATTCATGTATTATTTGCTCATATTTTTTCTTTCTACTCACATAACACATTGCTATGATACTGTTCTTGCAGTACTGCATTCTGTTATTTTTAGCAAAACCTCTACTTTTCTCTTTTTTATTCTTTATCTCCATTAAAAATACCAAGGTATGGATGGACACATGATGTGCGATCAAATTTTAATCCTTACACTTCAGCTAAACATGCCTTCAGCATACGAAATGAACGCGTACGCTCACGTCCTATTTTCATGACAGTCAACCTGAAAGTGCCAGAGTATCCTACCTCAGATTATGTCACTTCATCCTATCTCCGAACGGCTTTATGTGCATACTGAGAGATGATGAAAGAACTGACCCTCTAGCGTGCCCTTCAGCCTAACGAGTCACTGTGCATCAGTGCTGCTCGCAATAACCTGCAAAAAGAGAAGGGAATCACTCTACCACAACCCTAGTTAGCCCCATCTAGTCCATGCCATACAAAACAATGAACAAATGCTCTGTGCTATTATTGTCAGTTGTCTCTGTCCCTTTGGCTTATATCCCAGTGATGAGGTCTGACCACACAGCTCTTCTGTCAAGACGAACCTCTCACAAAACCCAGCGCTGCCCTTTCTCGGTGCCTGACCCTATTCCACGCCAAAATAACCACAAGGGTTGTCACCAGAAATTTCATTTTTCCCTTTTCATATTGACACATTCCCTTCACGTCAATTCATTGGTTCCTGTTAAACTAAACACCAAATTCACACTTCCCAAAAGTTCCCCAAGATGCTCATGAAAGTCCTGTGTGAATAGCAGGCTCTCTTCTTCTACCTCATCCTTCTTGTTGCTGCCCAACGTATTATCATTCTTAACTTCATACATTTCACCCTCCCACCTCTAACTGTATTCATTTAACAAGTTAGTATATTTGCCTTGTTATGCCTTGTTTTCATCCTAGAAACAGAACCAAAACTCTTATATGCAAGGAAGGAAGAGCAGCAATGAAAAGAACAAAGGACTTGACAAGAGCCGGGTGTCCTTCTCTGAGCAGTGGCTCTTAGGAGGCTCCTGCTGGACTCTTTCTTGCTGTGGTCCCTTTTGTGCATCCTACTTGCATCAACTTCCGTCATATTATATAGGGCATAGGTATTCTTTGAGCCAAGGGGAGCAGTGTATTTGTGCTCCATAAACCCACTGCTAATCAACAAGTATATGTACATACACACATATATATGTCCTACAATATCTTTATATATATATTATATATATATACACAAAAAAGGAGAAGATTATGCAAACTGAAGGCAAAGCTGAGAGCTCTTTTCAAGGACAAAGTTACTGATACTGTGAGAATATGCAGCTGCAATCTCCCTGTAGTTGTTACTACGCTGAGTGATTTCTGCAGTTCTGATCATTCTCTAGCACACAGCGAGTGACAAATATTCAGCACCATTTGACTTGCTCCCATGGTGACCTGCGTTGAGAACCTGCCCAAAGCACAAAGCTCATCTCTGAGACGGTGCTGCGGCTGTAGTGGTTTTATGCCTGGGAAGAGGTTAATCCTTTGTGTGCTTTGTATGCCAGCCAGAGAGCAAATTAACAAAAAGATAATTACAGCTTATAAAGGTGTCTATTCTTTTATGAATAAACACTCATTCTAATTTTGTAATTATTATTTTACCATTCTCAGTTAATTGTCAGTTACTCGACAATAGAGCTTTTGCTGGTATAATACAAACACAATTCCCAGAATTACAGTAAAAACTCCTGTATTAAGTATAAAAGAGTACAAATTATTTAACGCAACTTTAGCAAGCTCAGGGCTCATCTGATTTCCATTGCCAAAGCTTGCTGAAATAAATATGCTAATTGCAAATGCCGGTGGAAAGAGCCTTTTTCCCTTGCGGAACAGGTGGTTCCAGGAAAACGACACTGGATCAGGATGTGAAGTGCAGGGATCGAGTATGATCGACTCCTGGCGCAGGAGGCCTCCCCATGCTCGGACACGGCCGGCTGGCTTGTACAGAGCTGATAAACTCCCTGCCCATTTGGTGTGGGACGAGTCACCGACAGGCAGCACACTGACGAAGGCAGCGTGATCCTGCAAATTATTAGTTATGACTCCAGGTCATAACTGAGGGAAGACTTTTGGGGTGCATAAAACACCAGTGCTTAGACATCAGCCAGAGCTGTATACATTTACTCCAAAACCCACACACTAGCACGTGTCTGCTACACAACCACTGGGAGCACGCATACACCACACAGACTCGCCTGCTGTAGGAACCTTACTGAAGAAAACACTTGATTTTTAAATGCAGCATTTATTCTGCATTAGCTTCCATTGGGGACACGTGTTCCCCCCAGCAGTATGCACAGGGAGAGTTACAGACAAGTAACTATTCTAAAGTTCCTTCTTTTCTGCTTGTTTCAGGCATAGACAAGTCCCTAAGACAAAACTTAACACTTTCTCTTGGTTAAAACACAGGCTTTAACACACCCAAAGCCTATCTCCCACTAATCATACCTGCATTCTTGCCTCAGTGTTTTACCTACGATATCATCCTCTGTATCATTTTACTAAGCCATCCAACACCGATGCCATGAATGTCATCACCTCTCTGAGAATCTCCTTGGAAAACAGCACCTCTTCTGCACCCTGGCAGGTGAAAAACTTGAAATTCAGTGTTTGCCTACCCATTTTTACCTGTGTCATCTGTCACAGCGCTGAGCTGCTCCAGCCAGGACAACTGTGGTGACCAAGACAGCCAAAGGGATGCAAGCGCGCATGGAGGGACGCTGGAATACGAACTGCTCTCGCAGAAAAACCCTCATCACGTGTTGCTGTTTAACACCTAACATTTGCAGACCAGGAGGTGGAATCTCACCCGTTCGCATTTGCTGTTTGATGTAGCCTCTTGTTTGATATCGTCACCATTTCATGGCATTCAGCACGCCTCCCTCTCCCTCCCCAAAATAAAACCGCTTTAGAGCACTTAGGTGTTCAACCTACATATTTATAATCCAATATCCAAGAGGAGAGAGGCTTCTTAATCTGCACCAGAAGATACAGGCAGCTTGTCATGCTGTCTTGTGTAAGTGCAAAGAACTGCCAAAACCATGAGCTCCACTGAAGAATATCTAATGTTCTAAAGCTACAGCAATTACAAAAATGAATTAAGAAGAATCCACTGAGATTCCCCTACAATTCCTTCAAAAAATAAACTCATATTAATATTTTACATAGGATTTTAAAATTGGATCCCTGTTTCAGAATCCAATTGATTTTAAAGACCTGCATTTCATACCATCCATGTAATAGTCAATAACTTTTTCTGACTATAATTTCATCCTGATGTCAGAAATTATGAAGAACAGTTTCTAAGTGCAATTCTGAGATTGCCTGCGCTCTTTGCATCATAAATACATAGTTGGCAAATTGGTAGCTAATAACTGACCAGTCTTTCAAAAACTTTGCTTCATCAACGTCTTTCTGATCTGTTTTTTTGAGCCTCTTTCTTTCTTACTGCCACGGTGTATTTTTGATTTCCACCATGAGACAGCTAGTATAATCTTATTTAAAATGAGAATGCATGTTGCTTACGACATGAACAAAAGTTTAATTAAATCAACATGCTGCTACACAACCAAACTGGCAATATGCTCCCCCAAAGACAGAGGGCATCCGCTGCGCATCCACCCCACACAGCGGAAGGCAGGGCCCGGCCTATGGCTCTGCTACTCACTCAAGGGGCAAACGCTCTCGCTGTGTCCACACGATTTGCAACCGCCACATCCGAACAGGCAACTTCCAGATACGTTCCCAGACACTTTTGAGTCATTTCACAGTTAGTGTCATTGAAAACAATGTAAGTTTTCTAGTGAGATCTGCATTTATGCACAGAGAAGCAAGCAGATCTCTACTTACTGAATGTCTGAAAGGAATGCTCGTTTGAGAACTAAATGCTACTTAAATACTACTTAAAAATCTGATGTGCAAACTACCTTGTTAGTGTTTCAAACCATGGTGATTATTTAATACTGCAGTGTGTGGAATAGAGTCTATTTAAATCAAGATCTTATTACGTATGTCCAATGTCATAACAGTGTGTTTCAATTTAAAAGCCCATCAAAAAATGACTTACTAAAGCACAGAACTTTATTTTCTTCAGAAACTATTCCATCATTTGAAATTAATCTTTACAAAAATTAAGAGCACCACCAAATGAACATTCATTAACCCACAATACTGTAATTAAAGAAGATGTTTCAAATGCAAATGTTTCTCTATCTGTTTGGATGTCTTTCTGAAAGCAATTGAATGCAATTGCTATCAGTTAATAGTTATGCAATTACACATAAAATATTTTATAGAATAGTAGGGTTAGAAAGTCGAGCACTGAAAATATCCAAATCAAGCTTGCCTTTGCAACTGTAATTCAACTCTCTTTTACAAAATGATCCAGATACACTGTCTACTGTCAGTCATGCCTGCACAGGATGGACTTAAGAGTGCCATGAGTCAGAGTTACACTGTAAAATAGACCATTTTTTTGTTAATCTGTCTGCCTCTCTCAGAAAGTATCCTGTGAACAAAGTGGAGAAGAGAAAGAATGGCCCTGGTCATCAGATGGCTGGATTCTGCCCCTGGGCATTAGATTTGTGCCCAGATTTTGTTTCAGAGCTTCCAGGTAAAGTTAAACAAGCCCTTTCAAAGAGGCTTCTTAAAACATGCTTGGCTCATAGTCAGTTGGATGTCCCCTCTAGCACCCAGTTCCTTTTCAACAGAGGTGCTACTCAGTCACCCTCATAGATGGAGTTAGTCTATGCCAGATCACCAATTTTCTGAGTTTCATTATATTTCTGTTGGATCGCATCTAAAGATCTCTCTGGATTGAAACATCTGGCAGAGAATAATTCACATCACACACAACTTGGCTTAGTATTTTGTGCAGGTTTAATCAGGGCACATTCTGTCTCGTATGCAGGTCACTCATGAAGAATTGAACAATATCAGTCCCTGAGATGCTTTGCTTGCTCCTGGCTGCCAAATGGCCCTTAAGCCATTGGTTGCTATACTTGGAGAGCAGAGTCCAGCCCATCCTCAACCCATCCATTCATCCAGCTCACACCTTCCCAACTTACCAAAAAGAATGCTACGAGAGATGTTGTCAAAAGCCTTAATAAAGTTATGGTATATCAAATCATACTCGCCCCCACATAGACATTCCTCCACAATCCCACTCCCTCTCGCAAAGAAGGCAATCAGGTTAGCTGGGCTAAAATCCATGTAAATCCATGTTGATGGCTCCTGAATGCTTTCTTATCCTCTCATCTGTAGAAATGGATTCCAAAATTTTATGCTCCAGGACCTTTCCAGGGATTGAGGTCAAGCTCGTGCCTGGACCTTCCTTTTTCCTCCTCTCAAACACAGATACAATTTTACCCTTCTTCAAGTCAACAGGAACTCCTTTTAGCATAAAAGTGCCCGTAAAATCCCCTCTTGGGCCCCCTCCTATCCCTAGCTAACTGCAGCAGAGCTGAGCCCTTCCACACGTCATCCTCATGTGCCAAAGCAATCCTTGCCGTACTCCTGCTTTCCTCATCTTGCTGGCTCCCTTCTCCTGGTCTTGAAGAAGTTTTTGCTTGTCCAAATGAGCCCTCTCCCAAAATTTCCAGTCTTCCTGTGTGACAGTTTTTTTTTTTGTTTTTTTCCGTCGCCAAATTCACAGTGAGTTCTCTTTAAAATCTGGGGGTCTCCTGAGCACCCTTCTCCCACCTGGAAGCTCCACAGAAGACTCCGCACAGCGATTTCCTGAAGAAACCTCTGATCTGCAGAAGTGCCAAACATTCACAGTGGCAACTGAAACCAAAATAAAGCTCTGCCTGGCACAGATAAAGCGCTCTATAATGACAAACTGTAATCCAGCAGCCTCCCAAGTCGGCATTGATAGCAAGGAGTGGTAACATCTGGATTTCCAGGGGCTATTTACAGCTTCTTCTTTCTGTTCCATCTTTACTTCCTTTACCGTATTTCTATCGCCTCTCTCACTCTGCCTTTGCCCACAACTTGGGGTTTTCACCGACATTCCAGACTCCAATTCCTGCTTCTTGGCATGTTCACCCTCATCCCTACTCCTCTTGCTGGCAATCTTCCATCCATGGGGACCACAGCCGCCTGCTCCTGCACAGAAAAGAGCCAACACTTCCTACCGAGAAACAGGAACAGAGGAAGCTATGGCAGCTGGCACGAGCTGGCATCTGCTGGAAAACGCTCTCTGTTTCTCACTGCAGATTTGGGGCATGAGTAAACATTTATTACTGATAATATAACAGAATCATTTGTATTTGACTGTACACACGTACTTCACAAAATAAACAGCCCAAAGGACAGACCTCCAACAGAGAGGAGTGAGTGTGAAATAAATGAGTAAGCAGGAAATGAATGAATAAGCTTAGATGCCTGCCAAGAAGCCCATTCCCAAAACTGCTGCCTGTCTACACCAAAAACTCTCCAGCTATTCAAACATCATTGTAAGCATTGTCAATCTCCAACCTATATAAAAATATATATATATTATTTGAAGCCAAGAACAAAATGAGTGCAAAGAAAGTCAACTATTTTTACTGTGCGGCAGCTACTTTTACATTTTTTGATAAGGGAAGGACATTACAATTATCAAAGAAGCAAGAATATTCCAGTTCCACATCTTTTACTTTCATCTATTATATCTGACAATGCGAGACATTGTTTGCCTTAATATTCCCCAAAGCAACTGTGTACTAACTAGAAAATAATCACAGTACTCTACAGCACCCAAGATATATTTATTTTGCTAAAACACAGTCAACTGAAGTTGAACTAAGCTTAGAAGAAAGGAAATGGTAAACATATCTAGATTTACAGTTTTTTTTCACTTTGTAAAGTCCAAATCCTTAGAGTTCAAATATAAAGATCATTTACAACAACAATCTACCCAAGCACTTGAAGAATGACTATGGAAGACATCCATACATGGTGATAGGGCTCACGGTACACAGAACTAGCATTTGTTTATATAAATTAGCCCCCATTTAATAATTATATTGTATGCCTGGAATAAGGTCGAGCAGAGTGTAACCCTGGCAGAAGCAATGTTGCATACACTATAGCTTGGACAGAGCTATGGCAGAGAACCATGGAGGGTACTTAACCAGTAAATGCCATCCATGTGTTTCATGATATGTGAGGCAATGATTCTAGATTGAATCTAGAATCTGCTAGATTCTAGCTAACGCGGTCACACTTTCCACCTTCTTAAAAGAAATACTTTCAAACTGCTGTTATTTGGTCCAAAGACAATTCCACTCACCCCAAAAAACTATGTAGCTATATAACACACACACGTGCACTCATCTTTCCGGCTTATTAACAAGAAATTATGATATATTTTCATTCTAGAAACAAATTGATTAACTAGAGAAGGTCATCCGCATACACACGAAAGGGACACAGGTTGTGTTTCTACACAACACTTAATTTTGGTGCCCATTTAAGCAAACCTCCTACAAGAAGCCATCATGACCCCACCACATGTTAACTCCCTCATCATGTGGGGTACCAAAGAGATCTCCCTGTTCATGTGGGGCGGCCCACATGAAGTTAAATACTTCTGAGATTACAAGCTGTGCCCAAGGCCAGACAGCCTTAGAAATACCAGTTGACTGAAAACACTAGAAGGTATCCAGACTGTGAGCACAAGCAGCTAAATGTGAAATGTGAGCAGCTATGAAAAATACAGATGATGTTGCACGTTTTGTCATCTTTGTATAGATTAGAAGACATTCCTTCATAGACTGAAGTCTGACAACTAAAGACCGTTGGTACCAATCAATATTATTTAACCAGTCTACTGAAAAACATGTTTAATAAAAATTAAGAATGTAAAATGAACCCAGGAAATTCAAAGACATTTTAAGATAAAAAAAAAAAAATCTTATTTTAATAAAAGTGAAATGTATTTGTTTTCTAATTCGTTATGTATTTTTAATTTATTAATGGATTAAAAAGAAATCCTTATTTGTATACACACAAACCTTGTTATGACTATCTCTTTTGGAAGACTTTTCAAGTATTATCCTTCCATGCATAGTAAATTGCACCTAAAGATGGCAGAATGACAGCTGGAGGCAGAGAGGAGGTATTTCACAGCACTGCTGTCCTTCAAGAGAAGATGCTGAAGCTGTAACCAACTAACTATAATAAATGAGTACCTAGCAAAAAGAAATGAGCTGTGAAAGTAAAAAAGCTACACTAGGATGGATACTTCACAAGTACTTTGTCACAGAAATCCTATGTATGTCATGTGCAACCCTAGCTAAAAATATTACAACACAGATGTTCAAATGTTTTATACAGTGCACGCAGGTGCAGTTAAATTACAGCATTTTTTTTTTTTACATTCTTTATGAAGAATTGTTTGTTCAAAAGCAACACTTGAAAATACAGAGCTTGAAAATAAAGTATGAGGTTAAGCTAGGAAAAACAAAACAAAACAAAAAAGCCAAACCTCTAAAATGATTAACTAATTTTTAAGAGAATGAGAGTAAAATCTTCCACACTACCTGTTGTATTAGACATAAACTTCCCAACAGATTTTGCTGACACAAGACAGAGAAATCCTCTCTCCCCTTTCTCAGTTCTTAAATGAGGACTAGGACTCTTCCATTGCTGGGCAATAACCTGCCTCTCGCTTTCTGTGTAAAAGATGTTTTTAGCATGTTGAGAGAAAAGACCAAATTGGATTAAGTTCATGAAACTAGATTAGTGACAAGTGTCACATGCTTTTTCCTTTCATCTGGATGAAAGTCTCAACTTACCCCAGATCAGCTGTCCACTATACAAACACTCTCAGAAATGGGGAAATCCAATTGGTTGTAATAGACTTTGCTCTTGTTCTCAAAGCGTTCTCAACTAGACTGTCCCCTCCTTACTAGACTGACCATTGCCTAGTAACACATCCTCTCCCATAAGGAAAAGACTTACGGAGTGCTAAAACTTCGGAACTTTTCAATTCAGATGTATAGTGAAAATAAGAATACAAGACCAACACTCATCGGGCAAAGTTTCACAAAAGATGACATCCAGAAATGATCTGCTGCTTTTCAACCTCCAGCTCAGACACTGCAACTGCTCTAGAAGTGCAGCAAGCCGAGCAGCCTGCAGCCTATTTCACCACACCCCTGAGAGCAGGATTTTTATTTATTTATTATTTACTTACCTAATGAGAGGCTTCATGGGAAAATATTTCCCAAACAAGTACAAGAACAAAGTTTGAAAGTGTGATTAGCAGGAGCTGCAGGTCTCAGGGCATTAGTGCTAAGAATATTTCTGCAGAAAATTTTCAGGAGCTCTCAGGAGCTCACAATCTGTAGAAAAACTGGAATACTATCAAAGCCTTCTCTCAGCAAAAGACTTGAGCACTGGCTCATCTTGAGCTACTGGCATTACGATGTGCTTGAAGAGAGAGTTCAAATGCTCAATACTTTCTGAAACAGAGTGATAAAATGTTTACTCTGTGATGTTGGCTGGCTTATCCAAAAGGATGAAGCAAGCTCAGCACACTTCAAACGGATATTTGTATTGAAAATCCTTGGACTGAGCAAAGAGACCAAATGATCTTCTCACTCCTAAGGGAAGTTTCTTCAGATCTGAAGCAGTCTATCTTAAGATAATGATGGGAAGTTGCACGAGTATGCCCTAGCTTTTCTTCAGTAGGCAGAACTACGTGTTTTCACATGTTTCTTTTTGACATTCCCTAGTAATGTAAGCAATTTTGAGAGGAGAAAAGATAATCAATAACCAAGTCAAGTGACTGGCACCAAATCCTCTTTGGATTTACAGAATTCTATTTCAGTATTTCTCAATAAGCTCAGTGGGCATATAAACCCTGGCAGATTGTGCTTCTTTGGGTAAGTAATACAGCATTCTCTACCACCAGTAATCATGGCTTGTGCTAACGAATGGCCATAATCAGTAATTCTGACATACTGAGGCAAATATTATCTTTTTCCAGAGCCTGACCAGATCAGTTTTATAAAGAAACATTCAAAAGTGACTATCCAAGATTCTGGACATTCAGGAAAATACCAGCACCAGTGCACTACAACTGACACCTGGAGCCTGTTGCCGTTCTGAAACCTTGTGAGTCCTTCTAAATAAAAGCACTTCTGACTGATGGGCTGAGTTAGTTAAGAGAGATTTAGCTCTTCTTCGGCTCCACCTGTTCAGCTTCCCACGCTGTGGTCATAAAATGTAAATTAACATTGCCTAACAATGCAAATGAGAGGTGCACATTTTATTTTCATGTTAAACATTAGGTAACATCAAGCATTCAACCTGAAAAGAAAAATCAAAAGGATGGAAAAATAATCAGTCATTCAAAACAAACTCAAGATCTTTATCTCTAACCTAAGGCCTAATCTACGCATTAAGCCATCAAGTCTAAGAAGCAGCAGTTAATAGTCATCATTGCTGAATCTAAGAATATCATAGGACCAAAGCAAAGGTAATGAGGCATATTTATTCTTTTGACGGGTCTAATTTCCAACAAGAATAAACTAATAAATCAAAGGGAGAGCAAGGTCCTGTGATACAAATATGTAAATACTTATAATTGTATGACATCCAGTTAAATTGTCATCGTTTTTCCTAAAAGAATCACATACATTCATACTAGGAAAAACAAAAGATTTTACTTGCAGAACTAGGAACTAAATTCCAGCTAGGTCCTAAACCTTGCCAAACAGGCATAATGCTTCTTACCTGTGGCTAAACGTATACTCCCAATGAACCATGAATAAACGTCCTTGTTTGCAAAGGGATCATATACAGAATATTTTGAAGAAAGAGGTGCACAGATCTCTTCTTGACCTTCTTAGTGCATAATCAATACAATGAGAGTTACTGCCCTGGAAGGCAGATTTAGGCAGCTCCTCTTATCAGGTATAAAGATGGAACAAGTGAGTATCCTACAGAAGCAGTTTCTAAGTGTAGGACAGCAAAAGGTGTTTGGAGCTATGACAGTATTTTTGATACCAATGCAGGCTATAAAAACACATTCTCTAACAACAGTTTTAAAATAAAATTTCTGGTTGAGATTTTGATAACCTGGAGCTCAAAATGAATTTTTGTAGTTATGTGGATTTTGTGATGGCAATTTGATAGTTTAAAGTTTTTACCAAAGCTTTTACCAAAAATCCTGAAAAATAATTGAACATGGAGTGGTCTTTTGAGTGCCACTGCTATATTTAATACAACGTGATCTTGTTCAAACCTTATACATTTGTTCCTGAATACGCAAATAGGAGTAACTGCATTTCTATGAAAAAGTATGGTGCTTAAGTATCTGACATCGCTACATATTTAATCTTGTTGGAACCTTTCCCTTGAGTATCTTTTGCATAGGAATAATATAGCAGCAATCTGAGGATTAATTCATACTAAAATCTTCCTCTACCCCGAATTATACCATTAGATTTTTATTTCAGTTACATTTCTCAATCATTATAGAATTCAGTAAGGAACACTATCTCCATATTCAGTATATATTTACCTCTTAAATTTTATGCTTTCCTGGAGCACAATCTTTGTAGCCTTTCAGACTGGTTTGGGGCTTTCTCTTGGACTAGATCTTTCTTTCAGATTCTTGAACAGGCATAATATGTCTGCTACATTAGACTGGCTCCTTATTCATTTCCAGCCATTTTTCCAATTTTGTTTTGTGGTTGGGAGATCAGGAAAACATCCATGAAAATTTATTTATGCAGGAATGATAAAATTTTAGGCCATTTTAAAAATATAATGCAAATATGCATGCCCATGCTTGCCTGAAAGCTCTGAATTTAAGGGCATGAATATAGACACTTACATTCAAATTCACAGTTAAATATCAACATGAAAACACAAATGATTTTCAGAGCTGATGAGTCAGTGATAGTCTAGAAATACTGTCTTTAAAAAAAAGGTACTTGTATAAACACCTACTCGTTGATTAAAATGCCTGCCACTAGGTAAATGAAACTTAATATTCAGTCTTTTACATCTTGTTTTAAAGAATAAGAAACAGAAGTTTAGCTCATTTTCCACCCTGTGAACTATCTTCCAATATGATATGCTGGGAGATATCATCAAGGCTTATTAAAGACAGTTTTTCAAAACGTATTGTGTTAAGCAACTTCTCAGCTCATAGGTTAAAATTAAACAATATAATTATGATTTTAACTTCTACATTAAATATACTTTCATGCCATTCAGCTTTAACCTGGAAAGAAAGACAAGATATAAAAAACTGTGGTTAAGACATCTGCATCTATGTTAAATGTATTTATGAAATCAGAAATTATCTGGCAGTGTTTCATACAACACATACCAAGAATCCTTCCCAAATATCAGTTCTTAAGTCTCTCACATCTAGTTCATTGTTGGAAACCATGGGCATAAATGATACAGCATTAAGAATTATGGTTTTAGTGAAAGTAACTGAATTCCCTGAACCACATATCAGAAGTGCCAAACTTAAGCTTTTCCTTAGCTTCTGGAGAAGGCTTTCGTCTGCACTCACTTCCAATTCCAGTTCCTGGAGAAATTCTCCTCATGCTGAGGTGTCACAGCATGAGGAGCATGTGTCGAACCACCGACACACCAGTACAATGTCGAGAAACTCTCTAACTTGATTCAAAACCTAGTTGTGGCCAAGCGGGATTTAACGTATGGTGCGTAGGTCCACATAATAAGTGAAACATGTCTGTCACCACAACATTTACTGAACGCAAGCAAGTCACTAGCATAAATCCCTTGATCTGAGAAGGCTCAGGTTGTAATCTCACTAGCTTTGAAAGTTTTAGGAGTTCCAAAGAAATCAAATATATGCAGCAGATGAGTAGTGTTTATACCTTGTACCAGTCTCAGATAGGACTGCAAAAGACATGT
>VZSV01000127.1:720751-750510 GCA_013398735.1 Nothocercus julius | reverse complement strand
GTGTAGTTGTGTCTCTCACAGAATCATGGAATGGTTGAGGCTGGAAGGGATCTCTGCACATCCTTAGTCTATCTCCTCCTGCTCAAGCAGGGTCATCTAGAATAGTCTTCCTGGAGCAATGTCCAGGTGGATTCTGAGTATCTCCAAAGATGGAGACTTCCAAACCTCTCTAGGCAACCTGTTCCAGCGCTCCATCACCCTCACAGGAAAAGAAGTTTTTCCTCATGTTCAGGCAGAGCTTCCTGTGTCTCACTCTGTGTCCATTGCTTTCTCATCACGTCACAGGCCACCACTGAGAACGGTTTGGTGACAACCTCTTGCCATCCTCCCTTCACTTATGCACATTGATAAGATCCCCCCTCCACTTTCTCCAGTCGGAAGAGTCCCAGCTCTCCCAGCATTTCAGTTTAAGAAACCGAACAGATGATGAATAATAATCTGTGCTATTTATTTTATACTGCCTCCACATTTTTTTCCTTGTCTCTAATGCAGCAAAATGTTATATTCAGATGGGTTATAGATATTTCTAAGAATAGGAAACAATAACCTTTGGGTGCTTAGAAAAGAACAGGAAGAAAAATAAAACGGTGTGATAAATAATTGGCTGAAAATGTGAAATAGATCTTCATCTGTAGAACAGCTGAAAACATTTGAAATTTATACTAACACCAATTGTTATCACACAGTGGTTTTTTTGTTTGGTTTGCTTTTTTCCAAAAGTTAATCTGTCCAGAAACCAACTACTGGGTCAATTATGGCCATTCTGTGTTTTAAAAGCACATTCTCCTTTTGCTTTTTTATGCTGAGAGATTGTTACACTTTTTTTTTTTTTTTTTTTCACTTGAAAGAAGTAATTCCTGGAATTCTGTAAAAAGTTTGGTGAGAAAATTTGAAGTGTGAAAATACTAAAAGTTTTGGCCTTTATTAACAAAAACTACTTGAGTTACTCTCCCATACAATTTCCAAACATCAATTTATGTATTGGGGGACAAAAAATAGACATATGTCTTAGTATGTGTTTGATTTTCAAAATCACCCCTGTAACTTCAGTGTATGATGAAAAACTAGATAGAACATGGAAGAAGGGATAGGCAGCATTTCACTATTTTGAATCTTAAAGCAGATTGGAATATTAAAGCAGTAACTTCTCAAAATTCTTTAAAATCATCAGATGAAATTCAATTAATTTAAATTAATCTTAAACTCATAGAAAAAGAAGACATCTAGCTTCCATTCTACACATCAGGACAAAAAGTATTAGAAGGATTTTTTTTCTTTTTTTTTCACATGGTCTCCAGAAGGAGATCTCATGTTGTGATAAGTAAGCTTGACACTTCAGCTTATGAAAACATTATGTACTATTTCTCCAACTTCTAAATTTCAGATTAGGGATTAGAAACACTCATGTAAATAACTAGGACTTAAAATTCAGGTTTCACTTGACCTTTCTTAGTACATTTAAATGAATCAGAATCTGTAAAATAAAGTATTTCACAAGCACAAATAAACCAATATCAGCTGAAATCCAACAGGAAAAAAAAAAAAGAGCTCTCACAACTTAATGAGGTAAGGTACTGGCACCTCAGTGAGAAGGCAAGTTAATTGGATAATTACTGTAATACATATCACAGTTGAGGTTGTGCAATGTTTTATAAAAGATAAGCATTAAGATTAAATTTATGAGTTATAGGTACAATGCACTGCTTCGAACTTAGAATTATCTAAACAATTTCAAAATATTCTATTTATGTGAAATTAAGTAGCACAATATTTTATTAAACCTATTTTCCTTTTCTTCTTCCCTTTTTTTTTTTTTTTTTTCAAATCACCAAAGTATCTAAGAGTGCAGTTTGTACATAACGTCTTTCAATGGGTGTTAATAGAAGAAAATAACAGGAAGAAAAGTCTGATCTGTCTGCTCTCTCATGTGATTTCACACCAGTGTGAACTGGATTACTGTGTGGCTGAGGGTGAAGTGCTGGGCCTACTTAGCATCTTTTTAAAAAATGTATTAACAACTTGTTTAAGGATGACAACAAATATAAAATAAAAGCAAGCATACTGAAAACTTCCATTATTTTTTTAACAGAAAAAATGAGAAAAGACATGTAGAAATAATAATAATTATAAAAGAAAGTGAAAAAAATCAGAAAAAAATGGAGTATTCTTATATAATTCTCATTGTAAACTATTTATTAGAATTGTGTAGTGGAAGGAATTGTATTATAGCATTTCTCATTATTTAAAGCTTTCAGTAGTGAATGCATCAGAAAAAAAACAAAACCACGGAGGATTAAAAAAAAATAAAAAAAAAATACAGCATATTTTTAGGATTAAGTCCTATGTAATACCACCTGACATCTCTGAAGTCTGTCAGCATGAGGGATTTAGAAACATTTGCTGTCAATTTCGAAGCGCAGAGTTTTTGCTACGATACTTAGCATCATCAAAGAAAATCAAAACCCTGATGCAACTAATATTAATGTCCCTTCTCAAACCAACTTAAACAAAGGGGAAAAAAAAAGAAAACCGCAGAGCCCCAAATATTCCAACAGATATTCCACAGCAGATGGCAAGGCACTTTGCGTTTCTCTGATACGCAAACAATGGCTCTGCCAGGAAACCTATTGCATCTTCTTGCCTCGCATAACTTCTCCATCCAGTGAGCCCAAGAAGTGGAAATCTGAGACTTGTATGTACTCCTAAGCACAAAGTTGTTAAAGGTTAATGGAGGAGGGAACTTCAAGGAGCGAGTAGTAATGCACAACCGCACTGACTAGGCACTGCTCCGAGCAGCTCCAGTAAGAATGAGCATTACCTCACCTGCTCTTCCCAGGTTCTTCTCGCCTACAGCCCCGTCACCACAGGGGAAGGCAACACTAGACTCCCATCATCACTGCACAAATCAGCTTACACTTCTCCCTTCCACAACCTCAAACTTCACGTTTTATCCAGTTCAACAGCAACTGGAGACAGGTAAACAACTTAGCTGCTGCTGGAGTGAAGCAAAAGTAAGTTCAACACTCCATGTGTCCTGTCCCTGCCAAGCAGCAGCTACACCGAGCTAACTGGGACGAAATCTCCCTTGTTCATCCTGTCTCCATTCCCGTATCTCCAGTTCCTTTAGCAAGAGATACATCAAGTTGCATACATACACATATCGTACTTGTTAAACATCTATTTAGGTATTCCAGTAGCACGGATTTGAATTGGTTGGTCCCTTATTGCACTCTATTTTTCATCTTCACACAACATGAAAAATCTACTTTATCTATTTATCACACCATTACCAGTGGCATCTGGAACCCATAAGGCATTATAATGTTACTTTGTGTAAGCACCTTTGTTACTTTTTGTGCTGATTAAATTGGATGTAATAGTCAGTACATATTGACAGATAACAAGAAAAACATCTGTACTAAGAAAGCTTTGATAGAAGAATTGGTGAAAGCCATTAAGAACAGGAATAAAAAAGGAAAACCCACAGCAGCACTTCTAGAGATTGTTTTTGAATGGCCTGAAGCTTGTTTTCTAATTAATTTCAAACTTTAAGTCTACCGCATCAGAAGTCATTTTATTTGCAGACACGCAAGCAAATTATTTATTTTACAGATGCCTAAGAATGAGGAATAACAACTCAAGAGCAACTAAGATCACTGAGGTAAAGCAAGTATTTCGCTATACTCACCGTAGGCACCCAGTGGCATTGCGCAGCACCTGTGAGGAATGGAGCTGGATTTTGTGATCATCCTGGAGCGGAGAGTTTTCCCATCCAGAGTGAGGGATGATCACTGCATTGGTCAACACTGCGAGGGCATCCTGGATGATTGGCATTTTCAGTGCATCACAGGAAGATAGATTCCAGAGAACTCCTACAAAAGACAAATCACCAGGAATTAACACTTTTGGAGAAAAGCTCGAGTAACTTTTTTTAACACAAAACAAATCAAAACCAAATAAAAAAAGCACTTCACAGCGTTGTTACTCCTAGTGAACCTGTTTCTGCCTGCATACAAGCCCATGTTTTGAACGCGGCTGAATGCCACCCGAACGTGCCCCAGTGCGATGTTAGACAAGGTGCAACCAGTCACAGCAGCTGGAAACTGCTTCGAGCTACGTGTCCAAAGTGAGCAGCTGGTCCTGACCCCGCTCTACCCATGCTGGGAACCACAAATGGAATGAAGGAACATTACATATTATTCAAAGGCTTTGGCTTTAACTTTCTTCCTTTTAAGTAAAATCAGTAAGAACAATCACAGGAAACAGGCTCTGATTTAAGTTGAGACTAGCACTGTTGATAACTGCCTATAGACTAAACAACACCCCAACTTCTTCTGTGATCTCCACCGTAACGCCAGCAACTGTCTGGGCTAACGAGTGTTACAAGCAAAATGGCTCCCAGCTCCCCGCACAACTCACATCATATGATAGTCTAGTACAGGTCTGGCCTTCAACAAGTCATTTTTTATTTGGTAAATATTTTTCTGCTTGCAGTTACAGAATATTACTGTTTTGGTACAGAACCAACAAGGTTCACTGTGCAACTCGTAAGGCAATTTACCTGAATAAAAAAAAAAAATGCTTTTTCAAAATTTATAACACACAGAAGAAAATGAAAGGTAATTTTCATCTCTCAGAACTAAAGCCTTCTGAGGACAGCAACAAAGATCAGGGCTCTTACAGATCTGCCATACAGAAAGGAAGCCAGAAATCTCTAGGGGTAAAAGAGACCCTGTTTTATCACTCCCTCCTCTACCTGAATCGCAGCCCTGGAAACCAGGTTTAATTTTAAGGCCCACGGGAAGACCCTGCTGGGACTGCAAGCCGGAGGCAGCGGCTGTGCCCTGCATCCCCTCACACTGCGAGCCCTTTAGCAGCGTTTGAAAATATTATCTTGATCTGACAATGAGAAATATGATCAGCATCTTACAAAAGAGGCTGCAAATGTAATCATGACATTCCCCTGTAGAAGAGTGTCAAAAACCCAAGGCAATTCTGGTGAGAAGGCAACAGCTACAGACCCTCCAAGCAGAGGCTCACTCATTTCTAGATATGAAGAACAAGAGGAACACTACTTGTTCAAGGCTTCCTTTACAATGTGGTTTTGAAGGAGAGGAGTCAATCCATGTTTTTTGGTTTCCCTTTAAAAATACTTACCTCTGTCAGGAGACCATTTGTCTTATTATACAAGTCATGTTTCTATTACCTTATATGCAGATTAAATATTCTGGAAAAGCTACTCATAGCTCATCAGAGGCCACACATCCACTAGATTTAACATGTTACAGATACGTCATTTTTTCTAAGAAAACTTTCTGTATATAAGGACAATCAACTTAAAACTGGTTATAACTTTTGAAAAAGCTTATAGATGATCTTTTCAAGGCCATCCTGCAACTCACAACAAACAACTAAAAAGTTTTAAACCCAATTATTGTCATTAGTGGCAAGTTTTTTTTGTATGTGTTCTCCCTTGGGGAAGGATAAAGACTAACTTACTATGATTTGGTTTTTAGTTATGCACTAAAGAGCAACTTCGTCTGAAGTTATCAAAGCAGTATAATCCTTAGTGTCATGACAAGAGCAAGAGCACACGTATTCCCACTGCAACAAGTTTTGCTTTGCTGACCTCCTTTGCAGAAGTAAGGATGCTGGTACAGTGCAAATACACATCTAAGAACTGATGCTCTGCCAACATCTTTTAACTGTACAGAGAGAATTCATCAGGAAAGCTTTGCGTAGATCTTAGTCAAGGTAATTTAAAACATCAGTTACTTGTTGCCACCGGAAGAGGGGAAAGCGAAGCGCCAGGAAGAGCTTCGGTTAATCCTGCTCTTACTTAAAATCTAGCAGACTGAGCGAGGAAGCCACCCCTTTGAAAGCACAGTCCAGGCTGACGGGATGTTACCACTGCTAAGCAGACAGAGGTTACTCACCACGCTTTCTGCTTCGTAACAGCATGCCCTTCTACACAAACCAAACTAATTCATGCTACTGCAAAAGATAGGGCAAAATTTAACAGAAAGGAGCATTTTCAAAATTTGAAGACCCTCAATTTAAGGGAGCCAAAAACCTGGCAGCTTTGAGTCAGGCTAAAGCTCAAATACATTCTCATTAAACTCTTCAACGCATGTTTTAGGCATTTTTTTTTTTTTTTAATCAGTACACTCCTATTTCCCTATGTAACTTGGGACCTTAGATATAGACAGAATTATAGACCTCATAAGCCAGGTGCCACCCTTAGTCCATTCAAAGTTAAGAAAACACAGATAGCACCCATGCAAAGCATATCACCCTAGCGAGAGCCCATGTGCAGAACGAGGCAAGTCTAAATGGTTATTCAGTTCATATTCAATGCTATTTCATGCTATGACTTTTATATACATAAACAACCCACTTACAACAACTTAGATTGCAAATGTAAATGGAGGCAATGAAACTACAAAAATCATCTTTTCCCAAAAGCACCATCCCTGCCACACTGCTATTACACATATCGCATGTTTAAGTCAGTCTGAAAAATATACTGAAACTTTTCTTACTTAACACTCTTTGTTAAAACTAAAATTTGTAGAGTCTTCCAACTCATCCCTTCATCCTTCCCTCTTTAACAATTTATCCGTGGTCTGATACAGAGGACTAACTGACGAGGCAGGAGACCCCACAGCTCCATAAGAGCAAACCCAACTTTGGCAGAGTTTTGTCAGCATGCTCAGAGCACACCTGTACTACAGGCACTTTCCCTCATACATGCAACAGCTAAAATTGAAATCTGAATGCTAAATGCATACAATATTTAACGCATGCAATATATGTGTCTGCACAAGAGCCAGGTACAAGCTGGAGTCCTTAGGAAAAGCATCTCCTAACCCAAACTATGAAGTGTTAGAACACTTTTCTGGTGTTAGTAAAGTCATTTGATGGGCCTTACTATAGCACTGACAGTTGCACCCACTGAAATTGCCATGTTGCTCTACAGAGGTGGCTCAGCGCTGCGGCAGCGGCGGCTTGATCTATTACAGCAATTCTGCTGAGTTCAGGACAGAAACAAAATCATCTATCCTGTGGAAAACGGTACATCTGTTTAAATTCAACTGGTGATTAAGAAGCACAGGAGCTACAGGCAACTTCAAGAAAACTAAACTTATGTACTTAAACTTAGGTACAAATACCCATGATGGCAGCATTTCTTCACATTAAGTGTTTAGAGCACTTCGCAGCTAGTTCGACTGTCGAGACAAGGAGTTGATCACAGCAACAGACTTTACCAGGAAAAACAAAAAGGTTTTGTTTTAATGCTAATTTTAGACCATTTTTAATGGATTCCGGGAACTGAACAACTCAGAGCTCCTAAGAGGGCTCCTGACAAGCACACTTAAAAAACAAGCAAACAAAACTTTTAAAATTGGCATGACAGAGAGGGAAGTTGCACTAATTTTCCTCCAAACATGTTTTACGTGATTACTGAATGACTATCTATCTATGCCTTTATACAACTATCCACATGCACAAAGATGAATTTACATGTATCTAGGGGGTGGGCAGAGGTAACCCACGACAAGTGCAAACTGAGAACGAATGTGCTGCAGTGAAAGTCCTAAGCAAGTAAAAACGAATGGACTGCAAGCAGCAGCCAACTTAATTCTTTCCCCATTGCAGCCATCCATGGCCCCATGAAGGAAAAATTGCCATGGACAGAACATAAAGGTGTTTTTTAAAAAAAAAAAACTATAAATGAATACAGTTTGCTCTTGACTACAGAACAGCAGATCAAACAAACAAAAATCAAAACCAAAAAGGAGGCACTGAATATAATATTGCTTGCATATACTTTCCTGAATGAATTCTGTCCAACTGCTATTGCATTAATTGAAAAAGTCCTTATTCTTCTCACTGGGCAGAATTTGGCCTAATATGGGTGATCTCAACATAATGTACAACCATGCTGGGGAAGAACTATCAGAGATATATGTTTAGAAGTTATCAGATTTACTGTTAGATAGTAGAAGAGCTGAAATTAGCAGAAAAGCTGAAATAAGTTACCGTGGAGAGATATCAGTGTTTTCCTACTTCTCTTGTTTTCCTAACTGATCATTTCCATACCACTGTCACAAAAGAGGAACCAAAAGCAATTATTTCTACATGACAGAAACACAAGAAAAAATAAACCAGCCATTTTCAAATCAGTTTTCACCCTAACCCATTGCTAATGGCAATGTCATTCGCACTTATCTAGTCTAGCACGTAACTGGAAAATACCTTGCATAGGAAACCAAGCATGGAGGCACACAGGCACGTGAAGGCTTTTTTTTTTTTTCTTCCTACTTGCACATGTATTTTACTGAAGATTTTTTAAAAACACCTAAAAGTAAAGATTTGAATACATAGAACAGAAAATTTTATACTTGCAACTGACGATCAAGTTACAACTTTCAGTACCTAACTCCTTCCTCACAAGAATCATTTAGCAAGGTAGGCCTCTATAAAGCAAAATGGAAAACATAAAATGGAAGGCTCAGTATAAACCCTCTCAGAGAAATGAAAAACTTACTTAGTAACCAAACCTAAAATTCATACTTTATTTAAAGACAGCACGGCAAATAAGTTTTTTTTTTTTGGCCTCTCAATGAAAAAATCAAAAAAAAAATTAGTTTGGTCTCAGCAAAACAAGTAGTTTCATCTCAAAAATATCATGTTCTAGCACATCCTTGAATTTTCATTTTGTAAACAAGAAGTGAAATGTTCTGGTTGGTTTCAAAACAGAAATATTTTAAAATGAAATTTCAAGTGTTCTGTGCTGAAAATGTCAAACATTTCAAACTCCCATGTGATTTTAAACTCCAAGTGTTTTAAAAGTCCATCTTTTGGGGGGTGAGGATAGAGGGGATAAAAATTATATGCCAAAGTGAATTTTTCAAAAGGTTTAGTACTTGCTGAAAAAGTTCAATGCAGCTGTCAAGCCATATGCTGCAACAGATGTCCTCTATTTATCACTCCAGATTGCCTTGTTTGATATTTCCTCTTAAACGTAGATTTGACCAAATCTGAAAAAAATTCAGTACAAAAAAATCCTTTATAGAGTACATTAATAAGCAAATTGTAAGTTCTTTCCCTCTCCTTGACAAATGATTCCAAATTGCTTGAACGAGTTCTCCACAGAAGATGCACATCACTGACGACACCAAGAAAAAAAAAGATTATTTCCAGTGTCAATGTGCAGGTTAATTTGGTTCTCATGTGCCCGTTATTCCAATCCCTGAGATAAGTGAAGTGAGGGAGGGGCAGATTGGGTTACAGTTAGAAAGTAAATTGTAATGGATTTTGTAGAAAATGAGTCAATGGGAATTGTCAATATTTCATCTGCGTAAGCCTTATTTGAAAAGACAGCATCATTTCTGAAGCAAAACTGCCCAATTTATCAAGTCACCCTTGGATTTGCCATTCCACAGGAGCTCTAAACAGGCTGTGCTTTGAGTGAATCTGGCATTTGTTGAAGATGCTGCAGGCTATGGGTTGGGAATCAGTTTCCCATTACCTATGAAATAAGCCATACAGTCATCTTCTCTCCCAGTTTGCAAGGAAAAGAGCTTAATTAGAACTAATATTTGGTGTCTCAGCAGGCACAGTGTGCTCACATGAAGAAGCTGTAAAGTGCCAATTAAGTCCTTCACTGAATTTGTTTGGAAAACATGTCTACGCTTCTAGAAATTATCCAATGCTTTCTGCAGGAGCCCACAAAATCTCAAATTTACACAATAACAGCCTATTTTAAAAGGAACAGTGTTCCTCCTGCAAGGCTATGTTTTGGGATAGCCTGTCTGCTGATTAGCCCACTAAATATATACATATATATAAATATATTCATACATATACACACATGTATATATAGCGCCTGCACTAGGAAGAGGCCACGTGGGTACTACCTAATTCGTTTCACTTATAGATTTCATTGTTCAATAAATCTTTGCTTTTTATCCATAACAACACGTTAAGTGTAATGTCAGACACTGTAAAGTATTAGGCATTATTCTATACCCGTTTTCCACTCCAGGGTGAAGCAGGTGCTTTTGCTCTGCAGGCTGCATGAAGCTCCCGATGACTCACAGAAATTGGGGAAAAGGTTGAACAGTATCTTGATGAAAGTATCTCAAGCAATGAGAGAGTCATATTATTGCATAACCCTCATGTACTAAGAATATCATGGAACCTGAAGAAAATAGTGATGAAACTGTAATATGTAATTCATCATCCAGCCTTTGGCTTCAATCCAACTTAAACAGATGATTTTTTTGCACACAAATAATTTTATTAATGTTGAAAACAACTGTTGTTTAAAACACTGAATGAGAGCTAAATTAGTACTGAAGATTTAACCAACTTTCTAAACTGATTTCAGTAGGAAATTGTACTTAGTATCACACCCATTTGAAGAAACACTAGGAAAGATTTATTAAAGCTAGTATCTTTCAAAACTTCCTTCTGAATTAAAAACATTTAACATTTAAACAAACAAAATTGCAGAGATCAAGGTAGTAGATTTGAAAATTGTGAATCTTTTACTAAAATGATTAAAAGAAAAAAAGAAAAAAGAAAAAAAAAGAATAAAAGAAAGGATCCCACTGACAGTTGGATTTTTTTAACAGGTTTTCCTTCTTATTTTTCTCTTCCATAATGCAGCTCAGCAGCTGCTGGCTACGGGGCAAAGTCAGTCAGCTGCTCCTGCACTTGGCAAGTCTCTCCAAGCACTTGCACTTTTACAGGAAATCAGCCGATCTGCAGAGGACAAACTGAATGAACGGAAATGAATTAACACCTTCACCTGCCAAAATCCAAGCAAGCACTTCCAAAAGGAGTATTTTACCTGTTTGGAGCTGGGAGTTACCTGCTTCCTCACTTAACCATTCTAATTTCCCTGATTTGATCACATGTTGCAGCCCAAGACCAAGCTAATTTGGAGAGCTGCACCTCAAAAAGCCTCTCTATATTTTATTTTTCATTTATTCCACTCCTTCATTTTCTTTAACTGTATAAGATCATTTGCCCCAAATTATATTTGGCAATCTGATTCTTTTAGCTCAGCACGTAGTGAAACAGATTTCCTTCAACCTCTCCCCAGCAGTATGACCATGGCTCCACCAGCACCACCATCACACACAGACAAGGCTCTTCAAGTTGCCTCTTTGAAACACTGTGATACCGCACAGGTAACTGAAACTAAAACATTGCATATCTCTATCACCTGATATTCAGTTAATAAAATAACTGTATTCTTTCTCTGGGTCCAAAAGCAAGCCACTATATCCATAGCTATTTTGGTGTCTATCTGAATCTTCCTACCCATCCTTTTATCAAAGGTGGTAACTAGCTAGGGCCAGGTTTCCTTATACTTGTAGTAAAGAATCACAGAATCACAAAATGGCTGAGGTTGGAAGGGACCTCTAGAGATCACCTAGTCCAATCCCCCTGCTCCAGCAGCGACACCCGGAATCCAGGCGGGTTTGGAAGATCTCCAGAGAAGGAGATTCCACGACCTCTCTGGGCAGCCTCTTCCAGGGCTCTGTCACCCTCATAGAAAAGAAGTTCTTCCTCACACGGAGATGGAGCTTCCTGTATTTCAATTTGTACCCATTACCCCTTGTCCTGTCACTGGCCACCACCAAGAAGAGTTTGGCCCCATCCTCCCTAGGATTAACAGACAGGACACTTAATAAGCTAAAACAGGACCAGAACATTTAATACAAGCCTAGAAAGAAAGGCATGCCATGACTTTTGGAACTGTGTCAAAGAAAGATACGGTAAGGACAGAGCCAGTACAAGAGCCTGACTCCCCTTAAGTCAAGTGGAAAGTCACCTGCAAGTGCCAAAAAACACCCTTACTCATCATCACATCAAATTTCCAAAGAGCTAAAGGGCTACAAAGAGATGCCATCTCTAAACGAGAAGTTTATATCACAATAAAATTTCACATCTGTGTTTACACACTCCAGTAACTGAGCTAATGTCAAGGGCACTTTGGCAGAAAATTATTAAACTGCCTGAAAATTCTAAGGACTAAATATTCAGCCCTTCCTCAAAACACTGTTAAATTTGATCTACTATCATAGAAATCAAATGTAGAATACCTAAAAAAGGCCAATTAGAGCATAATAAAGAGAAAACAACTCTAGTATTACAGTAATTTTGACTTTGCAAACACCCAACAGGAGAAGTACATACCTGGAATTTAAAAATTGTGAAGAATTTACCTAAAGACACATATATCGAGTACCTCTTCTACCAAAGTAAGGGAAAAGATCCAGTTAAATAGAATACTCCTTCAACCTGCCTTGCGTATCCCTGCAAGCTCAAAGGGATCTACTGGAGTGTCCAACCAACTGCAGCAGTTACCTCAAAACAGAGAGATATAAGGAGAACAACACACAGTTGCTTTCAGTAATGCCAAAGGCCTATCCGTAAGTTTAGAAACACCTCATTAAAAGAATCTGGCCACTGCTAAAAATAAAGGCTAATATTAATCAATGGCACAGAAACAAAACTGCTACATAATAGTCAAACCAGGATGAAAGAACAGCTGGCTCAAGCTGAAATTATAGGCAACATAATTTGTATTGAACCCCAAATTCTTGAAGTTAATGATTTTTTAATGTTCACCCCAACTATGAGCCAAATACCCTTGGCCAACTAGTTCTTCTTTAAAAAGGATAAACGGGTACAAAACTTTCCATTTTTCTGCAGGAATGGATGATACCCTTTTTGATTCAATGAAAATAAATATCAATGAAATATATAGGAACTACATATACACATTGGTCTATGTACAGTGCTACATAGTTTCTGCATTTTAAAACTTTTGGGGTGAAATTGATAATTTTCCTAATTCCTGTTTTCAGTAGACAATTGCTAAATCTCTGACACCTTCGTGTCAACCAAAAACAAGCAGCAGGCTGGCTGCCCACACAGTAAGAAGTAATTTTCTCTTTCATTATTTCTAGTTACATTTCCTTCTAAAAGTGGATCATCCACTTTGCCCTGTCAATCAAATATGTCTTACATGGTTGGAAAACTCACGTTACAGTTCTATAGGGGACCTGTCTAAAAGGGGCTGTTGCTAATTTAGCTAACTTATGCCTTGGAGCCGAACTTGCAATTCCATCTGTGATGCATTTTGCTTGTCCAAAAGAAGAGAAGAGCAGCTCCGATAGTTTAAACCGTGGCAGGGATGCAGATACCACATGTAGCTGATGGAAGAAAGAGCAAGTGTAGGTTGCATCTAGCAGTAGCTCATTGCCCTTACTTTCTCCACAAGGCATTAGTGGGGGCATGCCTGTGCTATCCCTGAAACATTTACTTTTTTGCCTTTTTTTTCTTTTTTTCTCCCTGAAAGGAAAGCAAACAGAAACAGCACTAAAATAGAATTTCATGGCAGTGTTCGTAATTAGCTCCTAACTCAGGAAAGGGAAGCAGAGCCCCAATTCCGCTATGCATTGTCACTATTAACAAGTGAAAACATTTGTTTTCCACCATCTGCAAACCCTGTGCTAATTTTGCACTGCATTCTCATTTATTTATGATTATTAGGAAAGTGTTAACGTTCAATGATTTTAAAAAGAAAGGCTGTTGTTTTTCCCTTTCCACTGAGCTACTAGGAAAAAGCAGCAGCACAGAGATAGTTATGCAGGGTTTTCCAGTCAAAAAACAGTGACTACACAAGGGTTTCCGGAATATTTCAATAAGGTTCAGTTTGCCCCCCCAAAAAATTCGAGCCTGGTGAGGTTTTTCAGTATGAGTTGAAGCCCTCTGCTGAGAAGCAGAAAGAGGGGAGAAATTAAGAAGGAATGAGTGTCTCCTTCCCACATCTCCTTCCCCACAGCCAAGTGCCTCATTGGTGCTTCCCGATGGCGTCTTGCTAGATTTCTGGTAAGGTTTTGAAGAGATTACAGCATAAAGAAATTTCTCGAAAGAAGGAAAAGCCACCAATCACGCAGAAGACATTGCTGGTCAAACAAGGAGCTGCCGGGGAAACACATGTTTGTTGTTATTTTCTTAGCACTTCCTTAGGGCCATGGTGGCACTGGTGAAATAATAATCTGCCTCAGCTCAAGGAGACTGACAAGAAACAAGAGAAACTTTTATTTGCCCTTGCCCTTGTTACCCACCACCATGTTATTTTTTTTCCTCACTATCAAGGCAACTGCTGCAGGAACTACCCTGTCCTTTGCCAGGAAGGACAGGAGGGAGGTATCACAGAAAACAGTGCACGAGAACAGATTAAGCAGCATGACAATAGCCAGCTTTCTAAAAGATTTAAAAAGAGAGATGCAGCTACAAGTGTGGCTTTGGGCAAGAGCCTTGTAGACTAATATCCCTGCTGGCATTTCATTTTCAAACCAAGGTCCCATTACTCGCCCTCGGAGAGGCACAAAATGCAGCCAGGGAAAAAAACGCCCTTCTAGGATGCACTGATTTAAAAACAAAAAACCAAAAACAAGTTCAAAAACAGCTCCAGCAATGAAATCCTGAACTCCAAGTGGCTATGATTCCCCTCCTTGGAGTCAGCTTGCCCTGCTCCCCTTTTACAGATGCTCAGTGCTGTCACCATCCCCACTAGCTGCATCTTCGAGCCCTCGTGCTGTTTATGACCAAGGAAAATGAGGCAAACAAGGAGCCGGAGCCCCCGTCACCAATCCCGCCACCCTGCAGGAGACACCACCAGTGCTGGGGCTATGCAGCCTCCCTGTCCCATCAATCCTGCCTAACGAGGAGGAGGTGGTAGGTGTTGCAACTCAAAGACAAAATTAAATACAAAAATCTGCATTTAATCCACACTGTGTAGTTTATTCCAGAAAGTAACCTGGAGTCAACCAGGGCATGATAATCCTATCAAGTGTGTCCTAAATGAGGCCTGGCCCACAAAGCTGAAGCAATTGCTGCAGAAACGCATGATAACGTGAATGCTGGTGCTGCTATCACTAAAATGAGAACTTTCCTCAAGTATTTGGGTAGGAAAATCACAATAGAAAAAAAAAACAGGCATTGCAAAATAGGATAATGAAAACATCTTAAGATTTTCTCTTTGAAGCATTAAATTAATCACCACATTCTTGTTAGTAATCAAATAGATTGAAACCACAAACCAAAAATATAAAAAAAGTCATCTTCCACCTTCTGTTTTGCATTTTAAACAGGATGATTTAGAGGAAAAGGGAGGAATCGCCAAACACTTCAGACTGGTAGTATTTGATAGAGTTTCTGTATGCCTGAAACCTCCCCTCCTGGCTCTGAGCTTTACTAGGGAAAAATAAATAGATTTTTCTCTATCAAGAAAAGAAATAATCTTTATCCATACCTGCACACCCTACGTACAACATACAGCACTACTCTTACGAGAAGATTCACAGCTAGCGAAGAAAAAAGTAACCAGGACCCCTTACAGGAAACCATGTCCTGACCAGTAAACCGACTGCAGAATATTCAAGTTATGCAATATTTCATATACCCAAAGCATTTTGATAGCACAGTATACCCAAAGTATTTTGATAGCAAGGTATTTTGATTGCAAGGATTTTGCTAGTACCTTCTATTTAGGTAATAAATAGAAGGTTATTGATGGAGCAACCGACACGCACCGCAACTGTGCAAACAGGGCTGGAAACACAAGTAACAAAAGACTCAAACCTGTGACCAGTTCTCTGATTTCCAAATCTGTAGTCTTGCGGAGTAACCGTACTAATGCTGGGATACCACCACAGTTTTTCAGGGCAATTTTGTTGTCATCATTTGCCTTCCCATACACCAAGTTTCTCAAAGCTCCACAGGCACTACGGTGGACTTCTGTCATTCGATGGTCCAACAGGTCCACCAATAATTGTATTCCACCTTGTCGCCTTATCTGAAATAGAACAAAGGAATGACCATAAATTTAGGGAACGAACACCAGCATTGTATTTGCTGCTCAGTTTAATAAAGCTGTGGTTTACGCAGGCTCTACCCACTGAAGCTATGCTAGTATCCTACAAAGCTGGTATATTCAGTTTCTCTGATTCTTCATACTAGTCTTTCGGTGGTAACGTAACTGTACGACAATCAACTTGAACCTCTTTAAAAGCAGCACAACGTTATCCAAAATGGTTGCGTCAGAGAGGTTTCTCAAGGTTCAACAAGATTTGCCTTGGCAAAGGTTCCTCCTGCACTGCAGAAACATCATCTGCTTCAAGAGCCTGGACATCACTGATGCAAATAATAGAAGAAGAACAAGCTAGAGACTGTGCACTCTGCAGGAACAGACCACAAGACTACTATTCTCCTGCTCTGCAAGGAAAAGAAAAGAAGAAACAATGGAGTAAAGCTTTTAAGACTCTGGCATTTTCATTCAGTTACTTGGAATGTAAACAACTACCGTAGCCTCTCTAAGGATGTAATATCTACAAAAGAAGAAGCTGTATGAGCAAAGATGTAAAAGGGGAGATGTCTGCATAAACATGATGACAAGGGGACAGACAATTCAAGTGAGAACATGCTCTGTTATAACTGAGGATGATCCTTAAGTGATGTGGGAGCAAAATTCTTGTTAATTCCTAAGGGGGCCTACAAAAGCACACAACTAATGCAGTGTTTTATATAAAATGCTGGACTATCACAGTGTGATTCACAATGTAACCTGGAATCTGGATTACTAAAAATGGCAAATAAGTAAAATTAACAAACTCAAAGCAATCATTAGTACTTTATGTTATTTTTCAATGATCCAAAAAAAGTAACTGAAACCATAAAAAGTTCTGAACAGGTATCTATAGGTTTTGCAATCTTTATAAGAAAACATGCTGCACAATTTTGACCAATTCTTTTTGGGTTAAGGAATTAATTTAATCAATCTCTAAGATACAACACATCCATCTGAGTTTCTACTCCAAAGATAACCATGTATTTAAGCTTAAAAAAAATGTGTATCAGAGCCCAAAGATAGTGATTTGATTTTTGTTTGGAAAGTGTTATGACATAACTTCAAATTAAGGAACTAAAAACTAACACTTCAGTTCCCTGATCTTCTCATACACACACTGTTCTCAGCTAGCATGCTTTTATTTAGTTTTATTTCTGAAGAAAGCAAGCACTGACTTCATCCCCATTCTGAACAGATCCTGGTCTTTCGCAGCAAATGCAAAACCTCCATAAAATCCACAGGAAACAAAATTTCTCTTAATTAAATGGTGAAGATACAGTGTACAGTTTTAGGTCAGGAAAGAACCCTAAGAGAAGAAGCTGGAGAAAAAAACACAAAAAAACCCACACATACAAGACACACAAGCATACTCTTGTCTTGGGTACAAGTAACAGGTAAGCCCTATATGAAAGAAAGATACAAAAGTACAAACATATCTGAGACAAATGACCATGGAAGTCAAGGACAGCAAATACATTTTATTACAAAAAGTTAAACCCATTTGCTACAAACTCGGCTGATAGGGATCTCTAGCAGTGTTTGCTCCTCAAGCTGTGAACAGCGTTGGATCTTCTCACAAAGAACTCGAGCAGCTAAGACCTAATGTCTGAGGAGCACAAAGGTTTATCTCCAAGGAAGCTGCACATAGCTCTGTCAAAATTTTGTGTGCGTGTGTGTGCTGTTGGAGAGGGTCCAGAGCCAAGGCAGGCACACTAAATAGGTGTTTTACCACCTACAGCAATATTTTGCCTTGGCCATAAAAACAAGAGACAGCTATAGAGTATTTTCCAAACGGCAGGGAAAAAGCGAGACATTATTTTTAGAACCAAAGTTTATCATGGCACGTCCCCATTTTTGTAAGAATAGCAAGACCAGTACCAAAGCAGTCTTACTGTTGAAAAAATACATACTCATTTATACCTCATATATTACAGCATTAAATCAAAACCTTATAATGTGTTACACTTACAACACACCTTTGGGCCAAATGCCGCAACAACAACCACAGAGATAAATCAAAACATTTTCCTGGTAGTCATTACATGAGTGTATCACGTTGAACTGAGCAGTCCGAGGCCATGTGGAAGACTGCAGCTGCCAGAGCTACGTCCAAAGGGCACAGATGTGACTGGACAGTTGTACGACGAGAGAAATACAGGCGTACGAGCAAACCTTTGAGAGCTCATGCTTCTACTGCCCAGGAAACCAGTGCGCTGTTCAGTTCAGAAAAATAGATCGCAGAAGACATGTTGCAACAGACTAGGAACAGAAATTTATAAACCGATTCTCTAAAAGGTGAACCCGCCACTTGGCTCCACACGTCAACCTTTGGGAAGAAATGCCTGCCGATGGAAGAAAGATGTTAGGAAGTACGCGAGCGGTGCTGCTACGAGCAGCAATATGCAGAACAACAGGAGCAACACAGGCCCAGTAGGTATTGGTTTTGTACTTTTAAAGCCCAATATGCAAAATGATTATTTTAATTGCTGCACTGACTAGTCAAAAAAAAAAAAAAAGTCATGAATGACAAAAGGAATGATTAATAGAGTTTCTTCAAACAAGGGCATTAAATATCCATTTAAAACATATTTCTGTCAGAAAAAAAAAAAAAGGTAATATAACAGAAATGCAACTGACGTTACATAATTCTTTACTGAATTCAAGAAAATGTTTTAAGTTTTAAGTTCCACCGGGAAAAAAAAAAAAAAAAAAAAAAGCTACTTTCACCTGGGACAGACTAATGTTACTATGCAAACATTCTCTAACTTTCCAGGCTCAGAGTTCTTGGCAAAGTAGCTGTGCCACGCAAAACAGAGATAAAGCTGCTGCTGCTTCTTTACAGTTGAAAGTCCATCTATTGATGCTATTTTTCTTTTTAATCTGGACTACTGTCACACTTTTTTTTTCTTTTTTTTTTTTCCTCCAGCAGTCAATTATTGATCAGAAGTCTTAACTCATCTCCATGTTTCCACATTTACAAAGCTGATTCATACTGTTATCTCCAGCAGGTTTAATTATGCCTCATAAATTGTGAGACTGTGATGAATGCTACTAGAATCTATTTACATTTATGAAAACTGAGGTAAAGAAATTAAACTATTTGTTCAAACTCTTTACGGAGTTAGGGCTCTAGCCCGGAGCAGCTGTTGGGCTTAGGCAGTTCCTCAGGGCAGATTCTCAGCCAAACTCAGTTGCAATCGCTCCAGTGAATTCAACAGTGCTACTATCAAATGTATTTGCCAAGAATACCTCAGATGGGATGGATAAACAGCAGTTCACACCAGTGTGGCATCAAATGCTACTCTCCTACATGACTTTCAATAGAGCCTTTGATCTCTCTCCTGAGGTTATGTGAACAGGACATTTCTGAATGTAATATTTATTGGCACATCACTGTTGGAGACAGAAAAGATGTAATCCATGTTCCTAAGGAGGAGCTCCTGGATGTCCTGTGCCAAGAGCCTTTGAGAAATGTAATTTATTGGTCTCAAGTTTGACTTTTGATTCAGTGGACTTGGCTCCATGATGAGTTCAGAGTGTGTTTTTCACAATACATTTTCCATGACAGTGGAATGTTTAGCATTTAATTTACCACGAGATACATGCAACTCGCCTGAAGCATATGCATCAGTAAAACAGGTCAATAGTATATTGATGATATGTCTCAAAAACATGGATATATTGGCTTACTTTATGATTTCAACACATGAATTGTTTAACAACTTATTTTTCCTATTTGTTACAATAGATTGTAAGGATGCGTGGAATGTAAGGACACATGGAGAGAAAAAGAAGTGTAGAACGTAAAGAATACGTCAATATGCGGAACCTAAGACACCTATGTAGCATACAAATGAATACAAAACAGGGAAAATAATAATACTTATTACACCAAACCCTAGATAAAGGAGACCATGCCAAAGATGAGATCTCAGGCCACTGAAAGAACCACTCCAAACCTTGGAGAGGTTCAACCAGAGCTTTTGTAACTGATGAAGTATCTGTGTGTGGGAGAGAGGGGAGAGGAGATGTAAAGGTTATTATGGATCTCTCAGGAAAGAGGAAGCTTCCTGTGGGATGCTTTAAGGGAATGCACAAAACCTATGAGGCATTTAGAGGAAGGGCCCTAGGTCTGGGAGCTGGGTGCTCTAGAGACTATGGGTCTGAGCCAGCACTGGGAAGATCTGTTTGTGCTTGTGCCGATGCACAATCTGCCAGCAAGTTTTGAACCCAATAAACCATCTAATAAGGGCGGTTTTATTTCCAGGACTATCTCTATCTAATGCATTTCTCATCAATAAAAACAAAAATAAAATAAACTAGTAATTTAGGTTAATAAATTCTACACACATTATGCCTGAGATCTTAACTGGGTGACATGTTCAGCCTTAGATCATGTGTAAGTGAAGGGTGCAGAACAAGAACAGCCACCAGCTGCCTCTTCAAACCACCATAAAGGAGAAGTGCCCAAGTTCTGCTGTGGTGCCATAAAGTTTCTTGCTCTCTTTCCAAGAAGCAGTTAAACCTTGAGCACACCAAATGCTAGTAAGAGTAAGCGAACGAGGTCTGGCTCCACAGATAGGAAGTACTTTATGCTGCATTCAAGCAATAATCTTATACTAAGGGCATACTGGGCACAATGGATCAAATTTAGAGCTACAGTCTAAAAAGACCTCTCCCCAGTATTTATGAGTATTTAGCTCCCTTAGGGATAGAGGCAATCAGCAAGCAATCTGTCTGGATCTACAGCTTTGGGCTTCTTCTGCCCGCTCTGTGTTCTCCTTGTTAAACACAACATTTCTCTTTTACAGATTACTCTGCTCAAGGAATACTTTCTGTGCTCAAAAGAAAAAAAAAAATCTGACAGAGGACATTATATCCTCAGAAAGGATATAAAGTGTAAGTAGTGTAGGATATTTTCTGCCTTTTTGATTTCTCTTATTTTTCATGATAAATACCTGCCAAGGTCTGTACAAACTGTAACACAGCTTGAAATAGAATTATTGTCAGGTGTAAGCTGTGACAGCCCTACAGCCCATGACCTTAAATTGACAAAACATGCTACCTGTCAGCGATTCCGCACAAAAGTCATGCTGTTCCCTCAGGCTCTTTATTTAAAATCTAGCAATAGGACTTGAAAATTCGACTAGCTTGTTTCTCCAGGGAATGGGGATGTTTGCCTGAAAAGTAAGGATAATCAGTACTGTCATCTTGAAGAGAATTCATGTTTCACTTACAGGCAAAAGTATTATTGTCTTACATTTAAAACCTCTGCTAACTTTTCAAATGTGAACAAAATATAACTGAACAACCTTCCCTCATACTACGCCAGCAGAAAACAAGCTGATTGTTCCTCATGGCTTTGCAACAGGAGAAGCAATGTCAAAGCAAACAGGTTTCAGGTGCTTTCACTATTACTACTGTTTTGAACTCTAGTGCATGCTGAAATAAAAATTTCTCTATTTCTTCCAGCAGCAGAGAAGAGAAGCAAAAACCTTCCTCTTCAATCACTGCAGAGCGTTATTGGTCAGAGTGGAAATCTTCTCTTCCATCTATTAGAAGACTGCACAAATCACAGCAAGATTTACCAAAAGGAAGAAAAGAGAAGCTTCACTTTTCAAATACAGTTTAGCCAAAGATTGTTAGAAAATGAAATATTCTAACACTGCCTATAAATATTACTGTCATAGAAAGCAAAACACCCCCCCTCTTCTATTTATACTCAGCAAGTGGGTATCTGTCATATTGTTCAAAACTTGCCTGTATGTGTAACTGGCACATCCTCTTCTGTATTTAATTTTGACTTCTCTCTGCCTTACAACATGGAATATAATGGAAACAGAATTGGATTTGTGAATAGTTGACAAAAAGTACCACAGGCGTGAAGAATTCTTTATGAGCAATGAGATGGAGAATGCTGGAAGCCTTTCATTCAGTGAAGAAGAGCTGCCATAGCAGAGACATGCAAAACAAAATGGCATGGAGAAGGCAAATTAAGCATTCCTACTTACGATCTCATAAAAGGAAACACGGGTACACAATGAAATGGAAAAGTGATAAATGGAAGCTTTAAGGATCACCTTTCTTAACCAAAGGAGCCCAGATTAGATGACAGCATTTCCTACTGCAATATATCAATGAATCTAAAGACTTCAGATATGGAACAGGCTACTTAGGAGAGCAATGAAGACACATCCTTGTTACATTCAACAGGATATGCAATAATGAGGAGCGTATTATCTGCTACTTATATTAGCCACCAGATAGACAGACTTCATCCAAAGCAGGTAAAAGAAATCTAAAAACAATGAAGCTTTTTGAGACATTGAAATGAAGATGGACAAAAACAAACAAACAAAACACCATCAAAACAGGATACAAAAATAATATTTAGGACAATAATTCTCTTAAGATTAATGTACTAGTTCCAGCTTTAATTGCTTACCACCATATCTTCTCAAGTGTCTACGGAACGGCAGGCAGACGACACAACATCCTTGCATGTAAACACACGTGAGATTTATTGCAGACATATTTACCTGCCACATCATGGAGCAATTTAGTCTCATTAGCAAAGTAATTTGCTGCAGGTTTAAAAAAGTGCTGAGCAATTTTAGCTTAAAATAGAGGAGAGTTAAAACAGAGCGGAATGTTATGCAAATTGCTGCATTAGTTCAGAACTCTAATTAGTTTAAGAAACCTAAATCCGGAATTGGATCTGGGTCTCATTTAAAAACAGTTTTTTAGAACTGTCTTTAAGGACTTCTTGGAAGAGACACAAAGGTAACATAAAGCTGCAAGAGGCGTATTTTAACAGAACAGAGCTAAACAAAACTAAGTGCTAAACTACAGCATGTGGAGACTGATTGGAAGGACTCGGGAATCTCTGTTGACACTGTGTGGCTGTTTCGAAGAACGGATGTGTGACAGGTGAGGACTCGAAGCACAGGGTTAACTCTCCAGCTTTTCTTCTGGGAGTGGATATTCTATTTCTTGCAGCTAAGGGAGTCTGTTTTCAAGTATAATTCTGTCTCTCTCAAGTGACCTCTTTAGATCCTGGCATCTACACTTGGGTTAACACAGACCCAAAATATGTTCTGTCACGTTCTGACAGATGGAGACTCAAAACCATTTTCTAAAATTGTCCCGAAAAGGGATGAATAAAACTGCTGCATCTCTGATCGGTATGTATTCTATGCTATGCTATGTTTTGATTTGAATGCCTGTCAGCAAGGCCATGACTATTATAAGTCAAGGTTTGACAATTATCCCATTTCTTTCGGTAAAGAAAATCTCCTGGTAGGAGTAAGTTACCTGTGGTAAAACAATTTAATCTAATGGTCTTAACCTCCATAATTTTCTAAGTCTACACAAGAACCCTATTCTAAAATCAAACATGAAGCATTAATGGGATCAACTAAATAGTAGTCCTGACTATAGTCAAAGAGTTGATCTAAAGTGCTGATTGTCTGAAAGTGAAAGTATTAGGAACGTGATTTTTAATTCCCCTAATAAGAGCAGTATCTCCTAAAAAAGAAAAGATTAGTAATGACCTGCACTGGCCACGAGTCTCAGCTTTCGAATCACAGGGAAGACATAAATTCGGAAAAATGCATACAAGCAGAAGCCCTTAGAAGGCACAGTAATGGAATGGTTTGAATTTGCGGTGTTTCCTCTTTGAAGGAGTCCAAACCAGCAATATTTTAAAGAAGATTCAGAAGAAGATTCAGCTCTGTGCAGTCTATGTTAATCTGCAGCACGAGCAGTATTAATTTAGGATGCAAAGTCACATGAATTCCTCAGGCACTATCGTAGCACTGCCTGCAGTTAAATGAAAAATGGCAATTAATGCCAAGGGTTTGGGTCATTTCCCCTCTGGTACTGAGAAAGAATTCATCTTTTTGAGAATGAATGATTAAACTTATTATAAGGGGAAAAAGTCAGCATAACTCAAGTGAAAACACCCTGTTATTTCTATAAACCAATTCTTAGTGAAGTTAAAAAATATACAGAAAACTCAACACTTCCTTTATATAAATAATTGTTTTTAATAAAAGCAGTAGCCCAACACTTCAAATACTAACAGAAGATCTCAATTTACTAACGGATGAAAAAATTGTGAAGTGGTAATTAACTATACATTCAATGAAGTATATTCTTAATGAGGTTTATTCAGTGTGAGCACACACATTGTCCTGGAACAAGGTGGTCAGAAATAAGGTCAGATTTTTTTTTTTTTTCCCCCCCCAGTGACTTAAGTCCTTAAAACAGAGCAATTTTGTGTGAAGCTTCAGCCTCAATTAGAGATTCAAAATGATACTTCCCTTCTGCTCCCTGCAACTGTCCCAAGGAGTTTGCCTCACAGAATAAACAACTCACCATTTATTTTCCCACAGATTAAAAACACTTTTACAAACAATTTGTTAGCTCTGTTATCACACTGCTACCAGCTGACGGCTGCTCCCCCGACGGTCTACACTGCAATGAAAACACGAGGTGTTATCTTCCTAGAACTGCTGTATTATCCCCCCAGGAACCTCTCAGTCGTACAAGTATTTATCTCAAAGTGTTTGGGATGGGGGGAAGGACAGGTGCCATCTGAAATTCTAACGAAAATGTTCTCCAGCACTCCTTTTTGGTAGAAAGTTTTTCTAAAATTAGGCATTGCTGATGCACAGAAACTCAGGCATCTAAGATTAAATTATCTGCCTAAGGTCAAAGACGAAGGCTGTGGCGCAGCCATCGCTCTTCCATCTCCCCATTTACATAAGACCTGCAAACAGAGTGAAAATCAGCAAACAGAATTTCTACACGTGGACTGAAAATGTGGCTGCTCTGTGTTTGCCTCTGTCAACTGTCAACTTCAGGAGCGGACTGGACAAACATTCACGTCTCATGCATGAGATCTCCCTCTCTACAGGAAAAGACTCTAAGAGAAAACCTCCTGTTACTAGTAAGGGAGGAAAACGACATTTCCATGACTTGTATAAGTAAAACTACAATAATTTTAAATATTATCTCTTTAGTCTATTACTTATCCGTACAAGTCTTTCTCTCTCTATATATATTCATATAAACATGGACTATATATAAGCATGTGTGTGTATGTATATGAATATATATAAAACAAAACAATCTGAAAAAAAGTAAACAGTCACTAGTAACACTTTTTATATTTTTTTTTTCCACTTTCTGGATCACAATAATGAGAAAGCCTTCTTTTGCTAGCCCTAAAATTATGTTCTGCCCCACTACCATTACAACTAATTTTCTGAACATACATTTCTGAGACTATTCATTGTCCACAAAAAATGAAGCATATAATTTAGAAGTAAATAGAAGAAACAGTAATAATTATGGCTACCAATAGTTTGGGGTAGACCTTGGCTTACATATGAGTGGTGGAAACCCTTTAATATTATGTTAAAACATTCAAGATCATCATTCAATATCCTACTTTAAGTATGTGTATGCAATATACACTGCTCTGCAGACTAATTATTTTTGAAAACTCACTGAACCACAGTTCATAGTTTTTAGTTTCACAGTTTGGTTGTTATGTGAATAAAGCTCTTTTCTTTTGAAGTTGATGCTTGGTGACGCCACTTCTCAGTTCTAGGATTAAAAGCTATGGAATAATTACTCCCTTTTTACTTCATTCATGTCATTCGTAATTTTATATACCTGTTCAAACCTCCTTTAATTCCTCTCAAAAAGAAGTGTCAATTTAGCTTCTCCTCATAGGAAAGTTAGTCTGCCTCTTTGGAGATTCCTGTCTTCCCGATTAGGCTCTCTGAAACGGGATGCCTGGAGGGGACAAGAACTTAATGCCACGTGCGGGATGTGTAATAGGGGCTTTCGGGAAGGTCTCCAGCAATGTTCATTTCATTCTCTGCTCCTGTCCTGACTTAATGTCCCATTTGCCTTCTGGACTGCCAATAAGCCTAAGATCACGACACTTTCCAAGTAATTCCAGAATAAATCTCTCTTCAATCAGCAGAATACAAAGAAATTACAGAAAAGAGGAACAAATAAAGTAATTGACAAAAATAGCTCAATGCCAGCAGACTATCTCTGCTTGCTCTTCTATAAAGTCTGAATGTTGTGGCAATTTTTCTGTTGCTTTTGCACATGAGGTAGGAGCTTTGAAAAGGAAAAGGAAAAACAAAACCAAACAACCCCCCCTTCCCCCCCAAAAACAGAATGACTTTTGCGGATGAAGCATACGCCTTTCTTGGGGCTTGGGTCAGCTAGCCATGTACCTGCAACACTGAAATGCCTGGGTGGTGTTTTCCAACTGGGCTTCAGCAAGGGGCCGATGCTGACCCTAAACCTTTTATATCTGACATATAGTTTGTATAAAGGGATATTCCTATCCAAACACCATTTCAGAACTTCTCTCCCGGATCTAATGCATTTCTTTAGGGTTGCTGCAGGATGCCAGCGTCAGAAATGTCACACGTTGCCAGTTCACCGTTGGGAGGAGAAGATAAGCTGGCCCATGACCATTATAAAATTTATAGTAGCCCAGACTTCAGAAAGAGATATGTTTTATATTTCCTTTGTAATTCTCTGTTTTTTTTTAAATTCATTATATGGTACGAGTCGTACCTTTCTCTGAGTTATACGATATAGGTAAATCTAGACCAGCAGGACTGATTTCAGCATTTCTCTAAGTTTCCACTGAGATCATGTGGAGGACTCTCTGCTTCGAGTGAATTCAAACAGCTTCCTGCAGTTGCTGCGCAGTTATGTAGGCATTTTCATTCGAAGAGTCTTTTATTAGAGTCTTAGGATTACAAAACCATGCCTTCTGCTGCAACCACTCTCAGTAGCTAAGTAACAGTCAAGTCTTTGTATTTTTAAACACATTCTGTTGATCATCTCACAGTCTTTACCTTTCAGCTGTTGAAGCTTTTTTTTTTTTTTTTTTTTTTTTTTGTCAGGGCTACAATTCACCTAATTGAAATGATTTTGCTGCTATCCTTTTTTTTTCCTCCAGATATCTGAGAAAGCCTCAGATTGCAGATATTGACATTGATCTCTGTTATTTCATTTCTATACACAGTCCCCAACAGCTTAGCCTGGCTTGCTGGATGATGAAAACAGTAATAAAAGAAAATACGCTCTACGACAGGAAAGTAATCCCAAGCATTCATGCATCAGTCTAATAAATCAGAGAAGCAATTGGCAGAAAAATTACAAATAGAAAGAAATCCATGAAGTTATGACATATGCTAGAACATTGAACTGCTTCAAAAATTTGCCAGCACATTTATTGACTTTTCAAAATGTGGGAATTTCATATTATTTACATCAAATGACACTGTCTTGCAATGTATATTACCTTTCTTTCTTTAAACCCTAGTATTTTCAAATACAAAAGATTCACTTTTTGAAAATTTGGTAATATAACAAGAACATTTTTTTCCCAGATCAGTGGAGGGACCTTCATGAAACAGCACAATGTTCTTCTGGCACCTGGTGCATGTCACAGAAAGTAACATAATGCACATAATACTGCTTTTTTTTTTTTTTTCTCTTCTCCTTGCTATGTTAAAAGCATTATCACCAGATATTCATATATGAATTCTCCGGCTAACTGAATTTACTGCCTAAAATCCTCTTACATACAGCTACAGAGGCAAATTCTCAGTGCTCAGTGCTGAGAAAGACAGAAGCCTTTGGCCAACAGTCTCATATCCTGCAAGGCAAAGGTGGTGGGAGCAAATGTGGATATTCCAAATAAGCAGGAGGTCTAGACAGATTTCATTTAAGACCTGACTTCCTTCTGCACACAAGATTAGTGCCAGGCACTAATGGCAGTGGGAGAGAGATCAGGTCCAGTACTTCAACATCTTTTACAAACCTGGTTAACCTTTAACAGGTGTGGTGCAAGGGCAGCAGTGCAAGATCATCAACAAAGTTGCAATTATCCATATGAAACACTTGTTAATAAGTCAAATACCTGATTTTGGCTTGCTGTGGCATAAAGTAATCATTGCTAACTATTTATTGGCATCAAGGAAAAAGGTGTCTTGTGTCTTAAAGAAGTTCTGGCAGAGTGGGCACAAGTTTGTCAGTTTGGCTATCCCCTGGATAGGGAATATTGGAAAGGGAAGAGACACGAAAGCTGTGTGGGTGGTGCTGACATAGATGCATACTGTCAATATAAAGCAAATCTTTCTGTAAAATAATGTTTTTTTCGGGTACTTTGTAAAATTACTTGACTCAATCTCTTAGCAAGATGACAGAGAAGGATGTAATTAAACAAAACTACAGGAAGGCAGCAGGCAAAATGTCTATTTTTTGCTTATTTAGCATTGACTCCAAAAAACTCTACAGCCATATTTTCAATTATATTTCTATGTGAAAACATAAATTTTTGTTTATTAACCTGTAAGTCATATCACTTCACAGAACTGATGCTTCATTCCCAATAAAGGCCAAATTTTGCAGAAGAAATAACTCTGAACGTGACAAAGCCAAAGCATTAGTGAAGGTCCTCAGCAGAGCAGAAGAGATAAACCAAATGTTTTAACCAAATGTTAGTAGCACTTGCCATTAACTTACTCCACACTGTAATATTTTTCTGCATCCTCTATCAGTGAGATTAGGAAGACACAAAGTTATTACAATTCTGTCACAGTATCCTGATGATGAAATCACAAGCAAATGGGGTTAAATGACCACAGCGAGATTGCTGAGCGTAAAATGCCACTCCTGAGATGTAGAAATTACACATTTTGGACACTGCACTCAGTACCATTCATTAATACTTGGTGTTAATAAATGTAAAGGTTGAGAACAAAACCGAGATGTGCACAAGAGATAAATGTCACATGAAGACAGCACATAAATCAACTGATGAAACTCAGAGAAATGCATTCAGAAACATTTTTTGAAAGCTGATCACCTCCAAGTGAGTAGTTTCAGATTTAACGACCTGATAGAAGGTGGGCTTTTATGCATAAAAAATAAGTGAAAAGGATTACCTCTTACAATTAACCATTTTCCCACCAAAGTAAAGCTAATTTATTAATAAAAAAAAAAAAAAAAGATCAGTGGTATATTATCATCTATATTACTTGTAACTCAGGTGAACTCAGTGTGGGGCTTTAGATTGGGAAAGAAATATAAGTAATTAAAATATTATAGCAAGAGCATTTAAAAGAGTGTACAGTCTTAACTTTATTCCAAGTAGCAAAGTGTTAAGAGTGACACAACCATTTCTGCCACAGCTGTTTCAGTCAGCAGTAAAGGGGGAAAACACTCAATGAGCAGATAACATCAGAGATCACGAACCAACTACACGAGAGGAGAGGGGGTAGAGAAGGCAGCAGGACAGGCAGACTGGACATGTCAAGTTAGTGCTGCAGTTACCAAAATCCCCAAACACCCTCATGCATCTACGAGCAGAGGGGTACAGAAATAATCCTTACTCTGGGAAAACCACTCGTTTATGTGACAGGCACCGGACTCATGCCCTTGACTGCTGGAATGAAGTATGCCCAGATTAAACAGGGTTTTATAGTAAAAGCAGTTGACCAAAATTCAATCCCAAGTTCTTTTTGTAGTCCTGGGCTCCTTTGTAAAACAGAGGTGATCATTTTGTTCTACTTTGATCATTTTATATCTACACTGTGTCTTCCTTCCTTCCATTTTAAATTTGGGTATACTTAGGTATACAGCTCTTATTCCACCTAATAATCCATTATTTCATACAAAACACTTTCATGCGTTTTTTGCTCTCTTTTTTCTGGCTACTGTGAAACACCAATACACCATTTTTTTTTTTTTTTTTTTTTTTTTTTTTTTT